>BROG01000536.1:0-521447 GCA_030159075.1 Atrina japonica
ATTCCTTACACTCACGAAGTATCAGAGAGACAATTCCTAACCAATCCTTTGCAAAATTTAATATCCTTGAATGAATTCCATTTAGAAAATCTGCGAAATGTTCTCCCCATGAAAATAAACAACTATACAGTATTATGGCAAGATAAACAAATCAATAAGCTTCAGGAGCCAAAACTGCTTTGCTGGAAAAACTTAGCCCTGCCCTTACCCCTATCCCCCCCGTCTTTATCACATTTGGAACAAAATATGTACCATGAGGAAGTCTTGATTGTGGAATATTTTTTTCATCTTCAAAATCAACTTTTCTGAAAACCAGAAACAAAAACTGAACAATAAAATTATTTAAAAAAAAAAACTCTAAAATAAAAAATTCTTCTATAAATATAACATTTTCAAAAGACACATCTACTACGTTTTAAGTACATTTTTGCATTTCCTCCAAACAATCTGTGAGGTGTTTAGAAGTTAGAATGATCACAATTCAGAAGTATCCAATATATATACATGTACTGGTCGTGGACCAATAGTCGGCTATGGTGTGATTTAGTCTTTACTATGTAGCAAGACAATTTTTTTTCCTTCTATTTCAGAAAAATATTCAACAGATGATGATTGGATTGAAATAAATCTCACAAAATTGTGTTCTATATAGCCAAAATGATTTTATAACGGATTACATAAATATTTTATATGTAACATGTATAATAAAGCCTAGTGGTGATTTGATTTGCTAATGTGCAGCAAACTGAACTACTTTTATTCACTACGTACGCAGACTTCATTCATCTAAAGGTTGGCAATGAAGTCATTTGGTGTTTGTAACATCACTTGAACTTGAATGGGGGGGGCCATCGAATAAACCATTTGCGTAGATGATTTTAAAATTTTGTTGAATTCAAATCGGCAATTTTGCTAATTTCAGCATCTGGTAAAGTATGCTTAGATGTAAATAATAATTTAGAATGTAGGCTAAATGTATGTAATCAAACATAAGCAATATTTACAATATGTTTTGTGCACTTATTTCTGCACAAGTATTTTACCTGTTTGGAACAATTTGGTCAACTCGACAGAAAGGAGAATATAGATTCTCATCCCCAATCATCAGAAAATGCTGTTTATATTACATTTATTTGATCACATGATAAAAAGAATCTGTCGAGAATCGGTCAATATTCTCTGGTCCCTTGGGTGGCCCCTATATACAGGTTTTACTATATATATATATATATGTATATATATATATATATATATCCTGATTTGTTTCATAAATTGCATGTCTCACACATCAACTGTAACTCTTTTTCTTCTGTACTTCAACAGAATGAATGTAGAAAACAAGAAGAAAAAAACAACTATGAGCTACATTTACAATATGAAAAGCAATTCATGACCTAGTTATTGCGCTGGTCAAATTTGTCCACTGGTCAAATTTGTCCATTCGGAACATTTCAAGCTTCTTCAATTGCCATACATGTACACAGACTTGTGATTTCTATATAAAACATATCACATGATTAATACCTGACCGTAAACTAGTATTAACAAAAATCACAATCAACATCTTGATTTAGTTACCGATAACAACAATATTACCTTGAACTCTCATATACAATATTTACAACCCCTTATGTCATCATAATCACAGCGCCAAAAATGCAAAACTGAGATTCAACAATATTAAACAAAAAGAAAAATTAAAAGACGACACAAATCCAGATACATTTTCCTTACAGCAAATGGTTTTGATGATGAAATGTCATGATGTTCATTTGACCTTTGAACAATGACCTGTAACTGAAACATACCAACACAGATTTACTTTTTAATTTAATACAATCCTTATTTGTGTGATTCCTTTAGCTATTTACTCATCATAAGTTCCACTGAATACTAACACAGCAGTGACAGGAAACAACTGAAATCACGGATATAGCACTAAGAAATAATATCAAAATAGGGTCCCAGGTTTTTAGATGGGTCTGTCAGTTCACATCAAACAGAGTTAGAGGTTTTGAGATGGGCGTGTCGGTTCACATCAAATGTAAATTTTCTTTCTTTGGTCTAGGTTGTTTAACTGACTGGTGTTACCATGGATACCAAAGTATGATGAAGAATCAATAATATACATCTATTGTTTGGGAATGATGGAAATATCACTTTTACTGTTCCCTGAGACACGTGACTATTTCCTGACTATTTTCTATTTAACTATTTCCCAACTATTTTCTATTTAACTATTTTCACTATTAGTTAGTGTCAAGGGGACAATATAAGTGCTATTTCCTAAAATGCCAATACAATAACTGTTTTATTATACCAACCACCATGACATCATGCTCTGATTGGCTGAAACAGAATGCCCCGCTCACAGGGTAATAGTCTCACAGAATGCCACATCACAGGGTAATAGTCTCACAGAATGCCCCACTCACAGAGTAATAGTCTCACAGAATGCCCCACTCACAGGGTAATAGTCTCACAGAATGCCCCACTCACAGGGTAATAGTCTCACAGAATGCCCCACTCACAGGGTAATAGTCTCACAGAACACCCCACTAACAGGGTAATAGTCTCACAAAATGCCCCACTCACAGGGTAATAGTCTCACAGAATGCCCCATTCACAGGGTAATAGTCTCACAGAACACCCCACTCACAGGGTAATAGTCTCACAGAACACCCCACTCACACGGTAATAGTCTCACAGAATGCCCCGCTCACAGGGTACATGTAATAGTTATTTTCGGCAGAATTAAGGGAAATAACTATTTTTAATGATTAAACTTTATCTAACTAAAAATAAGTGACTGTATAATAATACATGATACAAAACAACATGAAATTGGAAAGTACAGACTTAAGTAAAATCAATAACTGAAAACAGGTGTCAAGGAGAATTGAGAACCCTCTGAGACCAACATACGCAATTTTGGATACATTTTATAAAGCAGTTAACTACCTATTTTTAGAATGATCCATCATTATTCAATAATCGGTAAATCTGTAAACATAACGATCAATCAGAAAGGTTTTCGTGTAATTTCTTTCATTTATGTGCAAACAACATGCAAATGTAGAAAAACAGTTACACAGACCCATATGTGGCATCTAGAACAATGAATATTTACAACAAATATTTAATTCACACACACACACACACACCTTTCTGAGGTTTTCTATAATTACCCTGTTTTACAATGACAAAGCAACTAACATATGTAAAAGGTATGAATTAACCAGTACGTAATTTACAATTTTCATCTACCTAATTATCCCATTTGCATAAACTTAATTTACTTCTTAAATGAATGAAAAAACAACCACAAACATCAGTGTGTCCAAACATTGTTGAATATCTGCAAGTGCGGTTACAGGACAGGTCACGGCAGAGGTTAGGCATCACTTTCTGTCTAACTGGGGTTTCATTCACATTATAGCATTTTCAAATTAATAATTAGACTTAATACAATGATGTGTATAGGATCATAGGAAGCTCAATATATGTACTCCAGGATTTTCCAGGGCCATTTTGGGTCCATTACAGGACCCATTCCCAATGCAAAGAAGACTTGAAATTTCCCCAAATTATGAGACAAAAACCAAAATTTTTAGTTTCAAAACAAAGAATCATCATTTTCAAATAAAATGTCTCAAATTAGGGTTTTTTGTTTTCGTTAAAACATTGTGTATTTTCTCAATTTTTCATACCCTGGACCCAGAATTTTGGAGGTAGAAAAATCCCTGGTAGTCTTCTTTGAGTCGTACAGGATCCTAAGAAGCTCAACGTATGTATAATCACCATTTAGACGTCATGTCAGATTTTACGTTGCAAAACATTATCACAAAGTGAAATTTACCACTAACCAGAGGCTCCATGGAGCCTGAATCACTCACCTGGACTTTTAGCAAAAACAATGAAATGCTACTTAAACCAGTCACGGTCATTTTGGATGATGGATCAGAACAAAAGTAACAACTTTGGTCAGTCAAAATCTTGTAAGGAACATTCATGTTACATTTGGTTTCAATTCATTCAGCAATTCTCTTGAAGAAGGTTATTGTACATTATTGTACGGCTTTTACAATGCTTCTCTATTGCCATCTTCAACAAGAGATGTAACTAATTGATCATAAATTCACCCAACACTGAATCTAAGAGATACATAAATATCAAGACCGTCACATCTACGCCACATTTCACACTCACGGAGAAATAAATATACAACTCAGAATTAAATACCTATGTCTAACTAATTACAATAAACGATTATTTGAATTTTTGTGCAGATCATTAATTAGCAGGAAATCTTTGTTAATGAGTAATGGTGATTTCTGTACTTGTGTCCTGAAAGCAGAAAGAAAACAAACGTAATAATACCCGACAGAATGTGTTAGAGAAAACCTATGCCCCCGAGAGATAAACTTTTCATAAAATGATAAAATCCCATTACTGTATAGTTGCTTTTAATTGCAGGATTTATTTTCGCTATATTCATGTGCAATGAAAATTCAGTGAAATTAAATACCCGTGAATAAAATACTTTACACTTATAAAATATCAGAAAGACAATTCGTAACCATTCTTGTACAAAATTTAATATCCGTGAGTAAGTTCCATTCAGAACAACGCAAAATTTTCTCCCCGTCAAAATAAACGACTATACAGTAAATGCCTAACTCTTGCAAAGTCTTTTATGTTTTTTGTTTGTTTTTTTTTTGTTTTACGCCATACTCAACAATTTTTCAGTCATATGATGGCGTCTAGTTTTTATTGGTGGAAGAGAACCCCCGGTCATCCGGGTAAAGACCACCGACCTTCCGCAAGAAAACTGGCAAAATTTCTCACTTAATCTGAAATGACCCTAGCGGGATTCAAACCAGAGGTGAGAGGCCTTGTGATTTAAAGCGGAATGCTCTAACCACTCGGCCACGGAGGCCCCCCACAAAGTTTTTTAAAAAGAACTTTTGATCTAAGACAATTCAACTTTTCCACCAGTTCCTTCAATTCCAGTTTAACCTGTTTAAAATGACTATCAAGGGAAGGTGCAAAAAGGTCAGATGTGACAGGTGGTCTCTTAATTCAGGTTTCCCAGTTTCTGATCATCAGAACTTTGCACACAAAGAGAATTTTCTTTAAACACTTTATTTAATATTTCATGTTACTTATGTTAATATACATGTTATTTGCAGTTGTCTTTTCAATGAGTCTGTATGTAGTTGAGACCTCATATTGACAAGGGGTCGTATCAAAGTTGTTTAATAAATGTCAACTTTGATATGACCCATCATCAATATGACATCTCAACTAAGAGCAGAAATAATGGTCATTAGTTTTTTTAAAGCTTAAATCCAGTCCTATACATAACCCGACTGAATTGTTATGTTCTGTTCACTACAATCACTGCATTATCCCCTGAATGCATTTACACTCAAAGACATCATACTGGAAATTACTTCATGTTGCATTGTGGGATTTATATAAAATATTACAACTGGTGGGAAAAATAAGAGGAATTCAAAGTAAATGTAAATAAAGCTGCCCTACTTTTGAAATCATGCAATATACAAAAATTAATCCAACTGTAAGCATCGTCAGCATTTGTTTGACGTAAACAACTTGAAGACAGAGCAAAGCCAGATTTTTAATTTAACTGGATATACCTACTGCACATACTAAAGGAATACAATGCTGTGATTGGTTCCCTGTGACGGAACAACTAACGCAATTTTATTGTAAAGAGAATTCAACCCTTGTAGGATGGAGAGAATCGGAAACAGAGCAGGCTAGAATTATTTATTTAAGTTATCATTTATATAGAAATATGATAAGAGAGGGTTTCGTAAAGGTAGCATGAGTCAGGTAGCCATTAAAAGCATTCAATCGCTAAGACAGGTTAGACTATCTATTAAAGATATTCTATAAATGATGGCAGAATAACAAGGTTTTACTGTAATTATGAATGCTATCAAATCTGTGTCTGTTCTATCATACATGTTGAAATTTGGATAATTACCTTCATTTCTTTTCCTTTTGTCTCTATCGGTAATAAAAGTGCCACTACTGTTGCAACTATTGAAACTACGCCATATAGCGATATTGCCAGGTAAGACGATTCCTGTAAAAGAACCTGTAAAAGACAAAAGAACGATGATTGTTCAGTCATGTGTGAAATAATAACGAAACACTTTATTATTTTCTTACCGTCATTACTTGTTGTTATGGCCACTGTGGCTGAGTAATTTGAGGTCTATAAAGTCTCTCTTATCTAGTCGGTGTTTAGCTCTGGTGTACCCTAACCTGATTATTTAAAGGGGACATAATATTTTTTTGATTTTATCTACTTTTACTACTTGTACTTGATGTACAATAACAAATAAGAGCTATACACAGGCATAAAAAAATCTTATACAGTAAAACTCGCTTATAACGAATTTCAATAGCGATATTGCCAGGTAAGACGATTCCTGTAAAAGACAAAAAACAATGATTGTTCAGTCATGTGTGAAATAATAACGAAACGCTTTATTATTTTCTGATAACACACCGTAAATCATTTATTTTTATCAGGTGACGTGACACATCACTGGTTTACTCATGGATAAATTCAAGATGGCGGATTACCTAACAACTACAAATTTCAATTTATCAGTTTTCTTGTTTACATTGCATTTATCTTGCATACTAAACTTTCCAGACATGAATTCATGGATTAGAAATCTGCAAAAGATTTTAAATTTATGAGTTTCAAATTGTTATAAAGTATTTATAAACAAAGGCATACATATCTTTGGAATAATCAAAAGATTACATGATGACACTTTTTCTTTCAAAAATACAGTAAAGCTTTGATGAGTCGAAGTTCAAACGACCACCTAGAAAAATTCAAAACATCGGGACTTCAACTCGTGGATTGTTTTTAATTCCAGAGGTTATATAAGGTGTATGACTGCTTCGAAACCATTTAAAAGATATACCATCATTATATATACCGGTAATTGATAATTAGTGCTAAAATAAACTTTATTTTTGTGAAATTAAAACATTGAGTGTTAATGAGAAGGAAAAGAATTTCCATGAGACTTCGAATTATTGGTAGGAATTTTCGTTGTTTCTATAGAATTGGGCCCAAAATTTTATTTAAAACATCAAAGAATTTGACTCAAAAAAGTTGAATTATAAAATGTAAATTATGTTAATTTTTTAATTTGTAGCGTTAAATAACAAAATTATTCTGGACTTTGTCAACCATTCTAAATATCACAAAATTTGACTCATTGAAGTTCCACTGTTTATTTGTTGACAAAAACGAGAGTCAACTTGAGTGAATATTGTTTTGGACAGACCATTGTAAAACTATAACTTTGACACTGTTGACCCTTTGAATCCTACAAACCATAATGGACTGGTTTTAAAGAATAGAAATATCATTGTTTGTTTGTTTATTGTTATTTAACGTCCCACTCAAGAATAATTCACTCATATGGAGACGTCACCAAATTCCGGTGAAGGGCTTCAAATTTTGGCCTATGCTCGGCAATTACAGCCATTGAGCAGTGAGGATTCTTTAACATGCCGACACCTACTGCGACACGGTACCTCCAGTTTTTAATGTCTCATCCGAAAGACAGGAAACCAACCTGCCGCTGGCTGGACTCGACCTCACGATCCAGAGTCGAGCGCGCTACTGACTGAGCCAGGCCGGCTCTAGAAATATCATAACACTCAGATATTCAGGGGTGAAAGGGTTAATAAGATTAAAATGTATCGGCATGTGTCAAATTAAAAGATCATGCAATTGTCTGTTTATGCTTCTAACGGATGCATTCTGTGCTGACTAGCAGTGAAATACTTCATGGTTTAACCCTTTCAAATCTACAGACTGAAACAGACTGGTCTGAACAATAGAAAAGGGCATACCATCTGGAAACTTAGGGGTGAAAGGGTTTAAAATGAGGATACTCTATCCATTTAGCCACAGAGGCCCTCGACAGACATGTGGTTAATTTATCACAAACAGATTCATGATCTGAAAAAGAATGTGAATCACATGAGACAAAGAACAGAAAATGTGAATCAGAAGATAAAAAGGATTCACATTCCTTTTTTGCCCAATTACACTGCTTACCAGTTCTCCAAAAGGCATTTTAAACCTTGATCTATTGGGTGAATGTGAATCACATGAGACAAAAAGCAGAAAATGTGAATCAAGATAAAAAGTATTCACATTCCTCTCTTGCCCAATTACACTGCTTACCAGTTCTCCAAAAGGCATTTTAAACTTTGACCTATTGCTCTCATGGATGTAGGATACATCTAACGACATGAAAAGTACTGAATAATAATTACACGTTTTATTTTCTAAAAGCCGAATTAATTCATTGAGAAACATTCTTTTTATAATTCGGGTTCAATCCCTGAAGTATTGAGTGCCCATCCTCAAATTGATGTTTTTATCATCTCTGATTGGTCTGTACAACTTGTACAGAGCTGACAAGTCCAATGAACATGTTGCCTTCAAGCCCTCAAGAAACGATAGTGAAAAGAGGGCACTGCAATTATTGGAGTTGTTGATTTACCAGTGCAACAAAAGGCATTAAACTTTGACCCATTGCTCTCATGGATGTGGGGTACATATAATAACAGGAAAAGTATTGAATAATAACTACAACACTTACCTGAGCAACAAAAGGTGTTACTATTGCACCAACCCTTGCCATACCACTACAAGAACCTAGACCTATTGCTCTCATTGAGGTAGGATATACCTAATGACAGGAAAAGAACAAGGTTTAATTTAAGAACATATTCTACTCTGAACAGCAAGCAGTAAAATTGTTTAAGTGAAAATAAATCAGAAAACTTTTATTTAATTTTCAATATTTGATAAAAAGTCATTGTTGTTGAAAGTAATGATTGACCAATTGATTGATTGATTAATTAATTAATTGATTGACTGACAGACTGATTGATTGACAGACTGGGTATAAATGTCACAAGGTTATTTCACTCATGCTACAATGAAAATTATGTTACAAAAGGTTCTAATAATAAACTTAAGCTTAAGACATTCACTATGTAGTAATCAGTTTTATGAATTTCCGTAACTCATTCACCCCTAAAGACACATTTGGACTGGTCTAAGTCATTGATGTACAGAAGGGTCCATTGTATTTCAGGGGTTGATGAGAGAAAATAGAAAAAATCACGGCCTTACCTCTGGAGTATATACATAAGCTGCTTGGAAAGCCCCGGATATAAATGCTCTCGCCACAAACAGGAAGAATGTTAATACTGGTCTGAAAAAATGAGGTTAAACGCAATTCAAATAGAACAAACAGTTATGTAGTGTTCGTCTATCTACGATACGTAACTCATTCACCCCTAAAGCCACATCTGGACTGGTCTAAGTCATTAATTTACAGACGAGTCCATTGTTTTTCAGGGGTCGATGAGCTAAAAAAAATCAGTTTAGGTTCCAGCGGGGCTCAAACCTGCGCTAACCAGAAGTGAGGGACTTCATGATTCAAATCACAATATGCTAACCCATCAGCCATGGAGGCTCCTGTCCACTGGCTAATATCAAACCCCCAAAAAATTGCAATTTATCTTTCAGTTTCACTTTCAAGATGTTCAGTATCAGGTTGAAAAACTAGACGAATATTTTATTTTCGCACGCAAAAGCTCTTGTGAAATTATGTGTAGATAAAATTATAGTGATTAAAACCAGATTGAAAGTACATGTTCTGGACAGTTAAATTTTAGCCACTTTAATAAGGTGACCAAATCGGCCAAAATATCCCAGTTCATGGTAGAACAGTCTTCAGGATAAAACATGTAAAAAACAATTTTAATTTGATTTAAATTGAAAGTGTCATTCATTCAAATATTAGATAAATGTATTTCACTACATGTAAAGTATGTCCCTGATACACTTTTAACTCATCGACCCCTGAAAAACAATGGACTCATCTGTAAATCAATGACTTAGACCAGTCCAAATGTGTCTTTAGGGGTGAATGAGTCAACTACAAAATATGAGATTGAAAAATTTGAATGAAAATTTTAACTCATCAACCCCTGAAAAAAATGGACTCTGCTCTAAATCAATGACTTGGACCAGTCCAAATGTGTCTCTAGGGGTGAATGAGTTAGTCAATGTATTATATCCGATTAATCAAGTAAATTACAAGTTTACGTTAAAATAGATTTTTTTTTTACCCAACATGTACTGATGTGTGATAGAGCACCTTTAAAGTATGCTTAGCAACAAATGACCCCCGATTCTATTCTCAACGTCTGTGCAGATAAACAAAGTAAAAACAAACACGACAATACAGGCTTACCTGGATGTACATATATTGCACAGCAAGACAAAAACGGTAAACACAAAGAACTCCAATCCCATCGTTAACTTCCGTCCTAATCTTTCAATTGTAAACACTGTCACGAACAACCCTACAGAGAACAAGATGAACTGGCTAATCAAGGTTAAATGGACAGAGACACCACAAATAACTTTGATTAGAGTTTTATGCCACACTCAACAGTTTTTTCAGTTATACGATGGTGGCTAGATTTTAATGGTGGAGGAGAGAACTCCATTACAATGTACCCTGGAAGAGACCACCGGCTGTCTGCAGGTAAACTGGCAAACTTTCTCACAAAAATCAGCTGAGATTCCGGTGGGGCTCAAACCTGCACAGATTAGAAATGAGAGACTTCAATGTTCAAAGCGCAGTGCTCGGACCACTTGGCCACAGAGGCCCCCCATTATATATACAGCCTGAATAACAAGGATACAAGATAGTGCACATACTGTCTCCCTTCTCGTAAGTCACACTCAAACTTTCTACGGTATATCCCATTAATAATATATCAGAATTCAAACGAAAATTTGTTGTAAATACATTATACAGCATACTCATGGGTGTGGCCATTTGCATTTTCAATTCTCTTCTGACACATTTAACATTCCGGTTACCAAGCAGACGAATATTTTAAAATAACTTAAAAACAAATCTGACACTTATTTAAAATTTTCCATATCACTAGTTTCTTTCCAAAATGATATGAAAATAAGAAAAGGGGAACTACTTCTCATCTCACACAGCTGTTCAGCTGTTACATCATATAAAAAAACTCCCACCGCAAAGCCAATTACATAGAATGAATTTCTTAACCAGCTGACTACAGAAAATGGTAATATATATAAATATAAGGATTGTTTTTCTTTTTTTTTTGAAAGCATTGAGTATAAATGCAATGGATTATGGGAAAAAATTCATTGTGCAGCACTTGCATGGAATTTTTTTCCATAATCCATTGCATTTATACTCAATGCTTTCAAAAAAATGAAAAACAATCCTTAAATACATGTAGGATACCTGGGAACTCTGCAAAGGTGGTCCATGTCAAATCTGTATAGTCTGCTGTTGTCAGACCCTTACATTGAACCCAACAAGGATCCTCTGCCTTGACATCACTTCCTGTAAAATAAAAACAAGAGCTTGAATATTATTTTGTGTTCACTATAATATCAGCGCCTGGCACCATAAACCTTACTTTACATAATTAATATAAGTCGGACAATAATCTCAACAGAATTCTAAACATGGCCTTCGTAGTCGATCAGAATTCTTAACATGGCCCACTTAGCCAATCAGAATTCTTAACATGGCCTTCGTAGCCAATCAGAATTCTAAACATGGCCTTTGTAGCTGATCAGAATTCTTAACATGGCCCACTTAGCCAATCAGAATTCTTAACATGGCCCACTTAGCCAATCAGAATTCTTAACATGGCCCACTTAGCCAATCAGAATTCCACATGTTGAAGATAAACCAAAAGTTTTAGACTGCTAACTCATTCACCTCCAAAAAGACACATTTGGACTGTTCAAAGTCATTGATAAACAGGAAGAGTCCATTGTTTTTCAAGGGTTGATGAGTATAGTTATTCATCTAGTCTTATGGAGTCACGTACGTCCAGGATTATTTGTTATTCCAGTGTAAAAAAAATATATATACAAAATAAACAGAAATTTGTGTATCAAAATTGTGAATCATGTAGAACTCTTCAGTGTTGAAAATAAATTCAATAGGTGTAACACCTCTCTCTCTCTCTCTCTCTATTTCTCTCTCTCTCTCTCTCTCTCTCTCTCTCTCTCTCTCTCTCTCTCTCTCTCTCTCTCTCTCTCTCTCTCTCTCTCTCTCTCTCTCTCTCTCTCTCTCTCTCTCTCTCTCTCTCTCTCTCTCTCTCTCTCTCTCTCTCTCTCTCTCTCTCTCTCTCATTGTTCATACAACCCTATTCCCACAACATACTTCTTTTGCCACCAATTATATTTCCATGCCCAAGGGGCATAAGTTAACAATTTAAAAACAAAATTTCTGCATGCTCAGTATTAAACAATTTCTTCAGAATACATGTATATTTTGCAAAACGACCACCTCTAAATGTACAGTTCCAGACCAAGGATTTAGGCTTAACCCTTTCACCCCTACAGACCATAGTAGGCTGGTCTTAAACAATAGAAATAAGCATATCACTCAGATAATCAGGGGTGACTATCTGACTCAACTTAAAATAGAATTATTTTTCATGCTCAGCAGTTCTAATGAATTTCAAAACAAAGGAACCCACACATACAAAACAAATATAAAACAATTTCAAAACAGAATACTAAAATGTTACTTGCAGAAAAAGTTTTTGCTTTGATAAATGGAGAAATAATGAAAGAACATTCAGATTCACATACACTAGCAAAATAGCAAGTTAGGGAATATATGTACCTGCTGTAGGGACCACCTCTATATAAGGATTGCCTGTTTAGAAAAGGCCAGTTTTTCAAGTCCCTTGACAGCATACTTCAACTAAATTGAACCTGTGTATAAGGGTCACCTGTATATAAAAGGTCAATATTTTCTGGTTCCTTGGGTGGCCCCTATACACAGGTTTCACTGTACATAAGTTGGTTATATATATATATATGTATATAGATTATTGCCCCTTGTTATTCTTGTCCTTTTGCTATAGGAAATAAAATTTGCCCCATTTTAAATTTGCCTTAATTTACATATTAATGTGAATGGCATAACTTCAAGTTCAATTGTATTAAGTATTTGTGTTTATTTGCTTTCAATTTAATTTTGCCCTCTACTTTAAACGTGAAAATATAGCAAAATTTAAATGGGGGCAAAAATTTTCAAGCAGACAAGAACAATAAGTATATAAATATGATACATGTATGTGATTAAGCTAAAGAGCATAAAAAGACTGCACATCTGCATGTTAAAGTAAAACAAGAATTACTTTTCAGTCATTTTTCAATCACAATGTGCACGTGGCAACCATTTTTTTTTTAAAAGGTGGAGGACAGCACCGGCCTGTGATGTACTCAAGAAGAGACAACCGCTTTCTGCATGTAAACTGGCAAACCTGATCACAGAATCGGCTTGGGTTTCAGCTGGACTCAGAGGTTACTAGATGTAAGAGACTTCATGGATTTAAGTCAGATGCTGTAACCACTCAGCCATGAAGTCCCCTCTATATTAGGTAATGCAGTGGAACCAGTCGTGAGAGAACACTCATAAAAGGGCACCTGTCACATGCCACATTCCAAAAGCCATGCAGTTAAACAATTTTTAACCCATTCACCCCTAAAGACATATTTGGACTGATCTGAGTCATTGATTTACGGAAGAGTCCATTGTTTTTCAGGGGGTGGATGAGTTAAATAAAACCTCTTTTGAGAGACTACCTGTCTTATAAGGCAACATTTCATTGGCAGAAAGGTGGTCTTCCAAGACAGTTTCCACCCTGGTGGTCTCTCAAGACAGGTTCCACCCTGGTGGTCTCTCAAGACAGGTTCCACCCTGGTGGTCTCCCAAGACAGGTTCCACTGTAAAGCATTCATTCCATGACTCAAACTGTATACTTTTGTTATTTATCTATATGTACATGATGGATGCCCCAGTACACCAAGAACTAAAATAATTGTCTAAATGTCAAACCATTTACACAACTCTAGATCCTCTTTAAAAGTGAATATTACATTTACTATCTACAGGGTGAAACAAAAGAATCTGTCTGTATCCAACACAGGACAAATAATATTTAACATAATTGAATAATTTACATATACAAGGATAAACAAATGATTGTAACTCAAACGTAGGTAAAAAAAATAAGTAAAATGTGAAATAAATAATAGAATACATGACATGATTTAAAACAAATAAGATGAAAAAGATTAAAACATATACAGGGTGTAACAAATAATTTATGATGAGGGAGGGGCACAGATTTAATATACTCCATGTTGAGGGAGGGGCACAGACTTAATATATTCCATGAGGGAGGGGCACAGATTTGATATATTCCATGATAAGGGAGGGGCTCAGACTTAATACAGTTCACCCCTGATATACCTCCACCTTTTGTTTTCCTTAATTTTGGTGGTATAACGGCTTTGGCAATATATCCAGGTTTACTATTTACGAGGTTTACTATTTTCGAGATGTGATCGTTTTCATGTCTTTATTCCATGCTGTATATCATATCCTGTTTACAAGTCACTACCGTAAATTTGGATATTTTGTTTATTGTTTAAATTTGGACAATTTGGCCACCCTATTAAAATGGCCAAAAGAAAACTGTCCAAAATGTGTATATGTTTGACGGCCAGAAAATCTAGATCTGTTTTTAACATTAAACCAGAAATATTTCTAATGTTTCATCATTTTATGTTTAAAATAGCTCTTTGACAGGCCAGTATTCAAATGGTTTTAGGTGTATATATCCCATCTACTCATAATTATTTCTTGACGTGTGATGGTTGCTGTATAAACACACAATGTGTCAATTTTTTCCAACTTTCACGGAAGCAAGATATTATATGGTAGGAATTATATGGTAGGAAATCTGTTCTTTAAGAAAAAGTGGCAATATGCGGGTTTGGTGTTATAACGGGGGGTGGGGCAAATTGTATTTTTGACTGGATTATAATTGTACAATCTAATGTCATGTGTTTGGTTTGACATAGGCAATCCGTACAATCAGTAAGTCTTACCTGGTGAACCTGTGAAATGAAAACATACAAAGACAGGTATAGTGTGTGACTTGATTGATGTAGTTTCCCACCTTAATTAATGAGAGATACCTGCTGTTAGTGAATTGCAGAAATATATGCTCTTACTATGGACTGTAAAATGTCATACCTGACATGAAAGGGGGCCTGGTTATGTTAAATGTCATACCTGACATGAAAGGGGGCCTGGTTATGTTAAATGTCATACCTGACATGACAAGGGGCCTGGTTATGTTAAATGTCATACCTGACATGACAAGGGGCCTGGTTATGTTAAATGTCATACCTGACATGACAAGGGGCCTGGTTATGTTAAATGTCATACCTGACATGACAAGGGGCCTGGTTATGTTAAATGTCATACCTGACATGACAAGGGGCCTGGTTATGTTAAATGTCATACCTGAAAGGCCCTGGTTATGTAAAATGTCATACCTTACATGACAAGGGGCCTGTTTTTGTAAAATGTCATATCTGACAAGGCTGGGGGCCTGATTATGTAAAATGTCATACCTGACATGAAAGGGGGCCTGGTTATGTTAAATGTCATACCTGAAGGGACCTGGTTATGTAAAATTTCACACCTTACATGACAAGGGCCCTGTTTTTGTAAAATGTCATATCTGACAAGGCTGGGGGCCTGATTATGTAAAATGTCATACCTGACATGACAAGAGGTTTGCTTGTGTAAAATGTCATACCTGACATGACAGGGGGCCTGGTTATGTAAAATGTGGGGCTTGGTTATGACAAATGTCTTACCTGACATGACAAAGGGCTTGGTAATGTTAAATATCACACCTGATATGACAAGGGACCTGGTTATGTTAATGTCATACCTGACATTACAAGGGGCCTGGTTATGCATGTTATGTAAAATGTCATATCTGACAAAACAAGGGGCCTGGTTATGTAAAATGTCATACTTGACATGACAAGGGACAAGGGGGTTATGTTAAATGTCATACCTTACAGGAAAGGGGGCCTGGTTATGTTAAATGACAAAACAGACTGGGATCATTAAATTTTTCAAGGTAAGTATGGGCTCAAAAACGAGATCAATTTCATTCTTAGTCTTCAAATGAATTTGATTGACACACTTACACTAACCACATAAGTTCACAATACATAGTTATCTCCCTTTTAAAAATAAAATAAAGTGCAAAAAAAAACAACTAAAAAATGATATGTTGAATCTTTCATAAGTTTTATACACTCACCATGGCAACCATCGCTTATTTCAAATAATTCTGTGGTCATTAGGACAATGCCATAGTAAGAAAATGCAGAGGCTAACCTAGAAATAGAATGTTACATTATTATTTGAATTTGTGATAATGTTTTAAATTTTTCACCACTCAACCAGTTAACACATCTACCCCAGAACAATAATAGAATCTTCCTATATGGGCTAGCCCAAATGAGTCTTTAGGGGTGAATGGATTACGGTGCTATAGTCCAAGTCAAGATATGCTTGGCCAAGTGTTTGTGCCAATTAGATAAAAACAAGATTTGTTTGTGAAACACAAATGTCCCCAGTCCCAACAAATTTTTGCAATGTCCTATATTTTGACCCCACCCCCAGGGGCATGTGATGTCAGTGAAGTGTGAGCAACCCATAGATGAAGTCACTGTATGACACTCCAAACTTGAAATATTGCACTTTAAATGTAAGCAGGACGGAATTACGGACAGACAGACAGTACGACAAACAAACAGACAGTTGATCCAAACTCTAGATGCCCCCAGTGGACATTTCAGGCAGGGGACATAAAAATCAGCACTTACCAGTTAATCTTACTATTGCAGTGTTCTAGTGTATCTGAGTAATTTATCCATGCCTATTACATGCTTAACAAATAAATCCTTTCTTTTTGAATTTTTCCTCCTCAGAGGCCTACCATGTTGGGGGGGGGGGGAATTTTATTAAATTTGAATAATGAAAGTGAAATAGAAACATCTGTTTTATCAGACTAATCAATATAAAATCTTCTGAAAGGTGTGTTTTCCGAGTATTTTAGGTGTTATAATATAATCATAGGGGGGAAGACATAAGTCTTTAAAAGTTATTTCCCTTTGTCAATGCTCATTCGTTTTGAGAAAATAAAATTTTCGTTGCAGTTTAATTTTCGTCATTTCCGCTCTTTGATGACTGAGCAAATTTAAAATGGAAGTGAAATTTTCTAGCTAAATAAATGAAGTAAGGAAATTCATGCCAATCCCATGAAAATATGGTGATTTAGGGAGAATTCAAGATTTAAGATGGGATGAATATTCTCTAGGGAGAATTCAAGATTTAAGATGGGATGAATATGCTCTCCGTCATAAAACTCAAAAGGGGAAAAATTTCTATGTATACAGTATTACGCTCCATGAGGGAGCAGTCGCTAATTCAACTGTTTTATAGCAGTCCATGTATGAGTGCGACAAGAGCTTGAAATCTGAGCCTTCTGCTCACAAGGTGAACACACTGAATCTTTTCAAGAAGAGTTATGTCCCCTCTTCTCAAGCGAAAATTGAAAATTTTAGAGTTACCATATTATCCACAGAAAAACAGTTGTTTTCCTAAATTCTGGCATAAATAAATCCTTGATTCTTCCTCTACTTGAAGCCTGAAAAAAGACAAATTTGAGGTAGTGCATCCATCTTGATCATAGAACATTACATCATGGAGTATTTATATATTACACAGGTGTGGGAAGCATGTGCATGCATGTTTGTTTGTGCATGTATGTGTGTTTGTGCATGGATGCATTTGTTTTTGTGTGTTCGAGAGTGCATTTATGCATGTGTGTGCATGTACAATGCTGTCGGTCTATTCTACGCCCATAAGCTCTAATTAATGTATCAATAAATTACGATATTTGAAAATCAAATTGTTATTGTTTACACATGTAAAGTCGTCATCTTTCAGCAATCAGTTGATACACATTTTATTACTGTGTTAATTATTTTTTGAAGTCTGATACCCACATGTTTCCTCAACCTTATTAAAGTCGTTTAATTCTGTGCGCTTCATCTATTTTACATTATTATATTTGTTACCATGAGCAAACACGACTTCGAAGACATCGTAAATGTAGGTCATCATCAGAGATCCCGAGTGGAAAGTGTATAGATTGTTTCAAGAAAGTGTTACTGTTTAATCTGACAAAATATATAAACACCCATTTGTCCCCAAAAACTTTAACAAAATGGCGTCTTAAATCAAGTGCTGAGAACTTTGCCATGCTTGGTAGATAATAAATATTCAATTCATTTAACATAAAAAACAAAATGTTATATGTCATAATGCTAAATACTATTTTGGAACGAACTTTAGTGCCTTTGGACGATGATGGCAGTATCTTATCCCGCACAGCAGCAGACGCGCTCTTAAATCATGTCCATTCTCTATAGATATTCACTGGTGTCCATCTAAATTGCACCACAGTGAGGAAGAAATGCATGTTAGGTTAACTGGAACCAAATATATAATGCTAATTACGTAAAAGTCACGATTGTTAGCAATATGTAAACGCTGGTATACACGGTGAATTGAGCATAAAGTAGAGCGCAGAATTAGACCACGCGCTTAATTAGACGACATCCCGATATGAATATGTGTGTGTTTTTGTGTGTATGCATGTATAATGGAATCTAGCTCCACTTTCAGTCTCCAAATAGAAAAACATCATATCAAGGGTGTGATGAATCAATAAGTCCCAACCGAGGCGTTTTTCTATCCGGAACTCTAATGTGGTGATAGATTGTTTTTATCGCACAAGCTTGAAATCCTGTTTGTTTACAGTACACCTATAAACCAGTTTGACCTATTTCAGTAAAGCCGCATTACTCATCCCTTTTCACTTACCGTCCGCAATTAGATATAATCCTGTATTATACATATGTATTTATTTCTTTTCAAACATTTTTGCTGAGTTAATTCGCAACTGATATCAAATATTAACAATGTAAAGTATCAACACGAAAATTTCCTTGATCCAATATGTTTACGAACAATGCAGACGACGTGTGTAGGGATACAAAGTGTTCTGGATCAACAGTTCTGGATAAAATTTCACAAAAACGATAAAAAACTAGATCAGTCTAACACAGGTGCAAGACACAATTATCTTGCATGAAGGGAAAGTACCTTAGACACTGGCTCGACAAGTTTTCCAAGTGGCATGGGCTTTCCATTATCCTTGGCTATTCTCTGAATTGTGGCGAGGGCTTTGTCCGTCTGTCCCCTTGTTATGTCATACCTGGCACTCTCAGGTAGCCACTGAAATGTCAATTACATTTAATTATTTTAAAGTACTTGCATTCCCATTCAAGACTAAGAAAGGGGCATTAGCTCAGTGTTCACCAAAATAAATTATTTCCATTTTTTTCTACTTTTACTACTTGTAGTTGTACGTGATGTAAAATAACAAATAAGAGCAGTACATGTATAAACAGGCATAAAAATTCTTATATTCCTATATATTTTATGAAAAGAAGATCAGGTCCAGTAAGGTATGCATACAAACAAATAGTAAGGTTGTATTAATCACTTGCAAGTGAATAATTGCCAAACTGTGTTTCTCAAGCAATTTTCACAAAATATATAGGAATTTAAGAATTTTCTTGCCAGGGTATGTCTCTTTTTTTTTTTTGGTATTTTATATCAATCTACTAGTAAAAAGAGAAAGAAAATATTTTGAGAAAAACAATGCCCCTTTAAAAAAAGAGTTAATGCCCCTTTAAATATAAAAGAGTTAATGCCTCTTTAAAAAAAGAGTTAATGCCCCTTTAAATATAAAAGAGTTAATGCCTCTTTAAAAAAAAGAGTTAATGCCCCTTTAAATATAAAAGAGTTAATGCCCCTTTAAAAGAAAGAATTAATGCCCCTTTAAATATAAAAGAGTTAATGCCTCTTTAAAAGAAAGAGTTAATGCCCCTTTAATAATAAAAAAAGAGTTAATGCCCCTTTAAAAGAAAGAATTAATGCCCCTTTAATAAAAAAAAGAGTTAATGCCCCTTTAAAAGAGCCCCTTAATAGGATTTCATGTCATTCTAACTTTTGCCAGATTGCAAAAACATTGTATTTAATATGGCATTTGTTTTTTTTATGTAAATTATTTGGTTTAGTCATTGTGTTAGCTATTATATGTTTGGTGAGAAAATTGTTTAGAGAATCATATTGAAACTTCACATGATGATCAAACATGATGCTATTAGTCGATTGTGACCTTCATTTTTTATCTTGACCTTCACCTTTGACTTTGAAATTCCTTGAAAAAAGTTGAAAAGGACAAACGTGATGCACATGTAAAAATTTTGTTTCCTAACAAAAAAATGTTTTTTGTAAAACATTTAAAATTTAAATACCGTATTCGACCTATTAAGCACCCATGTTCCTATGAGTGCCCCTTCCCCTTTTAACATACGATCTAGAATCTCTTCTAGCTGGTTGACAAGGAGATGTGGACCTGAAAAACCGTAAGTAACAGTTTATCTGTTGCCCCAAGCAACAGAATAATGTTGATAGGTGTCCTCGGTAATAACTACAACAAATTTACCACTGTGCCTTATAAAAGGTTAACTGATTTATGTCAATTTGACTATTAATTGGTCCCATTAAGCACCCACCCCCATTTCCCTGATTTTTGTAGTGCCCTGAGTGCTTAGTGATGTATAGCGATACTCACAAAACAACAAACTGTGAACAGAAGTAGTGGCAAAGCGGAAAGTCCAAGTAGCCATTTCCAGCCGAGTGTGGGCATGACAGCAAGTGCAAGCAATACTTCAAAACAAGCACCAAGAGCCCAGAATACCTAGGTGACAAAAAGGAATGAATTAATGAAATAATGGTATGAATATTCATAAGAAATGAAAGAAATTCTGAATTAATAAGATGATGGTATGAATATTCATAAGAAATGAAAGAAAATTCTGAATTAAGAGAAAGACATTATGAATATTCTTTATTTAGATGATGATGATATGAATATTTATAAGAAATACACAATATTCTAAATTAATGAGATGACGGTATGGATATTCATAAGAAATGACATACTTAGAGCTGTCGGCAACTGCAATTTTTCAAAATTGTTTAAAACTGTAAATCATATTTTCACTATTTCAATTGTCCATCTCATCATACTACAATCATACTTCATTATACAATAATTTCATTTTCGCAAGTGAAAGGTCAAGCGAAATTGCAGTACAGTAATTCTCTGATGTAATCATAATATGTAGGTGACCTATAAGTCAAACACTCAGAGGACCTCTGTCATGCATGTTCAACTATTTGTTCAAAGCTGAAGCCGGAAAACGTGGTCATTATTAATCACACATAAAAATTGTCTTTTTTTTTTTGCATACTAAATGAATGAAAAGACTTGGATGACTTGCATCTAATTCCATTTTTGACATATCTCCGTTACAAAAAATACCGAAATTTAATTTGTGATCACAGGATTCAAACTAACAGTTATAACAGGTTATAATTATGTTTGGCCAGTTTATTCTAATAATCCGCTTGCATTTGTTCCTTTTTACCACCAGGATGTATACGAAATAAAATGATGCATAATATTTTCCGTGTAAAATTTCTATAAAAAAACTGTTGATCTTGCTTCAAGAGATTACCATGCTACAACAGCATTATTTCTGATTTTCGATATTTACCAGCAATTATATTTTGTCAGTTCAAATTTCAAATATCAAAAGGACATTCTCAAAAATTTCAAAATTATCAAACAAACTAGTTTTGCATCAAGTCAATATGGCTCAAAACCTAGTAAGGTAAAAGTGCTGCAGAACCCTCACAAGGTAGGCATAGGTCAACAGTACACAACAAAATAGCAGCCCTTGACCTACAGAGGGTGATGTCTCCATATAAGGGAAAAGTAGGCGGAGCATTCAACAATGAGAAATAATATTGGACTGTTGTCATTCAAACAACCATATGACAAAGAAATATCTGTTTTAACAACTCTAGATATTTTAACAAACATTTGGCAAGAAATTTCTGTTTTAAAAACTCTAGATAATAGGGGTGAAACGATTCAAAGGGGTTCTCAGTTTATCGCGATCTTTGAATTCGATTCATGGTATGACATAGTGTCCATATCATTCTGTTTCGATTCGTTTCGAAAATTAGAATTTATAACAATGGCTGTACAAAAATTAGAATTAAGAACCCTCTTCCAACGTTTAAAAGTAGCTCGTATGGAAACTCTTTGGTTTCAGGGAGGATTATACGGATAAAAATAAGTCTATATGTAGGCTGTGCTACAGCGAAATTAGTTGTAAAAGCAGAAATGCCACGAACATGGCAACACATCTCTGGCGAAAACACTGTATAAATAAATAGTTAGACGATAATTTAGCAGCCAAACATGACATATATTCGTTAAAGAATAGTTCCGAGTTAGCTGTTCAGTAAAAGAATGCTGACGTGATGAACGCTAAGTTTGGCCAAAATTCACAGCACGCTCATGTCATAATTATTGCTGTAGCTGGTTTTTTATGTAAAGATATGAGACCTTTCTCCGTGTTTGAAAATGAAGCCATTTTGACAGCTGATAAAAACTCTAGAATCAAGGTACGACTTGCGTAGCAGGACTTACTTTGTCTAAAAAGTTTTTTCAGGTTTACTTAAAACTGTAATGTCCAAATTTAACTTAGAGTTAGAGAAGGCTTATTTTGTAGCAGTTACAACAGATGGCTGGACAAGCTGTGCAACTGAGAGCTTTATCACTGCAACCGCTCATTTCATTGATGAAAACGGAGAATTTCAAAATTATGTTCTCCAAACCCGAGCACTTCTGGAATCACACACAGGAGATATTTTGGCATAGGTATTGTCTTCAGCCATTGGTAAGTGGGGTCTTAATAAAAACAACAACTAAGCCCCAGCAATTACTACTGATAATGCCAGCAGCATTGTTTTGGAAAATTACAGTGATTTCAACAAAATACTCAATAATTCAGTTACTGAAGTTTACGATGTTCTCAATATAAATACATTCCTGAACTGTAGTCATGGTTGAAACAGCATAGTTTTGTTGCTGTATTATTATCTGTTGTTTATCAGAACTAAAGACACTGAAAAATTTGCAAGACTCCATCTTAAATTTCATTGAATTTCTTTGCTGAAAACTGAGAGAAAATAGTGATTACATTACATAACAACCAATAACTCCCCCTCCCCCCTTAAAGACACAACAAAACCAGTCTTTATACAGAGGTTGATTTGTACATAAATGGTACAATCGTGTAACCAGGTGGTCTTTATACACAGGTGGTCACTAAGGCAGGTTTTACTGGAATCGGTATACATTCCACAATGACTTTGGTACCTACCTCTATCAATACAACACAAGTCGCTCTGGATGCTGTTGGCAAAAATTCAGAATATAGCGTTACGCTGCAAAAAAAGGTTAAAAAGTAAGCAAAGGGGCCATACCAGTGGATTCATTCAAACATACAGGGTCAAACTAAAACATTATGCAGCAAGTCAGTTTTAATGCAATATACATACAGGGTGTGTTAAAAAAGTATTTCTTCACTTGCTAGCTGTTAGTGTTAACAAGGCTGTTTGTACAAGTGTATGATGCACACCATTTGTGTCCATGCAATTCTAGAGTATTATTATTTCTGCATGCTTGAAATCTATTTTGTGCTTGCTCAGGATGTCCACTGGGACTGTATAAAGGTCATAAATCCATAATCAACGGAAATCGACATTATCAATTGCAAACTAACATCAAAATACAGGACGTCATTAGTATCAATCATAAACAATAGATCACATTTCCATTTCATGAGACATTATATTTCGTGTAATTCAGTAATGGAGGTTTTGGCAAATTCAACCATTTTTGTGAATATTTTGTTCTTGTATATTCTCATCAGTGTTATTGGTATCGATGGGTTTCTTTCAAAATGCAAAATTGCACCTGATTGCAATTACGATTTTTTATTTCGAGAAGTTAGCATCTAAAAATAACAATATCAATAAATACATGCTCTAGGTATCAAAATCATTTAATCATACCAGAGCTATCCTGGCCATGCCTTTTTTATATAGATGTAAAAAGTTACCAACTGCAAAGCATGAAAATTGTGTCTTTTTTTACCTTTAAAACTTCATATTTGTGTTTTCATGAGTATGTCTGAAAAGACCAGGTACACAAAATAAAATTGTCGCAAAATACAAATGATTTACAGTGACCTAGATAAGAACAATGATGGCAGCAATCAATATTGGTACTCAACATTTGGGTGCTAAATGGAGACATGTTTAGAATCTGGGTAATCAATTAGCCATGAGCATGATGAGATGCAAAGAAAAAAAGAGAAACAGGTAAAAATGGCTATACTTACGACTGTGGAGCTCCACCTATGCCGAACCCCACCAAACCACGAAGAATCAGCAACCACACAAAGTTTGGTGAAAATGCGCTGAGGATTCCGAAGTAACAGGTAAAAACTGAACAAAATATCAATTCCTGAAAACGCAAAAAAAAATTGAGTAAATATACAGAAATAAATATTTTGTCATTTCCTGTTTTGCGGTTTTAAATCGAATCATTCATACCGACTTAGTGACAGACATGTTACATAAACCAAATGATCCAATCTCGTTGTCACAATCTGGACTCTCCCATTAAAAATAATGGAAAACACCTCTGTTGAATTAAGGAGTAGTACATGACTTACAATCTAAATTTTACGCATGAAAATTATTAACTAGTTCATTCATAAATTATGAGAATGGACCATACTATTTATTGATCTGTGTGACTGTCTAGAGGTAGAACACTTCACTACAAAACAGAAGGTCCCGTGTTCGATTCCCGGACCGGGTCATACCAAAGACCGTAAAAAATGGTAGTGACTGTTCCATCGCCAAGCGCTCCGCATACGAAGTGAAAGTCATGAGTCTTTTGGATGATACTGAAAACCGAGGTCACGTGTAGTGGAAGGCGTGGTACGTAAAAGAGCCCTCACTGCATTGGTGTCAGTCCACATAGCACAGGTCAAAATATATGGTACGTCATGCAAAGCCGGCAACATCTCCATGTAAGTGGAAAAAATTCTTGACAGGATGTAAAACAATGATAAAAAAAAGAGTAACAAACATTTGTTATCAACAATTATCAATAGCATTGAATCTGTATTTTCCGTGATGCAGGAAGACGATGGAAAAATTCCAGAATGACTCACAACCACTTTGGTATTAAAAAGGTTATGGTGATCCCTCATAGTATCCATAGTAACCCTGTTAATGTCATACAAATTTTTCATAATCTTGGACCCAGCTTCTCAATTAAATTTTGCCTGACTACTTCTACCACCTTATTACTGAAAGACTGTCTATCTCGTCAATCCCTGAAAAACAATGGACTCTTCTGTAAATCAATGACTTAGACCAGTCCAAATATCTTTTTAGGGGTGAATGAGTAAATGTATTGTAAAACACTGGGGAAAAAAATGTTTGTTCATCTTACCGTTCGTCGACCATATTTGTCGCTGATACTTCCCCAGATGCTGGAGCTGAACATCATGCCAGTAAACACGACCTATGATAGTTATAAAATATAAAAAGTTACACTGTGTATGAGTGGCCAAAAAAAATTGCAAGAACTACACCACAGACAAAAAAGCAAAAACTGTACAAAGCATGATGGGAAAAATTACACTTTATAAGAATTACACAATGAACAATAGACAAAAAAGTAAAAAAAATTGCAAAATGTACTTTTAGCTAAAAAAAGATTAAAGGGGCGTTAGCTGTGTGTTTTTTTCAAAAAACTATTTTTCCATTTTTTCCTACTTAGATTAATATACAATAACAAAAAAAGAGATATACACAGGCATAAAAAGTCTCAAATTCCGATAGATTTTTAGAGAATTGCTCGAGAAACCCATGTTTGGCACTTTTTCAATTGCAATTGATTAACTCAACCTACATGTAACTACTTGTATATGAAAATCACACTGGACCTGACCTTATTTTCACAAAATATATAGGAATATAAGATTTCTTTTGCCTGTGTATAGCTCTCATTTATTTTATTTAAATACAAGTTGTAAAAGTAGAAAAAAAATCGAAATAATTTTTTGGGGTACACACAGCTAATGCCCCTTAAAACAACTGCCCAAAAATGTCAATGTAGAGGTAATATTTTACACAGAGCTATTTTTGAGATAAGGGGACATAACTGTGTACAGTTGTTATAACTTTACATGGGGCGGATTCTAAGGGGGAAATAACCATGTACATTTGTAATTAGAGTTATATTTTACATGGAGCTGATTCTGAGATAAGGGGAAATAACTACGTACAGTTGTTATCAGAGCCTGTTGCCATCCTTTGAGCTGCCACTCACAATGAAGTGCTGGGGACAAAATGGATAGAATCATCATCTCCATAGCATCAGCCATCTTGAAATAAAAATGAAATCAAAGTATCAACATTATTATTGAGTCAGATTCTGTCAAAGCAATACACAGTGAAATCAAAAGTTTATAAAATGAATGCCAGCATATATTACATCTCCCAAAAAACTGAACATTACCAATCATATTGACCACAGCATTGAACATGGACTAAATCCATAAAAGGGTCAATTTTGTGAACAAGAGGACCATAGGGATTTAAGACATTCACCTAACTTATTTGGTCAATTTGTCATGGTCATTAGTCAGGCCTTTTTCTATACTTTCCATGAGGCCGAAATTCTGCCCCATTCCCAATGTAGGCCTAAATGCATTTGATTTTTCCCAATTTGGTGATAAAATTCCCATTTGGATCTACAGATCCTGACTGTAATGAAAAATGAAGCTAATGCTGGGGAAATGCATTTAAGAAAGATATTACATGTGCCATAACTGAATTTCCCAACTTGACACAAATTCACATTAAACTTTCCAATTGTTTTCGCCAATGGCATTTTCCCAAAATTGACAGAAAAAGGTTTTGTTTTCTTACACTGGGCATCGACTCTATGTTAAGAGCATAGTTAAATTCAGAATCTAGATCCGTTACCGGATCAGTATGTAAAATATTGTTGTGTGCATTGTGGAATGAATGGTGACTGTTGATTCAAGGAGATGTCAAGTCTTATGTCTATACCAGATGACGTAAAACTGCGTTGTTTCGATGAACAATACAATTCTTAAAACAGAAACCTCTCGTTTGATACAAATTATGCCACCATGCACTGATATTTTCTGTTTAAGTAGTGTCTTTGACCTTTGACCCCATAACCTTGACACTTGTCACAATGAAGCTATTTGAAAAATTAATGGTTGGACGAAGGACATTTGGCCAGGTGAGCTAAAAAATAATGGACTAATCCAGCATCTGAGACATAGCCTGATCTATAACTGACCTATATTTTTCAATGAATTGTTACTACATGTATATTTTCGTCATTTAAGTACAAATAAAAGTGTGATTTGGAAATTTCAGTCTTGAAGTTGAGTTGATGTTGCTGAAATGCACATACATGTGTACTTTTGCGTCAATTTAATGTGTTATTAACCCCATACTGCAAAATGTGCTTTGACCAGTTCCTAATAAACAACTTAGCATAACTAAAATGTCTTAAAACTAGTACAGGTAAAAACGTAATTAAGTACAGGTAAGGCTGTACACTTCACACCTTTTATGTTCTTTAAGTTTCTTTATGTTTTTTATGTTCTTTAAGTAATGTATTTGACCCATTAAGTGCCCATATCCCATTAAGCACCTCCCCTCCCCCTTTTTTTTTTTTTACATATGATCAAGAATCTTTTCTAGCTTTTTGACAAGGAGATGTGGACCTGAAAATCCACAAGTAACAGTTTATTTGTAGCCCCCAAACAAAAGAATTATTTTGATAATAATCGGTAATAACTACAACAACTTTTCCACTGTGCCATATGAAAATTTAATTGTTTTACATCAGTTTGACTATTAATTGGTCCTGTTCAGCGCCCAGTCCTTTTTCTTGATTTTTGTAGCACCCTGGGCGCTTAATAGGTCGAATACGGTAGATGTATTGCCCTACCCAAGCAAATCCTGTCAATATCGATAGCTTCATCTGGAATTTTCCGAATCCAATATTATCAATTGCTTGTTGGAGTGTGAAGGTTTCTGAAACATAGAAAATATACAGTTTATCAATCAGGGCTCGAAATTAGCACTGGTCTGCTGACCCATGGTCAGTAAATCATTGGATTGGCCAGTAGATTTCTCATCTGTACTGACCACATTGTCCAGTAAAAGAAATAAAGATAAATTGCTCTTGACAGTAATTGTTACATATACATATACCATATTTGACACATTAAGCGCCCACGTTCCAAAAAGCGCCCCTCCTCCTTTTTTTTTTTTTTACATATGATCGCAAATCTTTTCTGGCTGGTTGACACTGATATGTGGCCCTGAGAAATCGTAAGTTACAGCTAGATTTTTTTGTACAACCCCAGCAACAGAATTACGTTGATATGTGTCCTCGGTAATAGCTACAACAACTTAACCATTGTGCCTTATAAACAATTAACTGTTTCACGTCAATTGAGTATTAATTGATCCCATTAAGTGCCCACCACTTTTTACTGATTTTTGTAGTGCCCTGGGCACTTAATGGGTCCTATGGACACATTTGGATCAGCCTAAGTTATTGATTTACAGAAGAGTCCATTGTTTTTCAGGGGTTGTGATTTAAGTGATAATTCACCATGCATGTACTTGAAGTTTTAAAGAGATACAGACAGTTGGGACAGTTGACAATACTTTCTTGTCAAGATGATCAATAAGCTTAGCATTGAATATACTAAGTACAGATAATAACCTTGGTAATGGCCTTGCCAAATGTCACCACACAAATACATTATTTGATGTATACAGGGAATGTCCAAAAGTATGGGTTACTCACAGTTTACCATCTTTTCTTAGTGATAAATGTACATGTATCAATCTTATAAAAAAAAATAACTGAATTGCTAAAGTTTAGAAAATGTTAAAACAAACTTGATAATTAAATTTCAATTACTGTACTGTAAATGAATATTACTGAAATAGTCAAAAAAGAGAATCAAAATCCATGTCATTACTGTACAATAATTTTGGGCAGACACTGTAAGGATTAAAACTTGGAATTAAAGTTGTTTATGATACATAATGCGAACATCTGGAAAAGAATGTGTTGAATCAATATTTGATTTAATGTATACTCGGGCTTTTTGGTAATTACTTGATGATTCGAACATAACATCAACTTAAGAGGAAATAAATAAGCAAAACTCCTGTAATTTGACATTTTTCTGGATGTTTTACACAGTTTTTGTCTTTTACATTGCTCTACATCCTAATCCATGTAATCGGGCATGCAGTTTTTAAAACAAAGCAACATGTGCAATGAATGATTCTTTTTTTTTTTTCAGGAAACAGAAGCAATTTATGATAGAAAAAAAAATTACTGTATAACAAGAAATTTGTTTTATTTAATATTTGCTATTCTCTATTATAAAAGGATGAAAATAACCAAATTTTTCAGGTATATAGTAGATTAATTCTGTCAGGGAACACAAACTTTAATTTCCTGCCAGCTAATTATGCTGTAAAGGTCACAGGTTCAAATACTGATGGGACATAACCATTTGCAGTGGATCAATTGTAACGTCTTTATCTAACATGTAAGATTGAGGTTCAAATCCCACACCGATGGCAATGTTGTCAACGCTGTGTGTGATTGATCCTCTGTCAAGAGCTTGGCTTAACAAGTCAGAATCAAATTGGTCAATTCAGGACTTCTTTGGCTAAGACTTAACAAGTCGGAATCATATGGGTCATTACATAACTCCTTTGGTTAAGACTTAACAAGTCAAGATCATATGGGTTCTTTCATGAATTCTTTGGCTAAGACTTAACAAGTCGGAATCATATGGGTCATTATAACTCCTTTGGTTAAGACTTAACAAGTCAAGATCATATGGGTTCTTTCATGAATTCTTTGGCTAAGACTTAACAAGTTGGAATCATATGGGTCATTATAACTCCTTTGGTTAAGACTTAACAAGTCAAGATCATATGGGTTCTTTCAGGACTTCTTTGGCTAAGACTTAACAAATCAGGGTCATATGGGTCATTACATAACTCCTTTGGTTAAGACTTAACAAGTCAAGATTATATGGGTCATTACATAACTCCTTTGGTTAAGACTTAACAAGTCAAGATCATATGGGTTCTTTCATGAATTCTTTGGCTAAGACTTAACAAGTTGGAATCATATGGGTCATTACATAACTCCTTTGGTTAAGACTTAACAAGTCAAGATCATATGGGTTCTTTCAGGACTTCTTTGGCTAAAACTTAACAAGTCGGAATCATATGGGTCATTACATAACTCCTTTGGTTAAGACTTAACAAGTCAAGATCATATGGGTTCTTTCATGAATTCTTTGGCTAAGACTTAACAAGTCGGAATCATATGGGTCATTATAACTCCTTTGGTTAAGACTTAACAAGTCAAGATCATATGGGTTTTTTCAGGACTTCTTTGGCTAAGACTTAACAAATCAGGGTCATATGGGTCATTACATAACTCCTTTGGTTAAGACTTAACAAGTCAAGATTATATGGGTCATTACATAATTCCTTTGGTTAAGACTTAACAAGTCAGGGTCATATGGGTTCTTTTGGGACTTCTTTGGCTAAGACTGAACAAGTCGGAATCATATGGGTCATTACATAACTCCTTTGGTTAAGACTTAACAAATCAGGGTCATATGGGTTCTTTCAGGACTTCTTTGGGTAAGACTTAACAAGTCGGAATCATATGGGTCATTACATAACTCCTTTGGTTAAGACTTAACAAGTCAGGGTCATATGGGTTCTTTCAGGACTTCTTTGGCTAAGACTTAACAAGTCGGAATCATAAGGGTCATTACATAACTCCTTTGGTTGAGACTTAACAAGTCAGGATCATATGGGTCATTACATAACTTCTTTGGCTAAGACTTAACAAGTCAGGGTCATATGGGTTCTTTCAGGACTTCTTTGGCTAAGACTTAACAAGTCGGAATCATATGGGTCATTACAAAATTCCTTTGGTTAAAACTTAACAAGTCAAGATTATATGGGTTCTTTCAGGACTTCTTTGGCTAAGACTTAACCAGTCGGAATCATATGGGTCATTACATAATTCCTTTGGTTAAGACTTAACAAGTCAAGATTATATGGGTTCTTTCAGGACTTCTTTGGCTAAGACTTAACAAGTCAGGGTCATATGGGTCATTTCAAGACTCCTTAGGTTAAGTCTTAACAATCTTGATTCATATTTTTTTTTTTTACGACTCCTTTTGACTGAGACTTAAAACTGAAGTCCTTTGTCAAAATGGTTGCTGCACGTTTAAGAATTTTCTCTGCTTTGGCATTGGGTAAAAATGTGCAGCACCTCTCCAAGAGCAAGTGACATCTGCATAAAAGTAAAAATTTCAAGAAAAAAATAAAACAACAACCAATGTAGTGACCACTGACCAGTCAAAGATTTAAACCAACTGACCCCAGGGACCATCTGAAAATAATAAATGGCTGAGTGGAAAATTCTCAATATGAAACATGTTATTTTTTAAACACATGTTAACCCATTCACCCCTAAAGGACTGGTTTAAGTCATTGATTTACAGAAGATTCCATTATTTTTCAGGGGTTGATGAGTTAAGAACACTTCAAATTTCACGCCCATGTATCACAATTTGATTTTGTTTAATTTGACATTACATATACCGATACCTTTTACTGTGCTGGTGGCTTCTGCCATAAGGCTGTGAATGCGTCTAGTGTGGTGGAGAATAGTTTAACACTCTGCCAATGTCGCTGGCCAGCCTACTTGTGAGTGAAGAGAGAGCCAAACAACTAAGTCTTTCCTGCCAGTATGTAGCCTATCTGTACAAGACCTCTATAGTGTCTCCTCGTGACAGCACACGGTAACCAGAGTATATCATCCTAGGCTACATGTAAACTATAGTGGATCTCAGAGCAGCAAGGACCCCAAAGATGCAGTGTGATAACGCCCATCGGCACATCATCCTTGCCCCAGCTATATGAGTGTCAATAACCTTGGTTGGTAACTCATAACAGAAGAGGAAAATTCCGATGTAAAATCTGGATAGATTTGGTTTGTTAGCCCTGGTCTACAACCAATCTAGAGATAGGAGACCTTGACTACAAATTCCCTGGCCCTCCAGGTTTGGGGATTAGCCCCAGGGTTAACAACCCTGTCATATAAAAAGTCTATTGTTATAGAAAGAGTGGCTACCCTACATGTCTGTGGCATTGTGGGCAGTAAGTAAGTACAATGTAAGTTCTAATTGTACCTGTAGGTCTTATTCTAAAAGCTAACTTCAAGTCTTCAATCCAAAAGGCTCGAAGAAACAAGAAAGATAAAATCCTTAAAAACATAAGATATTGTGTCTTACAGACAAATTTACTGATGATGCAGAGGTAGGGCAGAGGGGGTGACGGAGGGTACGTATCTCTTTCCTCGATTAATCTTCATCAGTAAAATATTAGTCTCTACTTCAGGGGCCCGTTTTACGAAAGGTCTTCAGTCCTAAATCTAAACTTTTAGTCCTAACTACCATGGCAATGCATGACTGCATGATAATCAGGACTAAGACTTAGGATTTAGGACTTACGACCTTTCCTAAAACGGGCCCCAGCTGCCTAGATATCAGACCAAGATTACAAATAAACCAGCGACAACCATACATTTTACTGTAGATATGTACGTCAGTGTGTATATGTTTATTTTCACCTTCCTTTTTTCTCTCCTTTCGATATTCATATCCAAATTTTACATATCATCAAAAGCTATTATATCCTCTATTCTATACTTCTAACATTATAAACAACGGCACAAAAAAAATGAATTACGTGTTGTAGAACAAAAATTAAAACTGAAACTAAATGTGCTCCCTGCAGACAGAACAGCATATTAATAATTTCTTTATTTACGTTGTAATTATTGTCATACAAGCCACAATGAATTACCACGAGACGACAGACAAACTTCTGCAAACAAATTGGAAGCCTCTTAACATCAGGAACTAATCAGTTTGATTTATTAAGTCACCAAGGTCTCTACTTCTTTGAATAATCAATACGTATTGAGAGAAGCATCTTCGCACATCGCAAATTCATCTGTACATTCAGATTAAAGAGTGTATTGAGAGAAGCATCTTCGCACATCAAATTCATCTGTACATTCAGATTAAAGAGTGTATTGAGAGAAGCATCTTCGCACATCAAATTCATCTGTACATTCAGATTAAAGAGTCAGTTTCGTCTCTGTACCATGATTGTAAAGCCGTATCTTGATGGCATTTGTAAAGGCTCTCAACGTATCGCCATAAACTCTGTACAATCATTTATATCCAATTCAAGCACGACTTGTTAACCAATCACTAGAGGGTCTCTCTGTGTGCTGTAAATGAATGCAGTATATAAAACTGGAAACTATAAACAATGGCTGTTATGTCATCACCAAGGCTGCTCATTTACAATACATGTAATTGATTGCTCACTTACGCGTGTTGTATTGGTTTTCTGTCCACGATATTTATCTACAAGATGCTGACAAAGTGATTTCTCCATTATTTGTAGAATAGAATGCAACTTATACAAATTATACACTATCAGCCCGTTCAAAGGAAGCCCACACCCACCATATTTTGTCGGCCATTTTTATGAAAATTAGTGTAAGTTTATCTGCTAATTTCTCTTCTATAAACTCATCGACCCCTTAAAAACAATGGACTCTTCTGCAAATCAGTGACTTAAACCAGTCCAAATGTGTCTATAGGGACAAATGGGTTAAGAAAAAAATTGCTGATTTCTATTTCTACACAGAGTTCAGTTGTGCCATTTTGCTGTCTCCTAACTCCAATCACTATTGAAAGTGCTGCAGTATTTTTCTATTTACAGTTACATCACTATGGATACCTTAAAATGACAATAGAGTACATGTAAACAAACAAACACCTGAAAACATCACTGTTACATCCATATGTATGCCCCTGATATTCAAATTATAAGCTTCCCTATCCGAGAGTTAGGGTATCCACAAAAAATAATGGCTACCCTCAAAACAAACCTTTTTGATGATAAAACAATGAAATATTTAGACCTACCCTCGGGAGGTTCTCCCTTGTGATCGTAATTTGGGTTGCTACTTCTTTCCCGTAGAATGTTACTATTATCAGCACCGCTATTGGCATCCTCCACAATTTGTCTCATAGCCGGATCCGTTATATCCAAGTCAATTCTGTCCGCCCCTTCCAGATCCTCATATGCATCCCCCTTTCGGAATTTTGCCAGCCGACCGAACATTTTGATTGGTTAATGATCTTCTCTTGACTTTTTTAATTGGTTATTGCCACATGACTGAAATGAAAACAAAATTTTCTTGTGAATAACATTATTCAACAGATTATTTTCTATGTTCTCAAAAAATAATCAAAGGCGCCTTTTATCAATAAGTTGTAAGTTCTTAGTCATAAGTCTTACATTAAAGGGACATTAGCTGTGTTTTATTTCAAAATTTGTTTTTTTCTTTTTTTTACTACTTAGATTGATATACAATAACAAAAAAAAAGAGATATACACAGGCATAAGAATCCTTAAATTCCTATATATTTTGTGAAAATTGATTGAGAAACCCAGGTGTGACACTTTTTAACTCAACCTTACTATTTTTATATGAATACCACACTGGACCAGACTTTGTTTTCACAAAATGTATAAGAATATAACAAAATTTTATGCCAGTTAATGGTGCTTATTTTTTATTGGACATCAATTAGATTGAGTAAAAGTAGAAAAAAATTGAAAAAATTTTACACAGTTAATGCACCTTTAACTAACTTTATAACAAAACTTATGCCAGTTTTGTCAACCCGAACATTACTCTAGTCATCAGGCATATTTCCACATTTTAAAATACAAAGATCCTGATAGTTTATGACTATTTAGACCTGCTACGTTTACAAAGATAAGTCTTAACACTTACAACAATAACGTCGCACTATGCACTACCTCTGGGTGGTCATAATGACCGGGCCCCGAGGCTGATTGGGTAATTCTGTCAGAATATGAACCATTTAGAAACTGGCTTACATTCTGTCAGAATATGAACCACTTACAAAGCATCTTGCAATCTCTGTCAGAATATAGACAATTTAAAAATTGTCTTGCAATCTTCGTCAGAAAATAAACAACTCAGAAACTGTCCTACATTCTCGGTCAGAAAATAAACCACTTAGAAATCATCTGTCAGAATATGAACCACTTTAAAACTGTCTTACAATCTCTGTCAGACAATAAACAAATCAAAACTGTCTTACAATTTCTGTCAAAAAATAAACAATCTTATAATCTATGTCAGAAAATAAACTACTCAACACTGTCTTACAATCTCTGTCAGAAAATAAACAGTTCAAAACTGTCTTACAATCTCTGTCAGAAAATAAACAACTCAAAAACTGTCTTACAATCTCTGTCAGAAAATAAACAATTCAAAAACTGTCTTACAATCTCTGTCAGAAAATAAACAACTCAAAAACTGTCTTACAATCTATGTCAGAAAATAAACAGTTCAAAACTATCTTACAATCTGTCAGAACATAAACAGCTCAAAACTGTCTTACAATCCCAGTCAGAAAAAAAAATAACTAAAAAACTGTCTTACAATCTCTGTTAGAAAAATAAATAACTAAATACTGTCTTACAATATCTGTCAGAAAATAACCAACTCAAAACTGTCTTACAATCTCTGTCAGAATATTTGATTTTTCTTTTATGCCACACTCAACAATTTTTCAGTTATATGGTGGTATATTTTTTTATTAACTTTTTGATGGTGAAGGAAAGAATCTGTTTACAATATTGTACCCAGGGAGAGACCACCGACTTTCCGCAAAGTAAACTGGCAAACTTTCTCACAAAAATCAGCTTTAGGTTCCAGCAGGTCTCAACTGTCCAGAAATGAGAGACTTCATGGTTCAAAGTGTAATGTTCTAACTGCTCAGCCCCAAAGGCCGCCCCCCCCCCCCACCCCTTTCTCTGCCAGAATATAAATAACTTGGAAACCATCAGAGGGTATAACAAACTGAGAACATTGAGTGGCTCCAGTAGCTACACAGTGGCAGGGATATATCATATCCCAGAAAACAGAGTCTCTCTCATATTTTGTTTCTACTACATATCAGGAACATAGCATTATGCTGTAGAATAAAAAAAAATTGTTGTGGTTTTAATTTTTATATAGTGAAACTTGTATATAAAGACCCCATAAGGGACATAACAAAACCAGTCTTTATAGGGAGGTGGTCTTTATATAGAGGTTGATTTGTACACAAATGGTACTACCGGGTATAGCAGGTGGTCTTTATACAAAGGTAGTCGCTAAAGCAGGTTTTACTGTATTCCACTGTTTTCATTTATCAACAAAATTTACACATTGACCAAAGTTTACATAAATTGTACCAACTAATAGCAACAGGTTCCTGACCAAACAGGTTTTTTATTTCAACTAAATTTAATGTCAACATTTAAAGGTAAAAACAAAAATAGGAAGACTATCCACTAATTCACTAAAAACAACGAAATGTTAACCCCATGGAATTTTCTGATTCTACCGTACAGTAAAACCTATATTTAGCGGACAGTTGCCGGACTAATCAAACTGTCCATTATAGTGAGGTGTCCACTGAATGAAGGACGACCATTAACTGCTAATACATTCATATGCATAATCAACACAACCGTTCTTGTAATCAAGTGTCCCGATGCGAAACAAGGAAAGAAATATCAAGCAAAAACACAAAATAAAACATTGTAAGAGCGTTTCTCTAAATAAAAGACATACAGCTTAGTGAGAAATTGCCTGTGGTGATGGAAGCCGATCATAGGAAGACTGTCCGCTATTTCAAGGTTAAAAATAAAGAAATTATGCATATTGGGGCCAACAACCTTGTCCGAGTAAGGGAGGTGTTTGTTCATTTAAAGCAGTCACTAGTGGTCTTATATAACAATGTAAAGCGAGCTGTCGACTATCGGAGAGTGTCTGCTGAATTCAAGATGTCTGTCATGGCAGGTTTTACTGTATATTGAAATAAATATGTAACTGACTTTGATGTCAATGTGATTTTCACACTTCTCCTAAAGGCCTACTTGTCACCCGCACTGTTTCCGCCTAAATAGATATGAACAGTTGACATTTAAAGTAAATATCATTACAAGTACACTGTAATAAAACAGAAATTTGGATGTTATTCATGACTGAGTTCGAATAATGGCAAACATAAAATATTTTACAATAAAATGTAAATTAAGAATGATCCACATGATGAATTTCAATACATCACCTGTTTACAAGCTAAAGAAAAAGTTATGAATTCAAAAATAACACAATAATTTAAAAAGCTATCAATTTCTTTATTATCAATTCATTTATTCCTCTAAATAAATTCTGACATCAACGCATAAGAATGTTTAAATCACCCAAAATATAAAAAAATATGGCATTTTAGACAATTTGAGTTCTTACGATTTAACCAGCAGTATCGCTGATTTAGCTATGCAGAAAAATTCCTGATTACAACCTCATGTACATGTAGTTATATATATATATATTTATATACATACATTAGACATATCCAGAATTTTTTTAATGGGGCTGGGGGGATGTTCACTTTATGAAGTTAAATTTTACAAAAAACGTAAGTTTATAGAATTAAAATATTGAAGTCATTACCAACCTGACAATTATTGGAAGAGTTCCTTCAGTGATGATTATTCAACAGAAGTGCAGTATTAGCACTTACGTTACTTTTTCGCAAAGTTAAGTGCTTACATGAGTACAGATTTTAGCATCGTTTTAACACTTTATTTTATATTCCAGGCACCACTACATCCGATCGTCATGAATACTTGTACAAGCTGTCACAAATTTGAAATTCGTATCATTATCATAACTGACAGTTCTCATGGTTCAGCAGTTCTGCTGTAATTTTCTAAATTTATCACTATATCATCATCCACTTCAACAATTATTCACAGATGTCCGTGTGAAATTTACCAATCCATGAGATATGTATGTCCAATATATTATAACAGAAGTCAACAAGCAGACATTTTACAAACACAGACCTGACCCAGATATTATTATTAAAAATCAATATTTTATGCATTAAAGAGGGGCACATGTGATTAAAGCATAGCAATCTGATACCCTGATGTCATTAATCTCTAGTTTAGAAGTGGGTGAAGGCCTCCTTTAATGGCTCTCTTTTAAAAAGTCTTTAACAGACTGTTGTTTGTCAGTTCAAAATTTTATTTTTTCGCTAAATGTTTTTATTTTGGTTATTACTTGATGATCTCAACATTTTCCTACTGGAACCTGAACTGAGAAAGTTTGTCAATTTACTTGCGGAAGGCCAGTGGTCTTTTATCCGATACATTGTTACCAGGTTCTCTCCTCCACATTAAAAACTTCCGCAATATAACTGTAATATTGTTGAGCGAGGCATTAAATACCAATTTCAAAACAAAAAAGAAATATTTCACTCAACATACTTACATGTACATGTACATAAAATAACTACAGTCAAATCTTGTTATGTCAAGATGGTAATCTCTATTTACCCGGTTATCTTGAGATCAAGCGATGCTCCCAGCAATTTTCTTTCAATATTTTACTAAAAAATACACAATAACTCAAGATAGGAAAAGTCAAAAAGCCAATAAATGTTTATGTTAAATCGTGGTCCCAATGTTTAATTTCAATGTGAAAGTGACCAGGTATCTGGAGGTTAATTTTTTGTACATACATACATGCTATCTATGATAATATGGTGATTTCAAGCGAATTTTAGATGAGATGAACATATTCTCTGTCATAAAAGGCCGAAAACAAACTGAGGCAAAAATTTCCAGGCACATGTGATGTAAAGTGAAACTTGTAATATAACGAACCCCTTAGGAACACAAAAAAACAAGTCTTTATAGGGAGGTGGTCTTTATATAGAGGTTGATTTGTACAAAAATGGTACTTTTGGGGACAGCAGAAAAGTCTTTCTGACCAGGTGGTCTTTATACACAGGTGGTCACTAAAGCAGGTTTTACTGTATACGGTATACATGTAAATGTACAACCCGAGTTATGATCAAAGTTTACATACCTGTACAACATACTACCAAATAAAATTGATATTTCGGGAAACAAAATATTGATAATAAACCAGATGAATCATAGGTACCATCCACACACCTATACAACAGTCAGCCAAAGCAAACTGTACATAATAATCTACTAAATGCAGTTATTTTTACATGTCCACACTTACAGATGCCTCAACCACAATGGACTCTTCTGCAGATCAATGACTGAGACCAGTCCAAATGTGTTTTTAGGGCTAAGTGGGTTAAGATATGTACAGTAAAGGTGGGAAAATATTTCAAATTATTTGGCGAGAGGAAGCATTCTAAGAGTCGCTGAAATGTGATCTAAGAATTACCGTAAGTTTAACTTCGAAAGTGATGGCGATTTACCTTTTTTTGAAAGTGTTGAACAAGCAGACTGTGTGAAAGATAATATTATGCAAAAAGATGAATTTATGCAAAATTTTTTGTTTGTTTGAATGACAGTATATAAACATTGTGCCTGTGAGCTATTTCAAAAACCAGGGATATAGATCTTAATTGAAAACCAAATACAATACAATGATATCTCACATTGTAACATAACAATTGAAATGCTTTACAAACCTTTCAACCCTATAATCTACAATAGACTGGTCTAACAGAATACAAAAGATCATACCATTTAGATACTAAGGGTGGAAAGGTTAAGAAGCTGTACAATTGAGTATCAATTCATCAAACACTGTGGTTACATTTAGGTTCACCCAAATGACAATAAATAATATGCTCTATTGTCATACATGTACATTGTATTTCGGGAGTGAACAATTTCATTTTGCATATAAAATTATTACAAAATTTTGATCTAAAAAAAATACCCCCTAATTTCTGATAGTGGACTTAACCATTCTTTGAGTGCATGGTACACTCTCTTCATTCAGGGCAATGACTAATTAAGAAAAAATATAGAATCAATACTTATCATAATTATATTTCAAGAACAATTAATCGAATGTTAAAAGAGCTGTTTATCTAATTTTGTCCTTCCAATGAGACAGTAAAAACCAAGATCCCGTGTCACAGTAGGCATCGGCACATTATTGAACCCTCACTGCTCAATGGCTGTAAATGCTGAGCATAGGCCAAAATTTGAAGCCCTTCACTGGCATTTCATGCATTTGGTGACGTGGCCATATGAGTGAAAGATGTTTTGGTGGGACGTTAAACAATACAACAACAACAACCTATTTTTGTTTATAAAAAACTTAAAAAAACAAATTAAATAGATGTGTATTAATTGCGTCTACACCCACTAGCAACTACAGACAGATGTCAGGGGGCATGGCTAATTAGGGTTCAGGTCATTGAGAATTGATCCGAATGACTCCTCTGGTTTACACCATTGAAATCAAAGTAAAGTTTATCTTAATTATTACTTGATGAGTTGAACATAACATCATTAGTTAAAACAACATGAATATTAATCAATAAAGACTATAATTAGACACAGACATTAATTAGCCCTTTTTCCCCTCCAAGTCTCTCCATGAACATCCATAAATCTGTCGTCAGTTCATCTTCCCATCCGTCCGTCCATCCATCCTCCCAACCATCTATCCATCTTTCCATTCATTCATCCATCTTTCCATTCATTTATCCACCCATCCATCCATCTATATACAAATGTATTTATATAGTTTTCAAATTTTATATATGATTTCAAACAAGAGATAATGTCAATTTTTGAATGCCAAATAAATTAAGCAGTTGCTTAAAAATCAAGTAGTTTTAATTGAAATACATGTAAACAATTCTGCATTGGAAAAAAAACGATTATTAGAGGCTTAAAAATCAATAAAATTTATCGGACTCTCTCCAATAACATGAATAATGCCGCAGACAATATCAATATTCTTGACGTCCTCAGAACCCAGCAACGGAAGTTAAAACAACAAAAACTCTACAATCAAATTTGTTAACTCATTCATCCCTAAAGACGCATTTGGACTTGCTTACGTCATTGATTTACAGAATAGTCCATTGTTTTTCAGGGGTTGATGAGTCAACAACCATTTTTTAAAGGAATTTCCCTATTTCTATTTTGTTTTTTTTTTTCTAAAAATATGTTAAGATTCCAACTGTATGATGCATGATGGGATGCTTGTATGCCAGCTTAAAAATATCAATAAATTTTCAGCCTAAAAAAAAGATCATTTCTATTCATCAGGGAATGATTCATTGCCACATGCTTTGTAGAAAAAAAATGTAAAGTATCTATCTATAACAGAGTACATGATATAGCCTACATTAAACAACAGCCTACATGATATAGCCTACATTATACAACAGCCTACATGATATAGCCTACATTATATAACAGCTACATGAAATAGCCTACATAATACAACAGCCTATATTACACAATGGCGTACATGATAAAGCCTACATTATACAACAGCCTACATGAAATAGCCTACATTATACAACAGCCTACATTACACAATGGCCTATATGATAAAGCCTACATTATACAACAGCCTACATGATGCAGCCTATATTATACAATAGCCTACATGATATACATGTAGCTTATACTAAACAATAGCCTAAATGAAATAGCCTACATTATACAACAGCCTACATTACACAATGGCCTACATGATAAAGCCTACATTATACAACAGCCTACATGATGCAGCCTATATTATACAATAGCTACATGAAATAGCCTACATTATACAACAGCCTACATTACACAATGGCCTACTTCATAAAGCCTACATTATACAACAGCCTACATGATACAGCCTATATTATACAATAGCCTACATGATATACATGTAGCTTATACTAAACAATAGCCTATATGAAATAGCCTACATTATACAACAGCCTACATTACACAATGGCCTACATGGTAAAATCTACATTATACAACAGCCTACATGATAAAGCCTACATTATACAACAGCCTACTTAATATAATCTACATGTACATTATACAAAAGCCTACATGATAAAAGTTTACAAAATACGACAGCCTATATGTTATAGCCTACATTATACAACAGCCTTTATAATAGAGCCTACATTATACACCAACCTACATGATATATCATATAAATGTAGCTTACACTAAACAACAGCCTATAGAAGATAGTCTACATTATACAACAGCCCTCATGATAATTGATACAGCTTACATTAAAAACAACAGCCTATATGATATAGTCTATATTATACAACAGTGTACATGATATAACCTACATTTCAAAACAGCCTACATGAAATAGCTATCATTATACAACAGCCTACATGACATAGCTTACAAAATATGTCAGCCTATATGATATATCCTACATTACACAACAGCCTTCATGATATAGCCTACATTATATAACAGCCTACATGATATAGCCTGCATTATACAACAGCCTATATGATATAGCCTATATTATACAACAGCCTACATGATACAGCCTACATTATACAACAGCCTACATGATATAGCTTACAAAATACATCAGCCTACATGATATATCCTACATTACACAATAGCCTAAATGATATAGCCTACATTATACAACAGCCTACATTATACAACAGCCTACATTATACAACAGCCTATATGATATAGCCTACATTATACAACAGCCTACATGATATAGCTTACAAAATACATCAGCCTACATGATATATCCTACATTACACAACAGCCTAAATGATATAGCCTACATTATACAACAGCCTACATGATATACATGAAGCTTACACTAAACAACAGCCTATATGATATAGCATATATAACATGAGTATTTACTATCAATATAACAGATACATAGTCCTTCCTAACCCAAGCTTCAATGTAATTTCAGTCTTCATCAATACTCTTACAGACAAAAATTCAACTCCATTTTCTTTTAAAGTTATTGATCTACATGTATCTTGTGACCTAGTTTCATTTTACACAAAAACCTTCCCTTATAAGATGAAAATGACACTGTATTCTGTACATACACGTATACATACACTGTGTAGAAACTAAAAATCTATAATGCAGCAGTGAGTCTACTTGTATTTCAGCACATGTTTACTGTGATTTATAATGCAGCAGTGAGTCTACTTGTATTTCAGCACATGTTTACTGTGATTTATAATGCAGCAGTGAGCCTACTTGTATTTCAGCACATGTTTACTATGATCTATAATACAGCAGTGAGTCTACTTGTATTTCAGCACATGTTTACTATGATCTATAATGCAGTAGTGAGCCTACTTGTATTTCAGCACATGTTTACTATGATCTATAATACAGCAGTGAGTCTACTTGTATTTCACCACATGTTTACTATGATCTATAATGCAGTAGTGAGCCTACTTGTATTTCAGCACATGTTTACTATGATCTATAATACAGCAGTGAGTCTACTTGTATTTCAGCACATGTTTACTATGATCTATAATGCAGCAGTGAGCCTACTTGTATTTCAGCACATGTTTACTATGATCTATAATGCAGTAGTGAGTCTACTTGTATTTCAGCACATGTTTACTATGATCTATAATGCAGCAGTGAGCCTACTTGTATTTCAGCACATGTTTACTATGATCTATAATGCAGTAGTGAGCCTACTTGTATTTCAGCACATGTTTACTATGATCTATAATACAGCAGTGAGTCTACTTGTATTTCAGCACATGTTTACTATGATCTATAATGCAGTAGTGAGTCTACTTGTATTTCAGCACATGTTTACTATGATCTATAATGCAGTAGTGAGTCTACTTGTATTTCAGCACATGTTTACTATGATCTATAATGCAGTAGTGAGTCTACTTGTATTTCAGCACATGTTTACTGTGATTTATAATGCAGCAGTGAGCCTACTTGTATTTCAGCACATGTTTACTATGATCTATAATACAGCAGTGAGTTTACTTGTATTTCAGCACATGTTTACTATGATCTATAATGCAGCAGTGAGTCTACTTGTATTTCAGCACATGTTTACTATGATCTATAATGCAGCAGTGAGTCTACTTGTATTTCAGCACATGTTTACTATGATCTATAATGCAGTAGTGAGTCTACTTGTATTTCAGCACATGTTTACTATGATCTATAATGCAGTAGTGAGTCTACTTGTATTTCAGCACATGTTTACTATGACCTATAATGCAGTAGTGAGCCTACTTGTATTTCAGCACATGCTTACTGTGATCTACATGTTTAATCCAGCAGTGAGTCTACTTGTATTTGAGCACATGTTTACTGTGATTTATAATGCAGCAGTGAGCCTACTTGTATTTCAGCACATGTTTACTGTGATTTAATTTATAATGCAGCTGTATATACCAGATAACATGTGGCTGTATATACCAGATAACATGTGGCTGTATATACCAGATAACATGTGGCTGTATATACCAGATAACATGTGGCTGTATATACCAGATAACATGACTGTACATACCAGATAACATGACTGTATATACCAGATAACATGACTGTATATACCAGATAACATGTGGCTATATATACCAGATAACATGTGGCTATATATACCAGATAACATGTGGCTGTATATATACCAGATAACATGTGGCTGTATATACCAGATAACATGTGGCTATATATACCAGATAACATGTGACTGTATATACCAGATAACATGACTGTACATACCAGATAACATGTGGCTGTATATATACCAGATAACATGTGGCTGTATATACCAGATAACATGTGGCTGTATATACCAGATAACATGACTGTACATACCAGATAACATGTGGCTGTATATACCAGATAACATGACTGTACATATCAGATAACATGACTGTATATACCAGATAACATGACTGTACATACCAGATAACATGTGGTTGTATATATACCAGATAACATGTGGCTGTATATACCAGATAACATGTGGCTGTATATACCAGATAACATGACTGTACATACCAGATAACATGTGGCTGTATATATATCAGATAACATGTGGCTGTATATACCAGATAACATGTGGCTGTATATACCAAATAACATGTGGATACCAGATAATATGTAGCTTCGTCTTGCCTTCCATGGACTTGATCAATGGGACATATATTTCGGATGATGGTCAGTAATTAAGCTAAGCTAATAACTAATTTTATATATATATATATATATATATATATATATATATATATATATATAACATGCACTAGTATATACCAAATAACATGTGGCTATATATACCAAATAATATGTGGCTGTATGTGGCTGTATATACCAGATAACACACACATATATATATATATATATATATATATATATATATATATATATATATATATATATAAATATATATATATATATATATGCAGTCTACAGACATTCTGTATAATTTTATCTAATTATAAGCACTGTCCGTTTGTCATTTTGTGTTTTATACACACGGTTGACATCACAGTTGATGAGTGATCATATGTTTACTTGCAGCTACCGTTTACTTGACTATGTCGAGAAGATCAACATCCTGCTCTATACTTCTGTGAAAATCATTAAAAATGCAAAATTATACCTACCTAACTTACAGGTAGAACGGAATATTATTTCAGGTGATTCTGGCAGAAATTGCATCATCAACATATCCAGATAAGATGAACATCAAAGAAACCAATGTTTTGTGTATGTTACGTCCCACTTAAGTTAATGTGATACAAATCGATACAATCACCTGTTTACTAGGAAATGCATTAAAGTGAAAAACCGTGCACGGACAAGGAAAGTAAATATCCCGTATACCGTCGCGCATTAGATATTATTATATACTATAGACCGATTTACGGGTATATTCATTGTTTTTCAATTGATGAAAATATTTCAGATGTAATTTAACGAACAAACAAATTTATATTCTCCAGTACTTATCTCTATAGTTGTCAATCTATTATTTTTCAACAGTGGTAGGTGAATTTTGACTGATTAGATAAAAAACAAACAAACAAAAAATAACAAACAAACGAGCATAAAATATAAAAAGGAATACAAACAAATCTGAAATTCAATTCAACAATGTGTTGGAGTCAAATTGGGAAACTGTTAAAGGGGCATTAGCTGTGTCTACCAAAAAAAAAATTTCGATTTTTTTCTACTTTCACTGTTTGTACTTGATATACAATAACAAATAAGAGCTATACACAGATGTAAACAAAAATTCTTATATTCCTATATATTTTGTGAAAATAAGGTTAGGTCCATTGTGGTATTCATATAGAAATAGTAAGGTGGAGTAACTCAATTGCAAGTGAAAAAGTGCCAAACCTGGGTGAGTCAAGCAATTTTCACAAAGTATATAGGAATTTAATAATTTTTATGCCTGTGTATATCTATTTTTGGTTATTGTACATCGATCTAAGTAGTATTTCTTTATGTAGTGGTATAGGAAGCAAATCAAAAAGGTGGTTTTATAAGGGATTAGGTTTGAGGATGTTGACATTAATTAAACTTGTTTATACTAAAAAAAAATAAAAATTTGAACTTAAATTAAAACTGTTTATGCAATCCATACCTCAGCAGCAGAGTGATGATATCAAGTTGGATTATTGTAAATATAAAGTCGCCGAGCCGAACGAGGCTCGAAATTTTTGGAAATTTGTCTTTAATTTTTCGAATTTTTATAGAAAAATGAAAGATTTTACACCTATTTTATCAGCTTTAGCCGACACTCTCCGTTATCACTGCACAATTTCTAAGTGTTGGATTAATTGTGAGGCAATATTTCATTAGGAGTAGGGATTTACGCATCTTTCAGATAGTTTTTTAAATTTGAAATCCCTTTTTTTCTGCATCCTGACCCGAAAATACGCATAGCAATCTGCTATCAAACTACTTTGATTATCCTTCTCAAAAGAAGGTTGGATCTGCAAAAAAAGTTACTAAAATCTGGACATAATTTTGGCCTAGTATCCTCCATACATTGAATTATGACCTCTTTATCATTGATGGATTAATTCCGAAGCTCGGTGAGGTGTCCTCTAGCTTCCAGACACAAAAATCGCCATTTCCCCTTGGTCCAGGGTATGCTTCCCAGAAATGTTCAATAATTAAAGCCCAGAGAGTTAATTATCACATTGCGACTCGTTTTAATTCCGGCCAAATATTGCATAAAATTGACATGCGTATCATTTATCAAAAATAAATTGAGTTTCAGCAGACACAAATGCATGCAGAGCATGATGAGGGAGTCCCGGAAATTTTTGATTTTTAAAAGTTCTGGGAAGTCTATTTATGGAAATTTTTGATTTTTAAAAGTTCTGGGAAGTCTATTTATGGAAATTTTTGATTTTTAAAAGTTCTGGGAAGTCTATTTATGGGTACCTATGCCTACATACATGTAATGTGTAATTAATTGGTAAGATATAACTTACATTTTGATACAATGCAAAATTTGCCAAGTTTACAAATAAATTTTCATATTCATACAAGCTGAGTAAAAGAAAACGAAAATTTCTTTACTGAAATGATGGGCAACAGGGAAGGAATAGTATATATAATGTAATTGTTTTGACCGAGCGTAGCGAGCGTGATAATTTTGGTAATAATAAGTACGGATTCCGGCAAATCAATTATTCCAGAATTATAACTACTGCTTTGAAAAAAATCAAGTATTTAAAAAAATGTGGCTGAGTGATAAAAGGAATTACCTCCAAAAGTGTGTGTGTGTGGGGGGGGGGGGGGGTGCATGAACATACTTGTGCGCCCCCTAAGTTCCCAAAGTGGGGTGGCACATGCCCCCCCTTGTCCTACGCCCTTGATATAACTATTGTGATTTAAGGCGAATTTAAGCTGGGTGAATATGTTTTCTGTCGTAAAGACTGACAGTTATACAGTAACTACTTTATATATGACAGTGTTTTACACCAAATATCTTACACCGAGAATAAAAATGTATAATTTTAGCTGCCGTTTAATTTTCGCCCTTAAATGATTTTAATGGCACATTTATAAATGAAAGCAAAATTTTCAAGATTAAAGTAACTGATGAAAGTTCATTCATGACACTCGTGTGACTTGGGTGATTTAGGGCGAAAATTGCTAGGAATATAAGGAGTGGGCTATATTTCTGTGAAAAGTATCCCTCTTCTGAGCAATTTGGTTTATCCATAATGTCGGTTACATAATTCTGTGTTACATAATTCTGTGTTTGGGACTACTTTTGAGAACATAACACATGGGTGAACTCACAGAGGTTACAACACAAAGGTTGACTTGCTGTGGTTACATCACAGGTAGACTAATAGTGGTAACGACACACTAGTGAACCCAGTGGTTACAACAAAGGTGAACTAATAGTGGTTACATCATTCAACACATGGGTGCAATCATAGTGGTTACACCATATAACACAGGTGGCTTCATGGTGGTTACACAATACAACAATGGTGGACTCACAGTGGTTACAAAATAGGCCTACAACACATGGGTGGACTCACAGTGATTACATCATACAACACACAGATGGACTCAGAAGTTACACTAAAGAACACACAAATGGACTCACAGTGGTTACACCATACAGCACATAGGTGGACTCAAGGATTACATCATAAACACACAGGTGGATTCACAGTGGTTACACTATACAGCACAGAGATGGACTCACAGTAGTTACACCCTACAACACACATGTAGACTCACAAAAGTTACACTATAGACCACACAGATGGACTCAGTGGTTACACCATACATCACACAGATTGACTCAGTGGTTACACCATTCAACACTCATGTGGACTCACAAAAGTTACATTATAGAAACACACAGATGGACTCACAATTGTTACAACATACAACACACAAGTGGACTCAAGGGTTACATCATACAACACACAGATGGACTCACAGTGGTTACAACATACAACACACAAGTGGACTCAAGGGTTACATCATACAACACTCATGTGGACTCACAGTGGTTACACCATACAACACACAAGTGGACTCAATGATTACATCATAGAACACAGATGGACTCACAGTGGTTACAACATACAACACACAAGTGGACTCAAGGGTTACACCATACAACACAAAGATGGACTCACAGTGGTTAATCCATACATCACACAGACGGACTCAGTTGTTACACCATTCAACACACATGTGGACTCAAAAAAGTTACACTATAGAATAAACAGATGGACTCACAGTGGTTACACCATACAACACACAGGATGGATTCAGTAGTTACACCATACAACTTACAGATGGACGCAAAGTGGTTACACCATAAAACACACAGATGGACTCACAGTGGTTATACCATACAACACACAGGTGGACTAACAAAAATTTCACTATAGAACAAACAGATGGACTCACAGTGGTTATACTATACATCACACAGATGGACTCAGTGGTTACACCATTTAACATACATGTGAACTCACAAAAGTTACACTATAGAACACACAGATGAACTCACAGTGGTTACACCATACAACACACAAGTAGACTCAAGGGTTACATCATATAACACAGATGAACTCACATTGGTTACACCATACATCACACAGATGGACTCACAGAAGTTACACCATACATCACACAGATTGACTCTCACTGGTTAAACCATACATCACACAGATGGAGTCACTGGTTACACCATTCAACACACGTGGACTCAAAAAACGTTACATTATAGAACACACAGATAGACTCACAGTGGTTACAACATACAAACAAGTGGATTCAAGGGTTACATCATACAACACACAGGTGGACTCACAGTGGGTGTGCCATACAACACACAGATGGACTCACAGTGGTTTAACCATACATCACACAGATGGAGTCAGTGGTTACACCATTCAACACACATGTGGACTCAAGGGTTACATCAAAGAACAAACAGATGGACTCACAGTGGTTACACCATACAACACACAAGATGGATTCAGTAGTTACACCATATAACACACAGATGGACTCACAGTGGTTATACCATACATCACACAGATGGAATCAGTGGTTACACCATACAACACACATGTGGACTCACAAAAGTTACACAATAGAACAAACAGATGGACTCACAGTGGTTACACCATATAACACACAAGATGGATTCAGTAGTTACACCATATAACTCACAGATGGACTCACAGTGGTTACAACATACAACATACAGATGGACTCACAGTGGTTACACCATACATCACACAGATTGACTCAGTGGTTACACCATTCAACACACATGTGGACTCACAAAAGTTACACTATAGAACAAACAGATGGACTTACAGTGGTTACACCATACAACACACAAGATGGATTCAGTAGTTACACCATGCAACTCACAGATGGACTCAAAGTGGTTACACCATACAACACACAGATGGACTCACAGTGGTTATACCATTCAACACACAGGTGGATTCACAGTAATTATAACATACAACACACAGGTGGACTAACAAAAATTTCACTATAGAACAGACAGATGGACTCACAGTGGTTATACTATACATCACACAGATGGACTCAGTGGTTACACCATTCAACATACATGTGGACTCACAAAAGTTACACTATAGAACATACAGATGGACTCAAAGTGGTTACACCATACAACACACAAGTATACTCAAGGGTTACATCAAATAACACACAGATGGACTCGTAGTGCTAACACCATACATCACACAGATGGACTCAGTGGTTACACCATTCAACACACACATGTGGACTCACAAAGTAACACTATAGAAAACACAGATGGACTCAGTGGTTACAATATACAACACACAAGTGGACTCAAGGGTTACATCATACATCACACAGATGGACTCAGTGGTTACCATTCAACACACATGTGGACTCACAAAGTAACACTATAGAAAATACAGATGGACTCAGTGGTTACAAAATACAACACACAAGATGGATTCATTAGTTACACCATATAACACACAGATGGACTCATGGTGGTTACATCATACATCACACAGATGGACTCACAAAAGTTACATTACAGAACACACAGATGGACTCATAGTGGTTACAGCATACAACACACAGGTAGACTCATAGTGTTATACCATACAATACACAGATGGTCTCACAGTAGTTACATCCAACAACACACACGTACACTCACAAAGTTACACTATAGAAAACACAGATGGACACACAGTGGTTACACCATACAATACACAAGTGGACTCAAGGGTTACATCATACAACACACAGGTGGACTCAGTGGTTATACCATACAATACACATATGGACTCAGTGGTTACACCATTCAACACACATGTGGAATCACAAAAGTTACATTATAGAACACACAGATGGACTCACAGTGGTAACAACATACAACACACAAGTGGACTCAATTGTTACATCATACAACACACAGGTGGACTCATATTGGTTGTAACATACAACACACAGATGGACTCACAGTGGTTACACCATACATCACACAGATTGACTCAGTGGTTACACCATTCAACACACATGTGGACTCACAAATGTTACACTATAGAACACATAGATGGACTCACAGTGGTTACCCCATACAACACAAGTGGACTCACAGTAGTTACACCATACAACACACAAGTGGACTCAAGGGTTACATAATACAACACACAGGTGGACTCACAGTGGTTATACCATATAATACACAGATGGACTCAGTGGTTATACCATTCACCACACATGTAGACTCACAAAAGTTACATTATAGAACACACAGATGGACTCACAGTGGTTATAACATACAACACACAAGATGGATTCAGAAGTTACACCATACAACACACAGATGGACTCATGGTGGTTACACCATACATCACACAGATGGACTCAGTGGTTACACCATTCATGACACATGTGGACTCACAAATGTTACACTATAGAACACACAGATGGACTCATAGTAGTTACCCCATACAACACACAGGTGGACTCGGGTTACATCATACAACACACAGATGGACTCACAGTGTTATACCATACAATACACAGATGGACGCACAGTAGTTACATCCAACAACACACATGTAAACTCACAAAGTTACACTATAAAACACAGATGGACTCGAAGTGGTTACACCACACATCACACAGATGGACTCAAGAGTTACATCATACAACACACAGGTGGACTCACAGTGGTTATACTATACAATACACAGATTGACTCAGTGGTTACACCATTCAACACACATGTGGACTCACAAAAGTTACATTATAGAACACTCAGATGGACTCACAGTGGTTACAATATACAACACACAAGTGGACTCAAGGGTTACATCATACAACACACAGGTGGACTCACAGTGGTTATACCATACAACACAGAGATGGACTCACAGTGGTAAACCATACATCACACAAATGGACTCAGTGGTTACACCATTCAACACACTTGTAGACTAACAAAAGTTACATATAGAACACACAGATGGACTCACAGTGGTTACACCATACAACACACAAGATGGATTCAGTAGTTACACCATATAACACACAGATGGACTCACGGTGGTTACACCATACATCACACAGATGGACTCAGTGGTTACACCATACAGCACACATGTGGACTAACAGTGGTTACACCATACAACACACATGTGAACTCAAAAAAGATACACTACAGAACACACAGGTGGACTCACAGTGGTTACACCATACAACACACAAATGGACTCACAGTGGTCACACCATACAACACAGGTGGACTCACAGTGGTTACAACAAAGAACACACACAGTGGTTACACCATACAACACACAGATGGACTCACGGTGGTTACACCATACATCACACAGGTGGACTCACAAAAGTTAAATGTAACTATGTGGTTTGTGAATGTTACCATGTGGTGTGTGAATGTGACCATATGGTGTGTGAATGTGACTGTGTGGTATGTAAATGTGACCATGTTGTGTGTGTGTGTGTGTGTGTGTGTGAATGTGACCATATGTTATGTGAATGTGACTATGTGGTGTGTGAATGTTAAGATGATTGCTCTATGAGTTAATGATGTCTGTCTGTCCATCTGTCTGTCTGTGTCATTAATTTGGTTTAGCTGCTACCTTTGGTTCTGTTCCGAGTTCTGAAATACAGTGGAACTGTCTTGAGAGACCACCACATCTGCCACTGAAAAGTGGTCTCTCCAGACAGGTGGTCTCTAAAAAGAGGTTTTAGTTTAAGGCTTAATTAGAGCCAAATGGTTTTCCAGAATATGGTCTCAAAAGACAGGTGGTCTTTCACGAGAGTGATCTATCAAGACAGGTACCACTTTATTGTCAGATTCACATAAGATGGCGGGGCAGAGTAACCTTTTGATTATCATATGGATGATTCTACTGACTTTTCGATAATGACAAGCTGCACAGGAAAAAACGTTTTGTTCTTCACTGGATAATCTCTTATTTATGGTCACAAGAAGGAACGATTACTCTAGTCAATGTAATTTTAATGCTATGCTTTATTACCTAAAATTTAAACTTATCCAGGTCAAGAGATGGTTCACCAGACTCTACCCCGCCTGGTCACTCATGGATTTTACTATTCAATTAATTGAAATTTCGGCCACGCAGAATTTAATAGCCATTTTCTCATTTGATCTTAAAACATGACAAAAACTAGGAATATCTCATTACATGTTTTATTTGCCCAGTTCTTTCTTATCAACACTGATCATTAAGTATTTTATCTGTCATCACAAAATTTTAAACATAAAATGTCTGAATGTCCATAAAAAATGTGAATCATGGTCACATCGTGAAAAAAAATCTGTTGAAAATTACAGCATCTATGAAAACGGTCATTCTAATTTTATCTAAAAACTGGCAGCAATCTTTTAATGCAGACATGCATGTATAATTCTTTTTTTTTTCGTCCAAAAATTAAAATTCAATATTTTTCAACATAACAAAGAAGATGACTTTTACAATTTCCAAATGTAGGTCAGGATTGATGAATAAGAAATTTTTGGCATTTCGTTTTGGAAAAATCTCCTCTTTACGATGGTTTTCACGATATTACCGCAAATTTGTGAAATGAAAATCAGAATAACAAAAACTTAAGCTTTTCATTTTTTAATAAATGCTGAAAAATAGAGTGAAATTGATTTATTCATTTTCGCTGTAGAGATGACAGAAAATTTACCATACTTGAAAAACGGAGAAAAAACCACAATAACAATAAAGTCATCTGGTGACCATCACTTAACATGTAAAACACAGACATGCTAATAAACTATTTTCGAGTTGTCTCATTCCATTCAGGTGTCAGAATAGTTTGTACTCAGCTCATGTGACTTCAACTGAAAGTCAGGCAAGGTCCATTCCAGGTTTATGTAAAATTTTCATTGACAATATTCAGCTATATCGTGTTCCAGTTCATCTGCGAGGAATTAAGTTTAGATAAATGTTCTCTTTTGTTTATAAGGAAAGTATCATCACTTTCTTGTACCGCTTGGCTTTCTTTTTCCAAATCTGGCACCTATTACTTCATGATATTCATTTTCCAGGTCGTATAAAATGCTTATTTCGAATATAACGATGCCCTACTTTTCTCTGTGAAATTGCATACTATTATGATGAACTTTGACCTATCAAGACAACTTACAATTGGTTTATTACTGTATGTTAAGAATTTTTAAAAGGACAAAATGTTTCATCCTTTAGACACTACAGACGATAATAGAATAGTCCAAGACAATACTGGAAATCCGGAATTTTTTGCAGAGCTTTATTTTCATGATGCACAAGTTCTAAATTTATTCGCGATATGATATTTTCTCGATTTCAAAAGGGCCATTTTATCATTCTTTTATTATACTTCATTATGTGATTATTTTATTTTCGCAAGCGAGAGCTTACACAAAATTCTGCGTAAATAAAATTCGCATGAATAAAACTGGATTTATCGTAGAATAAACCATACCATTTAGATACATGTACTTAGGGGAGAAGGGGTTAAGAAATAGACATAAAAATTACTCTATGATGGGGGTCTGTATGTGGAGATTGTGTAATAGACGTAAAAATTACAAGGCATTAATTTTATCAGTAGTCATGGTGATAGAACTCTTACGATTTTACGTTTGTCAGCTGACCAATCCTAAGGCAGCAGTACAAAGACGACATTTCAAAAAAAGTTCCTAAATCTCTGAAAAAAATCATTGAACCACTAAAACATTAAAAATCAAAGTACTGAAAGTACTGATACGAGTTGATGGCAATCATAAGTTTTAATGAGGTAAAATACACTCAGTATACTGAATACTTTTTAATGTGGTAAAATTAGGTTTGACAAAAACGTAACTCAGATCAATACTTATCATTTAAGATATTTACCATACAACCATTACTTTCATTGCAAACAGAGGCCTTAACTGAAGGATTAACTGAGATTTTCCAGTTTTCAGCAACTTTTGTTAATTTTCTATGGTTTTTACCCCAAAACTCCTAAGTGGTCAGAGTGCTAACAAAGCTCAATTTGTAGCATTTTTGATAGGCTTTCTGAAAAACATACCCTCCAAAACACAAATTGGTAAAAACATAGGTTATAAATGGCTTAAATTTAGTACTTTTTTCACAGATTTCTGTTTGAAAAATTGATTTTTTACCCCAAAACACCAAATTTGATAAATAATGGTTGTTAAATGGGTCCATACTTGTCATTTAAGATATCTACCATACAGCCAGTACTTTCATTGCAAACAGAGGCCATAAATGAGGGATTAATTGAGATTTTCCAGTTTTCAGCGATTTTTGTTAATTTTCTAGGGTTTTTACCCTAAAACTCCTAAATGCTCCAACAGCCACAGTGCTAACATGGCTCATTTTGTAGCATTTTTGATAAGCTTTCAGAAAATCATAACTTTCAAAATTCTCCCTGGGGAACAGGAGTTATTGGTGGCTCAAAGTCTATGATATAAAAAATCAAAGTACTGAAAGTACTTATACGAGTTGATGGCAATAGTAAATTTTAATGAGGTATAATACACTCAGTGTACGGAATACTTTTTAATTCGGTAAAATTAGGTTGACAAAAAAAGTAACTAAAAATCGGGTCAGACATTTGGCCTAACGTGAGTACTGATGGCTTATTTATTATGCAACAAACTATACAGATCAGCGATATGATTATAAAATCTTGTGCTTATAAACATCGTTTCATCGATATTAAATTTCTAAGCAACAGGGCAGTATTATACCCTTACGCTATACTTCCTATCAGTAGCCTTAAATCTCTAGGTCAATACGTGTACATGTAAAACATTTTCCCAACTTCAAAGACTGTCGAGAGTTTCTCATCAGTTAAGATCACGTGAATGAGGAATGACGCAACTTCTATGTCCAACTTGGCAATACACAGTAAGGGAAACTTGATCAAAACTCATTTGCATATTAATTGTGCACAAGAATTGTTAACAGTCCAGTCTATCGCATTTAATGTCAATTCTATTACAAGAGTATAATGGTAAATATAATTGAAAAGCAACATTGTAAAGCAAACTTATAATATCCTGAAATTCATAAAGGACGCCGAACTGACCTTTAACAGCATATATTTCAACAAGTCTTGTAGACCTATATTTTTCAGCGAATTGTTACTATATTTTCATCACTTTAAAAAGCATAAAATATACGAATTTAAGTGTGATTTGGAAATTTCAATCTTGAAGTTGAGTATATGCAGCTGAAATGCACATACACGTGTAATTTTTGCGGCAATATAATGTGTTATTAACCCTATACTGCAAAATGTGCTTTGACTTGTTCCCAATAAACAACTTAGCATAACATAACTGTGTTGATGTTCCATCAACTCTTAATAACCAACAATTTCATAACAATTTCAAGTTATTTCTTTTTTTAATTTGAATTTTGAATAGTGTTTTACGCCACGCTCAAAAATTGTTCTGCTATATGGTGGCGGCCATTTTTTAAAAGTAACTGATTACTAATTCACCATTAAATTTGGTCTGTAATTAACGACTGGGTTAAGAAGGTCGTATATCCTTAACCCTTCTCATTTTCAGCAAATTCAAAGTCATGTGCAATAATTTGAAATTAAGTTTCCTAGAATCAAAATAGCAGCTTGAATGATTTTGTTTAATGAGAAAATAAGATGAATAGGAGACCAAAGGTTTTCAAACACAGACTGTATGACATAACATTTACCTCCCTTTGGTAGTGTTTAATTATGGAGCAAATGACCGGTCATGCACACAACGTTCTGGTATATAATTTTCGTAAGATACAGGGTCTATCTTAAAGAAATTTTCCCCTGAGACGACCATCGATCTTATTGACTATCGCATATTTCACTCTAATGTTAGATGTCAAGGCCCTGTGTATGTTTATCCCTGATGTACTTTCAACAACCGATACAAAGTCTGAATTGAGAAAATTACCGTATTCGGCCGTGTATAATCCGCACTCTTTTCACTCTAAAATTTGTCTCAGGCAGGGGGGTGCGGATAATACAGTACTACAGAATCTTAGGACATTTTTTCTGCAGGAACTACTGCATGAGATTCGATGTGGGTGGTAAGCCTGACAAAGTTTTTTTCGTAATAACGATGTACGAGTCAATGTATATCATCATTTATGTCTACAGTGACGGTGAATAAATCAATAAATGAATCTTGTTGTCTTTTATTTTTGTGTGTTTCAGTTTACAAATAGGCTAGACTACACAGGCACTTGTGTAATGCAATCCCTTGATTGAGGGTGTTGTGATCGGTGGCTTGCATAACGCAAGTGCCTGTGCAAGGCTAGCCTAGTTGCGATGTTTGGCGAGGAAACAGAATAGTACAGTACCTGTTGCTTATCTTCATCATGAAGTTTTGTTATTATTGAAAAATAGAACAATCTCAACAAGAATTCTAATAATTATTTCACGCTGGTGAAACGACGAAGCGAACAGCCATGTTGTAACTGTAAATGAGGGGGCTAAATGGAAGAGCAAATATGTAGTATCTTGTAGTTTCGTATTTTCCCATTTATATCATATTATGTAGTTTTGCGTTGTTTGTTTTGAGACGATGACTATACATTAATAAATAAAACAATGTTTTCTGGGTGTTTTGTTCTGTGGAGGAATGTTATTTTACACATTTCGTACAAAAGGTATATATCAGTAACTCTCTTACTACAGTACATCTACAGTGTAGTACTAAGTTATGGAACATGCCAATTATACAGGTAAGTACAATGAGTTAATTTTAAATTGAAAATATGATAAAAGGTGTAAAATAACACAATGCCACACCAAGGTAATTAATGTTTGTAGTATATGTCTCCATTCATAATCAATGATGCGTGTAACAGACAACAGTATACTTGGATCTGTATATATATCCCTTTGTTTCAATAATTACGCTATACACGCGTATTCTGGATATATAGATCGCTTGTGTACAAGTGCTCTCCGCTAATTAAAATTGTTACAACTTTTATGTCGCCGATTTCTGCAAATATAATATCTATTTCAAATGTTGTTCTAATACATACTATTAATTAAATATATAGGCTACCACGTCAGCAAAAGCAAATGATTGCGCTGTAATTAACGGAATGTAATTTTACAAAGACTTCGACTGATGTTTTGATATTTCTTTTGTTATTTATTTCAAATCATTAATTTGCTTATCATATCCCTTATCTAATATCTCGAATATATATCTATAATAAATATTTATCTATTTCTTCCAAATACCGATCTGCGAATTTTGAAAATATTTCCGATCGTCATACTGCACTTATACACAATAATAATCAATCTCGCCGACGATTTTCGGCCATACGGCCGTGGAAAAAAGTCAACGTAGATTATACGCACGAAGTCCTTTTTTCTCCGAGATCTGATGCTGAAATGGGGGGTGCGGATAATACGTAAATGCGGATTATACACGGCCGATTACGGTAGCAAAAAAACATTTCATTGAAAATTTCAATTTTGACATAAGTCTAGTATTTTTTCCTGATCTCGAGCCCAGATTTGATGTAAGGTAATGTGTACAGTCCAACTTCCAAAAACTGAACCTTTCTCAAAACTAAGCCTGGATTCTTTTTTTGTTATTTCAAGAAAAAATAACTAAATATTGATACTTCTTAATTTCAAAATACCAGACAAAATTTCACTGGTGAAAACAAGCTAATTTAAATATGAAAACCGGACCAGTTAGTATATTAAACTGGAAAATGAACTGTAATTTAAACATCTAAGTACCGAACAGAACAATTGGTTCGAACGAGGTTCAGTTTTGGAAAGTTCCACTGTAGTCCATCATATACATTTTTTCTAATTTTAATTCAGATTAAAATAAATGACAAAACAAGAAAACAACGAGTAATTAAAATTCACATGAACAGTTTTTGACAATAAATACACAATAATAAATAAGCTATAGAGAAATGCTAGCTAAATAGGCCCTTTAATTTGTGTCTGTCCTGAGAATCTTTCAATTTTTCTTTTTCTTCTAATTCTTTAAGTTCTTTGTTCACAGACACTGATAATGACGGATCAAGTTCCATAACTCTGTGGAAATCTTCTTTCGCCTCTTTGGGATTCCACGCACCTACATGTGCTTTGGCACGGCGGAACAATGCTTTGACATTATCTGTGAATAAAAAGTACACTCACATGAAACTTGACATTGAAATCATATATTTTGGGTATACTAGAAAATACAGCTGGTTCACAAACAATCCCTTGACTTTGATATTTTGGCCTATGGGGTTTTATAAAAACACCCATCAAGAATCTCTTCAAATCATTGTTATTAAACTTCAATAGGGAAATTTGCAAATTTGGAAATAATACATTGTTTTTTGCAATGGGAATGGGGCCTTATTTCGGCCCGTATTATAAGGTGGAAGATTCCTGCTTAGTAAGAAAAATAAATTTTTGCCTTCAATATTATACAAATGTGTTTCTACCATACCTTGTGTTGTAATACCACTCTCAAGTGATGGTATAAACGAAGCTGCATTTAGATAACATTTACAAATAACCAACAGAGCTGTTTAAGTGACGTCACAAGTTTGATGCGATCATGAGAGTCCAAACCCAATAGTGTCTAGACGTAATGTAGGCTAATACTCCATACTACCAATCAGCGGTTTTCAGTTACAGTAGAAACTGATTCAACAACTTGTGTAAGTTGTGTATTATGTTTATCTAACTCTCGTTAGTTAATTTTCAAAATTGGAAAAGACACTTGGTAAACCTCATGTCCTTTCAAATTTTGAAAATTAACTCGGGTTAGATAAATATAATAATCAACTAACAATCGTTGTGGAATATCTGTTTAACATACTGGCAAGCAATACATTAATTATAAATGTAATTCAGCTGAAAATATACTTATTGCCAGTCATAACATTGATCAAATACTTTAGACACAACTGAACAACCAACTGTATAAATTGAAATCACTTACAACGAATTTCAAGGGACCTTATTGTTCAGATCATCATAAGGACAGTTTGTTGTAGAGTTATAGTGAAATAGGCCAAGAGGTTATAATGCAATTCGTTTAGAAACAATTCACTCTAAATTCAGGCTAAACAGGAATTTTCCGAGGAAGACAAAAGAAAACAGAATTGTAACTTTTTATTTACACAAGTTATTTAATCAGAGAGTAACCATACTTATTTTTTGGGAAAAAATCAAGAATTGTTTTAATGTTATTGATCGCTTCGGTATAATACTATATATAAGACGTTGGTTGGGGGCATCAAGGACATAGGAATTAGTTTGTTATAGGCAAAAATTCATTATATAAAATTTGTTATGAAATTATTTTTTCTTTTTTAGAAATTATTGGTTTTTTTAAATGGTGGAGGAGAGAACCTGGTTACCTGGGAAGAGACCACCGGCCTTCAACAAGTAAACTGGCAAACTTTCTCACAAAAATCAGCTTAGGTTCCAGAGGGCCTCAAACCTGTGCTGACAGGAAAAGAGAAACTTCATTGTTCAAAGTGCAATGCTCTAACCACTCAGCCACGGAGACCCCATTGGGGTTAAAATTAAACAAAATCAAAACAAGTCAACACAGACCAGAGCTTACCATCATACAACTCGAGAATTACTGGCTAAGTTATCAATATTCTCAGACTTAAGAACATTCTCAGGCCCATTTTTCGAGTCTGAACATTTACTCAACTTCAGCTATTCCTGAAATGTGATAGGCTAAGCAGGCCAAGATAAGAGTATTCTCAGACTCAAGAATATTCTCCAGGCCCACTTACACAAAACATGAGCATTTCTCATGAGATTTTTATATTTCTTCAGTCAATCCTGAAATCTGATTGGATAAGCAGGCCAAGTTGAGAATATTCTCAGTTTTGAGTAAATTTCAAGTTTTACAGTTCCGGGCCCACGACTATATCAAATGTATTCTCAGACTGATAACGAAAGCTTTGAGTGACTTGGCCCTAGGATTAAGTGTACATTTACTGACCCAGGGTACATTGCAGATCTGGTTAATAAAATCAATACTGACCTGGCTCACGTTTCAGTACTGTAGACGTGTGTTCTATAACAACATAGTAATCCTTCAGGAACAATTTACACTGGGAGTAATTGAGTAGATATGGTATTTTCTGGTCTTCTAAGTTGTTCCATTCTGGCTCCCCTGGCTTTTCTCTGGAGATGATAAGAGTATTTTATCTACAAATTTCACACTTAAGGCCAACAAAATTCAAAATCTTGTATCTCAGGCACATTTTTCTAAAATAAGATGAGTGAGTAAAGGTGGCTTTTATTTTTATTTTTTACTCTCCAAAAATGTGATGCAGGAGGGACTTTTTTATATATTTTTCTTTCAGTCACATACATGTTTGTGGTCATGTGTCAGTTGAAAAATAAACAAAATGAATAAAGAAATCTTGTATACCTAAACACACGTCTATTTTTATTTTCTTGTATAAAATGACAAACAGTGGGCTTTCTTTCAGTGGATGCTGGACAGCATGTCATAGTCTTCAAAATTTGGAGGGAAAACTCAAATCCTCAGGTCCTAGCAATATGTCTTGCAATCACTTGAATAGTTTCTGAAAGGTGTATCTCTCGCTATAATTTTCTAACATTGTCAAGACAATAACACACTTCCCCAAACCTTATCTGAATGGCAATAATGGCAGATGATGTGCCATTTTTTGTTCTGGGTCATGGAAGAAGGAATGTTTAAGTCCTATATAAAACAAACATTTCAATGATCTGATTTTGGTGACGTCTAAAACACTTACTAGCTATCATTCCGAAAATTACAGGAACCTACCGCAAATAAGATTTTTTTCATGGAATCTATTTTTTTTTTTTTGTGCAGACTTTTTTATTTTAACATTTTCAATAAAAATTGAGTGGTGTAGGGCGTAAATTGGATGCACGAGGGCCTGAGAAACAAGAAATCAGTTTTATTTCATTTAAAAGCAATTTAAAGACCCTCTTGAAAGAAGACAAATTTAAAAAAACACCAAAAGAACAAACAGAATTTAAAGTTCCATAACTATGGTAAATATTGCCGAAGTTTTCCTGATAGTTTCACTGATATAAACCCCATACCAAATCTAGTTAAAAAAATCTGTTATATAGACATTTTGACAGAATTTGTTGCAGACTCTAATGCAAACAGCAAAACCTGCTTTACATCAATCACCTGGTCATAAACAACCATTTGATCTGTCCCATAATAATACCATTTATGTACAAATCAACCTTTTTATAAAGTGCAAACTCCCTAATGACAGTTTTCTTGTGTAAAACCTGCTTTATACAATTTTCACTGTATAAGGTAAATAATTTATTTCCACATCATTTACGTGTTCTACAGGTAAGTAATCAGTAAATACTTTTTTACCATTTTTGTACAAATACTTTCCTCTGATATAAATACCACCTGCCCTGGAAAAGGGACCAATTAAATTGAAATATTGTGTCCCTAAGGATATTCGTTAATTCAAAATTTGTCACTGTATAAGGTAAAGACATCTGGTTTCCACATTTGGTACGTGTTCCACAGGTAACTAATCACTAAGTATTTTTTACCCCTATAACTAAAGCTTGTACTTTCAAACTGAGGTAAATATCATATTTTGTACATGGAAAAGGAAGATATATAAATTGTACATTTTTAATAGATAAATATTCAGAACATGTTGTAGGAAGATACAATTTGATAGAGACATCTGGTTTACAAATTTGGTACTCCACAAACTACACTAAAGGGTTAACCCCTATAACTAAAGCTTGTACATAATGTTGTAGGAAGATATATATTTTGTACATGTTGTAGGAAGATATATATTTTGTACATGTTGTAGGAAGATATATATTTTGTACATGTTGTAGGAAGATATATATTTTGTACATGTTGTAGGAAGAAATATATTTTGTACATGTTGTAGGAAGATATATATTTTGTACATGTTGTAGGAAGATATATATTTTGTACATGTTGTAGGAACATATATATTTTGTACATGTTGTAGGCAGATATATATTTTGTACATGTTGTAGGAAGATATATATTTTATACATGTTGTAGGAACATATTTATTTACAATTTTTTAACCCTTTCATCCCTGAAAATCAAGATGGTATGCTCTTTTCTATTGTTAAGACCAGTCTTGTATGGCCTGTAGGGTTGAAAGGGTGAATGTTATATTATGCAACAGTCAACATATTTTTCAAGTTTTTGGAATTTGGCAAAGGAGAAAATCTGATAACATTTTACCTGAGAAAAGTTCACTAGCCCTACACAGGTAAATTGGCAAACTTTTAAAAAAAATCAACTTAGGTTCCAGCAGGGTTCAAACCCATGCTGACTAGAGCAGACTGACTGACTTCCTGGTTTGACCCTTTTATCCCTACAGACAACAATAGACTGGTCTTAAACTATAGAAAAGAATATACCACTCAGAAACTCAGGGGTGAAAGAGTAAAAGCACGTTGCTCTTTGCCATGACTACCCTTCTAAATACACTACATTATAAGGGCAAAACCAATGGATAAGGATTAGAGGTAAAACAAATATCTAAATATTTACAAATGAACAGTAAACAGCAAATAAACGAATATAAAATTAACATTCAAATACACTGTACAGATGATTCCACTCATTTTCAGACCTGATAATTGCACATTCCTGTTTATTGCATAATAACTCTCAAAACACAAATCCATTTCCTATCTTTCATATGTTAAATATATTCCTTTTAACTGTATAGGTTAAATCAAGAATTCCTCTTAATTGCATAAAATATTCCCCAAATTGGGAGAAAATGTACTGATTATGGCCAAAAGTTACACATGGAAATACTATTTTGATAGAAATGAGAACATAACAAACGATGTTTTATGAACATTTTGATTTTGTGACACTATTTCACCCCTATGCTTAATGAGAATCCATTAGTAGTGTACCGAGGACGTTTAGAATAGTATATATACAAATAAAAGCACTGGATGAACATGAATCAACATTGTTCACTAAAATACAAAATTCTGTTAACTGCATATTCCTGTTATTTGCATAATTTTCTCAGACATTTTGGCATTGCAATTAAGAGGAATCCAATATAATTGGTCACATGTCTAGTACCAGTAATTGGCATATGTCAGTGTATTTTCAGGTAATGAGAAACAGGCTAATTTCAGAAATGAAAGGAAAAACACACGTCGAAAAATACAAATATTGGAATGCCAATGGTTGTCACAAATACAGAAAACTTGGACGAGTTGAAGTTCAAGGGACCACCAAGAAAAGTTCAAAACATCGGGACTTCAACTTATGGATGGTAATCAAGAATCATACGTGTTCAGTTTCAGAGGTTCTATAAGGTGCATAATACTGCTTCAAAACAACTGAAGACACGCGCTAATTAAAATTAATATTTAGTGCTTAAATTAACTTAAATTTTGTGAAATTAAAACAATGAGATGTTTATTAAAAGAAGAATTACCATGGGGCGGTTTCATACACATGTAATTTTTGAATTCCAATTATTTGTAATTAATTTTCATTGCTTTTACAGAAATGGGCCCAAAATTTTATTCTAAACATTGAGAAATTCAACTCAGAAATGTTTGTTCTACAAGATGTTTATACTGGTAAATAGCATTAAATAAGAAAATTATTCAGGACTTTGACACTTGTTCGAAACATCAAGAAATTTGAGTCATTGAAGTTCGACTTACCAAAGATCTACTGTAATTAAATACTGATTTCTGGTACTTCTTTCAGCTCTAATATTTTATATCTGGAAAGTTTTGCCCTTAGCTATTTTTGCCCTTTCATAACAGAAAACATATTCACTCATCTTAAATTTGCCCTTAATCACCAGTCTTATGTTTGGTATGTATGGTCGTGGTTAAATCAATAAGTTTGAAAATTTTGCTTTCGATCATTTTAAGAAATCGCCCTTTCATCTAAGGTAAAAAAAAAAATAGCAAAAATTAAACTGGTGCCAAAATTTCAAGGAAAACCATATGACTTGCCCTTACTTGAGTACTAATTGCTCTAGGTATCCTAGTGCTTCTCCATATTTATCGCAAGCTTTTGCGTATTTTTTTTCCTTGAACAGTTTATTGCCCTCTTCTTTTAGTTTTGGAATTTTCTGGACTTTCTCATCCTCGGTGAGAACCCACGACTCTTTCTCATACTCTTCTGGAGTTTCAACTTTGAGCAGCTCTGAAAAAATAACAAAAAATCATTAATCATTTCACAATTCATCACCAAAATGTAATGAAAATTTAATCATTTAATAACCTTTTTTTTAATTTGCCTTCAGTATACAATAATCCTTTCAACCCTACAGGCCACAATAGACTGGTCATAAACAATAGAAAGAGCATACCATTTAGATACTCAGGGGTAAAAGGGTTAATTCTGTCAGTTTTTAACATGTTGATCATTGGCCAGCCTAGTATTTAAAGTTTGTCATTCACACATTGTTGTGGTTAATATCCGTACTTTACTTTCACTTATCATGAGGAATCAATATTTGTACCCCACCTGTGACATCATTTCAAGTAAATGGTGAACAACTACAAAACTTGAACCAGAATTTTAACCAAACCTTGACCAGATTGTTTTACAGACATACTGCTGGACAAACATACTGATGGACAGACATACTGATGGACATACTGATGGACAGACATACTGATGGACAGACATACTGATGGGCAGATATACTGATGGACATACTGACGACATAACATACTGATGGACAGACATACTGATGGACAGACATACTGATGGACATACTGATGGACAGACATACTGATGGACAGACATACTGATGGACAGATATACTGATGGACAGACATACTGATGGACAGACATACTGATGGACAGACATACTGATAGACAGACATACTGATGGACAGACATACTGATGGACATACTGATGACATGGCATACTGATGGACAGACATACTGACAACATGACATACTGATGGACAGACATACTGATGGACAGTCATACTGATGGACAGACATACTGATGGACATACTGACAACATAACATACTGATGGACAGACATACTGATGGCATGACATACTGATGACATGACATACTGATGGACAGACATACTGACAACATGACATACTGATGGACAGACATATTGATGGACAGACATACTGATGGACATACTGATGGACAGACATACTGATGGACAGACATACTGATGGACAGACATACTGATGATATGATATAATGATGGACAGACATACTGATGGACAGACATACTGATGGACAGCCATACGGTCACAGACAAAGCCTATGTATTCCCCAGTTTCACTAGTTTAACTAAGTAGTTAAATTCCTCCTGATGATGTTAAATATATCAGTTAAACAACACATACAATAATCAACCCGGTAATTAAATGTGGAGGAACTTTCAGAAATACCTAAAGTAAAGTTCAAAGGTTGTGGGTTTTTCATCAAGTCATCTAGATCCTCGTATCCAAGTCCATGTTCAGCAAATCCCATCATTCCACAGCAGTGCTGTTTCTCGTGGTCATGATTGTGTTTCTTCTCTCCAAAAATGTCTCGTAGATTTTTAGCTACCATTGGATATGAGGTCAAGTGCTGGTGATGTAAAAGAGTAAAAAATTAAAATAACAACTTGTGTTCCAGACAGAAATATGGAACAACTTGTGTTCCAGCTAGAAATATGGAACAACTGTGTTCCAGCTAGAAATATGGAACAACTTGTGTTCCATCCAGAAATATGGAACAACTTTTGTTCCAGCCAGAAATATAGAACAACTTGAGTTCCAGCCAGAAATATAGAACAACTTGTGTTTCAGCCAGAAATATGGAACAACTTGTGTTTCAGCTTGAAATATGGAACAACTTGTGTTCCAGATTGAAATATGGAACAACTTGTGTTCCAGCCAGAAATATGGAACAACTTGTGTCCCAGCCAGAAATATGGAACAACTTGTGTTTCAGCTAGAAATATGGAACAACTTGTGTTCCAGCTAGAAATATGGAGTACATTATACAGTGTTCCAGCTAGAAAGATGGAATAATTTGTGTTCCAACTAGAAACATGGAACAACTTGTGTTCCAGCTAGAAATATGGAGTACATTATTCAGCATGTACAGTGTTCCAGCTAGAAATGTGGAGTACATTATACAGTGTTCCAGCTAGAAATATGGAGCAACTTGTGTTCCAGCTAGAAATATGGAGTACATTATACAGTGTTCCAGCTAGAAATATGGAGCAACTTGTGTTCCAGCTAGAAATATGGAGTACATTATACAGTGTTCCAGCTAGAAATATGAAACACATTGTGTTCCAGCTAGAATTTTGAAGTACACAGTGTTCCAGCTCGAAATATGGAGTACATTATACAGTGTTCCAGCTAGAAATATGGAACACATTGTGTTCCAGCTAGAACTTTGAAGTACATACAGTGTTCCAGCTAGAAATATGTAGTAATTGTATATACACAGTACATGTTCCAGCTAGAAGTATGGAACACATACAGTGTTCCTGCTAGAAATTTGGAGTACATTAAAGGATTATTTTTCATTTTTTGCAAAACACCGGTGTGTAAATGCAATTGCTCTTGGAAAACATTCTGTGCAGCACAAAGTATTCACTTGCCTTTATATCTACAATGAAGCTCGCTACCTCTCCAACCCTCATAGTTATCAAGCAAGATTCCCATACTTCCAGTTTGAATTTTTTCCCCAGGATCAGTTCCATCGGTTTTTTGTGGTTTCTACTGTCATCCAGAACCGTCTGGTCTTCATCACATTTTGAGGTTCTATAGTGGAAATACAGCTGTAAAAAGAGAAAGATTACATTTGACATTACAGTACAGAAAATGAGAGGAGGGGACAATAGACTGTTTTGGGGACATAGTCATGTACCCTTCCTATTGGAAATTTTACGTTGGAATGGGCTAATTTGGGAAAAAAGTAACTACATAGATAGTCATTTTTAAATTCATAAGAATAAAAACACAAAACTTGTGATTCATTTAGCTTCTCTTACTTAAGTGACAACATGGTTTTCATCTGAAGACTTCGAAGTGCAGTTTATACATGTACCAGTACTAATGTAGATAGTTATTATGTTACCCTGTGGTCGGCATGTCAAATTACCCCATACTAACAAGTACTATCCAATATTACCACACACTACTACTTACTAAGTCATTTTGACACAAGTTATTAAATTATTTATGATAAAAAGTTGATAGATTTTTAGCAATAAATCTGAGTCAGATAGACACCTCCAAGCCGAGTCAAACAATTCTGTATTATGCTTTCACTAGTATTGGAATCAGATTTTTTTGCTAAAAATCAATTTTCATCATAAATAATTTGAAAATTTGTGTCAATATGACTTCATGTATTACATAACACAAACAATTCCAGATTACGGTTTCACTAGTATCTGACTTGGATTTATTGCTAAAAAACAACTTTTTATCATAAATAATTAGAAAATGTGTGTCAAATGAACTTAGCAAGTTATTTATAGTAATACAGTGGAAACTTGCTATTAAGACCACCTAACTGAAGTGTTCTGATTAGTGAGGTGGTCTTTTAGGTGAGGTTCTGTACTTATTGAACGTTTATCAAGACATTAAAAACTTGTGGTCTGAAATGGGAGGTGATTTCATAAGCGAGGTGGTCTTTAGGTGAGGTTCCACTGTATGTGGTAGTATGGGGTAGTATGGGGTATCATAGGGTAGTATGTGGTAGTATAGGGTAGTATGTGGTAGTATGGGGTAGTATGTGGTATCATAGGGTAGTATGTGGTAGTATGGGGTATCATAGGGTAGTATGTGGTAGTATGGGGTAGTATGTGGTAGTATGGGGTAGTATGTGGTATCATAGGGTAGTATTTGGTAGTATGGGGTATCATAGGGTAGTATGTGGTAGTATAGGGTAGTATGTGGTAGTATGGGGTAGTATGTGGTATCATAGGGTAGTATGTGGTAGTATGGGGTAGTATGAGGTATCATAGGGTAGTATGTGGTAGTATGAGGTAGTATGTGGTATCATAGGGTAGTATGGGGTAGTATGGGGTATCATAGGGTAGTATGTGGTAGTATGGGGTAGTATGTGGTATCATAGGGTAGTATGTGGTAGTATGGGGTAGTATGTGGTATCATAGGGTAGTATGTGGTAGTATGGGGTAGTATGTGGTAGTATGTGGTATCATAGGGTAGTATGTGGTAGTATGGGGTAGTATGTGGTATCATTGGGTAGTATGGGGTAGTATGTGGTAGTATGAGGTATCATAGGGTAGTATGTGGTAGTATGGGGTAGTATGTGGTATCATAGGGTAGTATGTGGTAGTATGGGGTAGTATGTGGTATCATAGGGTAGTATGGGGTAGTATGTGGTATCATAGGGTAGTATGTGGTAGTATGTGGTAGTATGTGGTATCATAGGGTAGTATGTGGCAGTATGTGGTAGTATGTGGTATCATAGGGTAGTATGTGGTAGTATGGGGTAGTATGTGGTAGTATGTGGTATCATAGGGTAGTATGTGGCAGTATGGGGTAGTATGTGGTATCATAGGGTAGTATGTGGTAGTATGTGGTATCATAGGGTAGTATGTGGTAGTATGTGGTAGTATGTGGTATCATAGGGTAGTATGTGGCAGTATGGGGTAGTATGTGGTATCATAGGGTAGTATGTGGTAGTATGTGGTATCATAGGGTAGTATGTGGTAGTATGGGGTAGTATGTGGTATCATAGGATAGTATGTGGTATCATAGGGTAGTATGTGGTAGTATGGGGTAGTATGTGGTAGTATGTGGTATCATAGGGTAGTATGTGGTAGTATGGGGTAGTATGTGGTATCATAGGGTAGTATGTGGTAGTATGGGGTAGAATGTGGTAGTATGTGGTATCTTAGGGTAGTATGTGGTAGTATGGGGTAGTATGTGGTATCATAGGGTAGTATGGGATAGTATGAGGTATCATAGGGTAGTATGTGGTAGTATCGGGTAGTATGTGGTAGTATGTGGTATCATAGGGTAGTATGTGGTAGTATGGGGTAGTATGTGGTATCATAGGGTAGTATGGGGTAGTATGTGGTATCATAGGGTAGTATGTGGTAGTATGGGGTAGTATGTGGTAGTATGTGGTATCATAGGGTAGTATGTGGTAGTATGGGGTAGTATGTGGTATCATTGGGTAGTATGGGGTAGTATGTGGTAGTATGAGGTATCATAGGGTAGTATGTGGTAGTATGGGGTAGTATGTGGGTATCATAGGGGTAGTATGTGGTAGTATGGGGTAGTATGTGGTATCATAGGGTAGTATGGGGTAGTATGTGGTATCATAGGGTAGTATGTGGTAGTATGGGGTAGTATGTGGTAGTATGTGGTATCATAGGGTAGTATGTGGCAGTATGTGGTAGTATGTGGTATCATAGGGTAGTATGTGGTAGTATGGGGTAGTATGTGGTAGTATGGGGTAGTATGTGGTAGTATGGGGTAGTATGTGGTATCATAGGGTAGTATGTGGTAGTATGTGGTAGTATGGGGTAGTATGTGGTATCATACGGTAGTATGTGGTAGTATGTGGCATCATAGGGTAGTATGTGGTAGTATGTGGTATCAAAGGGTAGTATGGGGTAGTATGTGGTAGTATGGGGTAGTATGTGGTATCATAGGGTAGTATGTGGTAGTATGTGGTATCATAGGGTAGTATGTGGTAGTATGTGGTAGTATGTGGTATCAAAGGGTAGTATGTGGTAGTATGGGGTAGTATGTGGTATCATAGGGTAGTATGTGGTATTATAGGGTAGTATGTGGTAGTATGTGGTATCAAAGGGTAGTATGTGGTAGTATGGGGTAGTATGTGGTAGTATGGGGTAGTATGTGGTAGTATGTGGTAGTATGTGGTATCATAGGGTAGTATGGGGTAGTAAGTGGTATCATAGGGTAGTATGTGGTAGTATGTGGTATCATAGGGTAGTATGGGGTAGTATGTGGTATCATAGGGTAGTATGTGGTAGTATGGGGTAGTATGTGGTATCATAGGGTAGTATGTGGTAGTATGGGGTAATTTGACATCCCCTAACCCTGTGGTTGATAGGCCCCCTTTGTATAGACAAGAAAGTGATAAATTTGTAAAGCATTTTAGCATTTTTCCCGTTCAACCACTGGTCAAATGAGTCTTGGCTAAAATACCTTCTTCGTTCATCATAGGCCAAACTTTCTGCCCCAAACATTTTAAAAAATAATCGCTTAAAATATGGGCAGAAGGTTCGTCTTACGTTTGTCACTGTCACTGTTAGTACTGCCTGTGCGGCTCACTTCGAAAATAAAAAATATTTTGAATGCAATTAAATTATAATGTATAATGAAGGCTTCAATGGCTTAGATAAGCTGTCTAACAATTAGAATATTATCTCCCATCATTATCAATACAAATGATTGACCAAAACTGATTCAAATAGAGTAGGGGTGGTCATTTGCAATGTTAAAATAATGTTGTGGACAAAATTCCTCTGTATACTCAATGACAATAGATGTGGATGGTTCCAATTTTCAACAGGTACATAATGTGCTCTCTATTTTACAAGCAGTCTCCGCAGGCCACAAGATAACGAAAAAAGTTAAATTATAAATAAATCATATTTAAAAAGACGGACAGAATGTTTTAAACACAAAGTATGAGTGATTAATTAATAGAGGGTGAAGCTCACATTTTTTATTCCTATTACATCTGGGGACCCGTACTACTAATGGTAAAAATTTTGCTCACATCGGGAATTTGCTCGTGACATAAACAAAATGTCGGAAATACAAAGCCATTACTTAAAAGCGCATTGCAAACGAAGTAATAAACCACCACACTAAGAAACGTTTTGTAGAACGAGACTAGGCCATAACGACTAGGGTTGTACATCGAACTCGATCACGAAGCACCTCAATTATTCTGGTAATGTGAACTACACGCAATTATGGATATGCTGGGATAGAGAAAAATATATTGCATTAAAACCTATTTGTGCATTTAATTCATGACTAATAAATACCACATAGATTCTATTTAAATTTTAGCACAGAAGAAACAGTCAGCCAATCAATATTTTATTTAAAACAATGAGTGAATGACCGGGACATTTACGTGATAAAAACACTGAATATTAATTCCTTTGGGGATTCTGTCAAAGGGATTAATTGAACATGTAAAACTGTTGATGAATGTCTTCGCCCTCTCCATAGGTTTACCTATGTATTATTTATACTGATAACAGAATTTTCATCCAGCACTCCGTTATAGAAACTGATTGTTTCTTGACGTATCATTAATTCCCTCAAAGTTACAGGACTGCAGATATCATGAAAGGGTCTATTTGCTAAGTGAGCCGCGTCGGCAGTAACTCACTGTAAGCCTCTGATCACGAGTCTTCGTGGTCAAGGGATAGTCGTAAACCACATAAGCCTAGGTAGAGACCTGTTTCATTTCAGAATCTCAACTGGCGAACGGCACAGGCTGCCACAGTATTGAGTCTGAGACATGACAGTGAAAAGGAGAGTTGAGTATTTTTTATACAGTAATATAATTTCTAAATCAGTAATGACAGTTCGCACATGGCCATTTTTAATGACCATTTACATCATTTGACAAAATATTCTGTTTTGGTTAATGAAATTACTTTGGTTCCATCTCTCATATCTGGTATGCTACTTTTCCCTGCATATACAATCTGTTTTCGAATGCCATTCTCTTGCAGTTTTGCAAGTACGTCTGCCATGGCAGTTGTTTACAGAAAACAGGAAATTCCTGACTTACTTCCCTTTGATGTTTGAACTATAAAAGTAAAAACCGGTGGCGGGTCTAGTATATACGGAAGTATATGTGAAAAAAATTACCCCGTGCGCACGACATAATATTTTTTCCCTAAAAAATTATGTCGTGTGCACGATTTAATATTTTTCTCTCATTTTTTGTGTCGTGAGCACGATATAACATTTTTCCCTAATTTTTTATGTCGTGCGTACGACTTATATTTTGTTCACTCATTTTTACGAGTTGATGGAACATCAACGCAGTTATGTTATGCTAAATTGTTTATTGGGAACAAGTCAAAAACACATCTTGCAGTATGGGGTTAATAACACATTATTTTGACGCAAAATTACACATGTATGTGCATTTTAACAACATAAACTCAACTTCAAGATTGAAATTTCCAAATCACACTTTATTCGTATATTTTTGCTTTTTAAAGTGATGAAAATAAAGTAACAATTCGCTGAAAAATATAGGTCTACAATACTTGTTGAAATATACGCTGTTAAAGGTAATTTCGGCGTCCTTTGTGAATTTTAAGATATTAAAAATTTGCTATAGAATGTTACTTTCCATTTTTTTTCACCATTACACTCTTGTGATCGAATTGACATTAAATGCGATGGACTGGTCTGTTAACAATTCTTAATTAATATGCAGATGAGTTTTGATCAAGTTTCCCTTAACTGCGTATTGGCAAGATGGTCATAGAAGTTGCGTCATGCCTCATTCATGTGATCTTAACTGAGAAAGTCGCAGCAGTCTTTTAAGTTGGCAAAATGTTTTACATGTACATGAATTGACATAGAGATTTAAGGCTACTGATAGGAAGTATTGCGTAAGGGTATAATCAGCGATATATAAAGCTTTATATATCGCTGATATAATACTGCCCTGTCGCATAGAAATTTATTATCGATGAAACGATATTTATAAGCACAAGATTTTATAATCATATCGCTGATCTATGTAGTTTGTTGCATGATAAATAAGTCACCAGTACTCAAGTTAGGACAAATGTCTGACCCGATTTTAGTTACTTTTTAGCTCACCTGGCCCGAAGGTTTATGTTTTGTTTTGTTTTGTTTTGTTTTTTTGTTTTGGGGTTTTTTGTGTAAAATTTTCAAAAGTTTTAACTACTTCTCCAGAACTTATCTAGAAAAGTATAATGGATAGAGAGAAAGTGAAAGAAGCAAAAATGTTCAGCACGCAAAATCTTCCCAAAAAAGTCAAAAGGACCGAAATTGTCAGGTCGACTCTAATGGGAGTTCTTCACCTTTAGGTGGATTTTTCATGTTTTGAGAGTTTTGTCATTTTATCTTGAAAAGTATAATAGATAGAGAGAAAGTGAAGTAACAAAACTGTTCAGCATGCAAAGATCTACAAAAAACGTCATAGGGCCAAATTGTCAGTTTGCTCCTTATGGGAGTTATTTCCCCTTTTCAGTGTATTTTTCGTGTTTTTGGATGTTTTTTGACATTATCTTGAAAAGTATAATAAATGAGAGAATGTGAAAGCAGCATAAATATTCAGCATGCAAAGATCTACAAAAAAGTCAGTAGGGCCAAAATTGCCAGGTTGTCCCTGAGTTATTTCCCCTTTTAAGTGGATTTTTCATGTTTTTGGATGTTTTTTGACATTATCATGAAAAGTATAATAGATAGAGAGAAAGTGAAGGAAGCACAAAGAAAAGAAAATAAACTTCAGTCAAAATCGAGTGGAATGCTGGATACGGGATGGGTTGAGGATTGTGCCCCAGGTAAATTTTGTTTATGTTTTAATTCATTTCACTGATACGAGAGCCGGCCTGGCTCAGTCGGTAGCGCACTCGACTCTGGGTCGTGAGGTCGTGAGTTCGAGTCCCGCCGGCGACAGGTTGGTTTCCAGTCTTTCGGGTGAGACAGTAAAACTGGAGGTCTCGGTGTCGGCACGTTAAAGAACCCTCACTGCTCAATGGCCGCAAGTGCCGAGCATAGGTCAAAATTTGAAGCCTTTCACCGGCATTTGGTGACGTCTCCATATGAGTAAATATTCTTGAGTGGGACGTTAAACAACAATAAACAAACAAACGAAACACTGATACGAACATAATTCATTTATAAAATAAACAACGCTTTTATTCGATAGGAAGCGAAGCGCTCGGATTTATTCAACGCTTTATCACCATAAGCAAAACACATAAATAAATCCCGTATGGTCCGTTCCATTACATCTTTGTTTGTTTGTTTGTTGTTGATTAACGTTCCACTCAAGAATCTTTTACTCATTTGGAGACGTCACGATATGCCGGTGAAGGACTTAAAATTTTGGCCTATGTTCGGCACTTGCGGTCATTGAGCAGTGAGGGTTCTTTAACGTGCCGACACCTACTGTGACACGTGACCTCGGTTTTTACTGTCCCATCCAAAGCACAGGAAACCAACCTACCGCTGGCTGGACTCGAATTCACGACCTCACGATCAAGAGTCAATTAAGCGCGCTTCCGACTGAGTCAGGCCGGCTCTCCATTACATCTTAAAGTCATCATCGTCTTCAACTTGTTCACCATAGGATTGAACAAATTATAACACAAACTACAAAAAAGTTAGTATAATATACTGAAATAAAAATTTTGTTTATGTGGGTTTTTTTATGTGGAGGGAAGAGCTCCGGAGAAAATCGTGTGAACGGTTCTCGTCCGAGCCTTCGAATGACTTTACAATACACAACATTTCAGACCATCAGTCAGCAACTACTCACGCATGACTTTTTACTTCGTGCAATATTCAACCAATGAACAATTACCTATTACCCGTATTGACACCCTGAACCGTAACCAACGTAAATAAAAATGCTTAATAACTCCAATAAACACATAAGCCCTCAGTCTAAATATAAAAAAAATCTCAGATACCAAAGTACAAATCTTTAGGATATCCAGCATATAGATACAAATCTGGTAAAAATCGACAAACACGGACCTCTGGAAATCAAGAGATGGGATCAGGTGGGTGGACTTCCCACTAGTCCGAAGGTCCACTAGTACGAAGGTTCACCAGTCCGATAGAAAAAGTCGGAGGCGGAGAATTCGGGTTAACCCGGATCCGAAGCTCCACCAGTCTGAAGGTTCGAAAGAAAAATACGTAGACGAAAGATTGGGGTTGATCCGGATCCCACTTTAGCCTTCAATAGCAGATTTATGAGTAGGTGTGCCATTCCCGCCATACCCTACCTGAGTGCCGTGTGGTTTGTCTTTTAGCGTATTTCTTTTAATGAAATCAAATGATGTTTATATATATATATATATATAATATATATATATATATATATATTATATATATATATATATATATATATATATATATATATATATATATATATATATATATATATCAGGCACACTACGCTACTTCCATCTTAATCACATATAAACACCAAAATTAGATCTATCCTTTAGATACATGTAATTAAAACTATATACAATTCCATCCACGTATGAAAAATAAAATCATCTTAAAAAGAATGGAGACTATCCATAGCACTAATATTTCTTGTAGATTTATATTTCAGAAGATCCTAAGTACACATAGAACTTGAAAAGCCTCGGACATTATCCTAATCTATGACTGACGAGGCGTCGGACTATTGGGGCGTCAGACTAATGGGGTGTCGGACTATTGGGGCGTCGGAATAATGGGGCGACCCAATATAATCCTGTTTAATTTACCCTTAGGCTAGGGGTCGAATTGGTAAACTTTCGGACTGGAGAACCTTCTAACTTGTGAACATTCGGATTAGTGAACCTTCGGACTGGTGAAACTTCGGACCAGTGAACCTTCTAACTTGTGAACCTTCGGACTGGTGGACCGTCACCAGGATCAGGTACCATGCCCACGGAGGAGTAAGCATCTCCTGTCGACCGGCCTCATCCTGCGTGAGTCCACTATCAAATCCAAATGAAATACGTGAGGAACGAATCCGCTACAGACGTCTCAACAATCTCCATCGAACGGGTAACTCAGCAACAGAGTAATCGCAAACAAGACTATTATACCGACCATAAAATTTGCGGAACGTTGACATCAAACGCAGCTTTCGATATCCCTGTGTCAATAATTTGTCAGTGTGTGTCCATTATCTAACTTCTATACATTGTAAAATTAAGACATGAGTTTTCCACTCAGACGTATCAAATAGGTGCAATTCATGATCATTTCCCCCACAATGACATATCAGCATACGAAAGCGTTAGTCCATGAGACTGGTCAAAAGGTGTGACGTCAGCATACATGTGAGAAAAAAAATGGCGGGAATAAAACACGACAACATTGTACAAAAACAATGAGCTTGATACACCCACGTGCCGATGGAGAAACCCAGTTACAATATAGGCCTATCCGGGGAAATGTCGGTCTTTCTGCACCAAAAGATGCATATTCCCAACCACAGTGATTGATGGTGGGTCATCTCGTTGTCATCAGTTTCGACCTTTCGTTCTGAAATGACGAGATTGAGTGCTTCGTAATAATTCTCGACCTTTCGTTCTTTCACCCCCAAAGAAACAACATTTAGTACTTCTGTAAGTCGTTCTGACTATATGATTTGTCAGTGGACGTCGTGCTTAAATGCCAAAGTTTTCTAAAGCTAAGATAGTCATCTTTTTACAGTGGTCACGTTTAGACATATTTCGGTTATACTTTTAGATTTATTATTTGACCTTGTATGATACCACATTCTCTTTAGAAAATACACTTACATTTTAAATTGGAGCTCAACTGATGAAGTCTAATTGACAGAAACGATCGTCTTGAGCATTATAACTTTGGTATTATGTTTATCATATTTTGAACCCTTCGGTCAATACCCCCTTCCCCTTGCTAGATATAGGCCCGTATACGTTTAAAATCCACTGAAGTCGTCAACCGACCTATTTTTAGGACAGGGATTGACTTAGCGATTCTACCTGGTATAAATTCTATAATTGTGTAACCTGTCCTACTTAAATCTGTAATGTGAAATTGCAAGGTCGCTAAGGCTCATGATTGTAATTCTGTCCGGCAAAATGTTAAAACCAAATTAAAAAGCATAATCATTTCAGTTTTATGAATTTAAACAGATGTCCAAATTTTCAAATCTATCAAAGGAAAAACGTTCGTTAAATCAGGAACAGGCAATTCATAGGCGTCGGAAGCAAATTGAAAGTGGGGGGGGGGGGCGTGGGGGCTAAACCAACTTAAAAAACACACACGCCAGAAACGTCTGGGGGCTCAGCCCCAAATTACAACACCTATGTCTATCTTTGCAAAAAAGTGGGGGGGGGGACTAAGCCCCCCCTTCCCCCGGTTCCGACGCCTATGCAATTAGCTTATGTTGGCAACAGGTACATGCATGGGAATATGGTCAAACAACATACCCCATCATAATGCGATTACGGAAGGGAATATCAGAGACATATAACCAGGTCTGTGGTAATACATGTATGGTCAAAGAACAGGCCTACCCCATCATAATGCGATTGCAGTAGGAAATATGGCCAAATGGGGACCAGCACTGTTTGGTTTTTTTACTGGCATGTTCCTAGGTATATCTCAAAATTATCATGGTTTGAAGAAAAGAATTAAAAATAAGACTCGAAAAACAAGAGGCACTAAGAAGGGAATTTTCTATGCCACGTTTCTTGTGGGAGGCCGGTGGTCTCATCTCGGATACATTAATTGTAACCGACTTCTCTCCGGCCCCACCATTAAAAATTGGCCGCCACCATATAACGGAAAAATTGTTGCGTGTAGCGTTAAACACTATTCAATATTAAAAAAAAAAAAACATATACGAGATACACTTTCACAGGAAAATCTTAATTTCATAGTGAGTAAAGTTAGAGGCGACCCGAAAATATAAAATGAGGCGGCCATTTTCCCTTTGCGCTACCTTTGCTTTGATCAAACTGTTTTTCCGAATTATTCTGAATTTATTTATATTTCTATTAATTTTTTTTTAATTAATTATCTTGCTTTTAGAATTTATTTTGTACCTGTGGTTTTGTTTGTTGATTTCAGTAAAGTAATCGCCAATGCAACTTATGAGTATGCAAATCGAAAGATGTGAAATGTACAACATTTGACACAAATTAATTCATGACAACAAATTATTCTTTGTTATCAGCTTAAGTGTTATTTACACGAAGACTATCGCAGCGTAATTACACCGGCGCTCCGTACGCAGAAATAGGAAGATATGTAATTAATCACTCAACTTTCACCTTGAATTTTTTATACATAATGAAATAAAAAACTGATACTATTTTGTCAGGGTATTTTGTCTCGTTCGGTTTTAACAGTCGTATGAGCAGCGAGCCACCGTGGAAATTATTTCCTATTATGATACTAGTAAATCGATTTTTAAATACGAATGAATTGATTCTTTTATACATTTTTTTATATTGATAAATTATATTTTTAATATTAGAAGACGATTTTTTAAAATGGGTTTATATTGTGATATTAATAATTGGTTCAATAAACGAAAATATATTTTTAAAATATTTTGATACAAATAGCAAGGTAGGCCTACCATACATATGTCAATAAACACCATTTCCTAGTTTTCTAAATAAATTAAATTACCAAAATTTCAAATACCTGGTCCAACACTAACAAATGTTCTACATGAACACACCCTAAATAAAGAATCCTCTGAAATAATTTGTGACCACTATCTAAATTATTCTGTGTGAAAATTGCTAGGCCTATGTACACGGTTTTCAGATTTACTATCACAGTTCGTAAGCTAGGTAAATTTACATGACACCGGCTTATTTGAATACGGAAGAAGCACGTGGTTTTCAAAATACTCTCTAACCGATTATATTTTATGATTTTTATCTTTATTTCTAGCGATCGATTCACTGTCTTCTTAATTTTTATGCCAATAACAAATAGATAAAAAATATCACAGAATTTTCTGTCAACATTTTATAGAATAAATTCTATTTCTTGAATAAAGTAATCTGATGAAATAATTCAAGTCGAGATATATAGGAAATGCAGCCATGTGATATAGAGATTATATTCCAAATATAGCAGACAGTAGCTCTGCACCATACACACGTGTTAGAGCGAAGTTACATGAATCGGCGCTCATGGCAGGAATTTCAGGAACCGAATCGGAGGAAAATAAGACAGTGAAAATCCCAAAGCGGCCAGATACAGAAAATGCAGGTGTAACAGCATGTATGAACGGACACGGTAGGATTTTTTTTATTTTCTTTTATCTGCCTCATTGCAGAATGCAGACGACATTGCAAACCCCTGTGACAAGATCATTGGCATAAATCACTATTATTTGTAAACAAATATCCATGTTTATCTGTCGAACTTTTCCTATTTTTGTGCATTTGTTAGTTAAGAGTTACTTTTCATTCAGGAAATATCCTCAACTACAAAATATCGTGATTTGTTCATGGGTTGTTCCGACAAGTCGGAAGATGTTATGAAACTGTTTACGCAATACTTGAAGAAGAAAATTTACATAACATGCTATTCTAGGCACGTTTCTGGCTGAAAAATGACGTACCAAGCATTGACGTATTTGCTAGCATCACTCAATTTCATTTTTTAGTTTGCAAACCTCGTGTTTTCATTTAAAGATAGATCTATAAATTTCAAGGTCGACAGGGTCGTACCGTAGATTGTGTGACCTTAAATATTCATCGAAACACAGCTGATTCCATCACTTCCGCCTCACGTTTAGCATTCAAAATGTCTTATTTCTATGTCTCAGGGTGGAATAAATTGCTATCTGCTGATGTTATTTGTGTTTTCAATGTATTCTGATAACTGTTTAGTAAGATATGCGATTGTTTATCAGCGCCATGTGGTTAAAGGGATTTAACTCGCTCAAGCTTTTCCACATAGTGGCGTGTGTACTGTGTATTGCTGAAAAAAAAACATATCGCATCGGGTTTGTTTTAACATTTATTGTCATAAATATTCAACGGAACCAGAAATCTAAACCACATTTTATCACTGATAGAAAAAATATAAAAGTATGTCTTGGATTAGATCTAATTATGACTTATGACATGTCATGCCTTCCTTAATTGGAAACTTAAAAAATGTAACTATTTGGCACAGACTATAATCTGGTAATTTTGTTTGTTTGTTTAGTCAGTTATTTATGTTTAGGATAATTGATTCACATCAAGATGTCTTTGTATCAGTGTGTTTACAAAGATATTTCAACATTATAATTTTCACGGGGGGGGGTGTGTGTTATTTCATGTTTATTTTTTGTCTCCTGTTTATTTTATGAATGATTCTTTATAATCTGAGTCACATAAGGTCACAAATTTCAAAATGAATTTGTAAAGCAACCAATCATCAAAATAAAAATATTTTTACTGATATAAGTAAAACTAAAAATCAATCAAGTATATCCTATATCTTTTCTACATATTTTTAGCTCACCTGGCCCGAAGGGTCAAGTGAACTCTTGCTATAGCCAAAGATCTGTCATCCGTCGTCGTTGTCCGTCTGTTAACTGTTGCATTTAAACATCTTCTTCTCAAGAACCAGTTTGCTCATTTTAACCAAACTTGGCGTAAAGCATCCCATGCACGGAGTAAAATTAGCACTCGTCCAGTCGCATTTGCGACCATTTTTATGCCTGGGCGATTGAAATTTGCACCACCTATCGCCCAGATGGCAAGTATGACCGTATCCGTAAATAGCCGTATGTCCGTTTTTCTCTTCTCTTTCCGTCTAGTCTGCATCAGTTTTGTTATGTAAATCTGGGTCTGTGAGATGTTTGAATGCTTTACATGTTATGTTCAAGTGTATTACACTAATAATACCACGGTGTGTACATGTTGACAAGGTGGTCAACTTTCGAGAAAGTTTCGTGCTTTCTTTGAATCCTAGTTAGGTCGGTACATGGTTAAATCCACACTTAATTCATACACATCGACTCCTAATGATTTCAGTACTTATTTCTTTTATAACTTTTCGGCAGTTGCTTGCAAATATTTTTTTTATCAGGCCTAATTGATAGGAATTTTCACCTGTTCAACATTATCTGGATCTCATAACTATCGCCTTAAGTATGCAACCATCAGCCCCTCTTTAAATCCTTTGTTCCTTTCGAACGACTGCTTGGTCAAAACAATGTTTTAATAGCAAATAGCACATTTATATTAAAACAGATATTTTGGAGATGTATGTTTTTATTTAGTGTCAACAGTGACGTGAATTCGTGATCATAATTATCAAGGAAGCATATTATACACATAAATTATTTTTGAAAATGAATCTTCTTCTGAGATTAACATTTTTTAATACCATTTTGTTACCTTGATAGATATTTCCAAGTGTTGAAACAAATATTTTCAGGTGCCTATAACTCCGTTAAGTGCTGATTTACATGTTTCCAAAGTGGGGATGGGATTAGACTTGTAACCATTCCTTGGACTCGTAAGTCTTTGTCATGTGGTGTTACATTGCTGAAACCCCCAGCAAGAAACCAGTCGTAGAATACTCCAAAGTATACCAATAAAATTAAAAAGAACCACTCCTTGACAAAATGGATGGGAAATTGTCAATGGTTGGTACATATAAGAGACATATTCATGATTGCATGCAACACGATAAAGGCTATATAGAAAGAGAAATTGAGTTTGAATTAAACTGAGAAATTTGGTTTATTTAATTTTTATTTTTTTTGTACGAAAGCATCTGAAGAAATAGCTGGGCCCCTGAATTTCAACCTGGGCCCCTAGATATTTTGTTCTAGGGGCCCAGCTGGCTCCTGGATCCTGCAGCCAATTTTACTCCCTGATGAATGAGTCAGCAGATATTTTTGATTTAATACATGTATCTCCAAAATTATTAAAGCTAGAGAAAAAACCGTTACCTTAAAATGAGCGGCTTGCAAAAATCTACAAGTATTTAATTTTGATGGAAATTGTCGGGTCGATGCTTATGTGAGTTATTTCCCCTTTTTTGTGAATTTTTCATGTTTTTTGAAAAAATGAAAAAAAAAATGTTCAGCATACAAAGATCTATGTAAAGTAACAAATTAAATTGTCATGTTAACCCATGTGAGGGTGATCCTTGTGAAAGTTAGTTCCCCTTTTAAATGGATTTTGCATGTTTTCTACTGTTGTTGCAAATTATCTTGAAAGATCTATAAAAATATCGACAAGGCAAGTCTACCCTTATGCAATTTAATTTTCCATTTCAATGAATTTTTTAAGCTTTTGGTTGCTTTTCTGTATATTGTCAGTAAAATACATTTCACTCAGGTGATTATTAAGGCCGCCAAGGAGCCTACTGTTTTTCATGTTTATTAGCCATTTTATCTTTTACACATTTTTTATGTTTTCTGCAATGTCGCACAGTATTGTGTGTTTAATTTTTTTTTTTCTGTGAACTTTATGATTATATGAAGTCCGATAATGGCGATATTGATTGAAAGTCACAGTGCCATTCTAGTGCCTATGGAATGGGAATGTGATTTGGAAATCCCCACTTTTGTTCATTACAACTTGACTCAAGGTTCTAGGTTTTGACCCCCGAAATTTCACTACAACCCGATTTTGATGCTTGAAAATTTCTCCACAGGGGTTATTTTTGACTCGCAATATTTTTACCAAAGAGTCAAGCTAAAGTTAATGAAATAGTGTAATTTAATAAGGCATGCTTATTGAGGAGTAGTCGGTTTCAAGTGGGAAGTGTAATTAAATTAATATCCCCGGTCTGTCTCTAAATAAACAAATGTTTTAACAAGATTAAATAATTAGCACCCGACACTGCTGATTTTTAATGACTCTGCAGTCCAATCCGAAGCCTGTCAGCGGTTCATGTTGGTCCTCATGGTAAGATGCACGAAAGCGGTCGGCATGTCATAACAAATTGGGAACAAGTTTATTTGTTTACTGTAACAGCAAACTAATTCCAATTTATTTTATTGTGCCTTAGATTGTTATGAGAAATATATCATCAATACCGACACACTTTTGTACTTTATTCTTCAATCTTTGACAGAATAAAATTCGAGTGACTTTACCGTGAAGTGCACCTGCAAAAATGTCAGCGATTTTTTTCTTGCTAGATTTACTGAGAATTTTTTTGTAATCATTTTTCCAATATAATGTTTTGTGATTTAAAAGAGTATTTTAGACAATTGTTTTACATTGGTTAAACAAATATCTGGCCTATAAGAATGAAAACCAATTGAAAACCAACCAGCTAATCTACCCCCCCCCTCCCCCTCCATTGGCCATAATCAGCGATGTACCATGACTAACACTGACTGGAGTATGCACAAATAAAGAAGAAAAATAGTGGACAGTGAATTTAGAAGTGTACTTTACACATTATAGATGGTAACACATTGTACATTGTAACCCTGACTGGATGAGCATTTACAGGTTTCCTATAGGCATTGCATCTACATTTACAAAAAGTACAGTAAAACTCGTAATTGTGACTCTCGACTCATTATGACTCTTCAATTTTGAGTTTTAACACCCAGAAATTTTAAAATTTGACCCCGACTCTTAGCTCCCAGTGGAAACCCTTCGGTCTCCCGCATTTGTAAAATTTTGGATGAAAATGAATGGTTAATTGAGTTTAAAATTTGACCCCGACTCTTAGCTCCCAGTGGAAACCCTTCGGTCTCCCGCATTTGTAAAATTTTGGATGAAAATGAATGGTTAATTGAATTTTGTTAAGTTTATCATTGTCTTAAATTTGTATTGCAATGAAATATAATACTTGTCTTAAACTACTTTCAAAGTTTATTTTCGGGCAAGTCCTATATATATAACCGGAACGAGTACTTTTCATATGCATACTTGTCTGATGGACGAGTACGTTCTTTCAAAGTTTTTCCACACCATTGATTTGATCATCCATGGCGTTGAGAAGTCTACGGTCTGATCCATATTTAAACATGTAAACTCAAAGACTGCAACTTAATCACTGAAGTGTTGACAATGATTTGGATTGCAATCACTGAAGTGTTGACAATGATTTGGATTGCAATCACTGAAGTGCTGACAATGATTTGGATTGCAATCACTGAAGTGCTGACAATGATTTGGATTGCAATCACTGAAGTGCTGACAATGATTTGGATTGCAATCACTGAAGTGCTGACAATGATTTGGATTGCAATCACTGAAGTGCTGACAATGATTTGGATTGCAATCACTGAAGTGCTGACAATGATTTGGATTGCAATCACTGAAGTGTTGACAATGATTTGGATTGCAATCACTGAAGTGCTGACAATGATTTGGATTGCAATCACTGAAGTGTTGACAATGATTTGGATTGCAATCACTGAAGTGTTGACAATGATGGATTGCAATCACTGAAGTGTTGACAATGATTTGGATTGCAATCACTGAAGTGTTGACAATGATTTGGATTGCAATCACTGAAGTGTTGACAATGATTTGGATTGCAATCACTGAAGTGTTGACAATGATTTGGATTGCAATCACTGAAGTGTTGACAATGATTTGGATTGCAATCACTGAAGTGTTGACAATGATTTGGATTGCAATCACTGAAGTGCTGACAATGATTTGGATTGCAATCACTGAAGTGCTGACAATGATTTGGATTGCAATCACTGAAGTGTTGACAATGATTTGGATTGCAATCACTGAAGTGTTGACAATGATTTGGAAGGACATGAAAGTCAGAAGTCGCAGAATCAGATGGAACCAAGATTTCATGAAGACTAGTGAAAGCTTACTGATATTTTATCAGTCTATGACAGGTCTATTATTTAAGTCTATAGTAGACACTTCACTTTACCTCCTTCGGTGCATGTGTATTATGTAAAACAATCATGGCTTGTGGGCGCCACAGTAGAGTGCTCAATTTGCAACTGGAGGGTCATAGGTTCAAGAATCGGCAGAGGTGACTGGCTTTTCCCATCCTTTCGGATGAGACAGTAAGAACCGAGGTCTGGTGTCACAGATGGTGTCGGCATTTTAAAGAACCCTCGCTGCTCAATGGCCATAAGTGCTAAGCATAGGCCAAAATTTAAAGCCCTTCACCAGCATTTGGTGACATCTCCATATGAGTGAAAGATTCTTGAGTGGGACATTAAACAAGTTATAGCAACATGTCATGATAGAAACATGTACATCTTCATGTATTCTAGATGAACTTTGAAATTGTCTGGTATCTTTGAATTATCCCACCATCGCAAAGATCTCTACTAGTATTCCATTGTTACAGAAGAACCAGGTTATTTTAACCATGTTGAGTACATGTATAATCATGTACTACAAATGTCTTTCTTTATAATACCAGAGATTTAACCACGGTCAGCCAATGTCTAATACTTAAGATTGTATGGGTAGTGTCAAAGAGTAGATTAAATGTTTAGCTGTGTAACGGTATTAAACAAAGGTTCAATGTATCACTTCATTGAATAATCTGGATGAGCTGTTGTACTAATTCATGTGGTGGTAGTTATACGCAGAATAACTATCATTCATTATCTCGGGAGAAGAAAAAGGTAAGGATTTACTCGCAGTGGTCGGGAATTGACAATATTTTGGTCCATCGGTGATCCGGTAAAGAGGTGTGATTGTTTGAAAGTGACGATAACATCTTAAACTTTAATCTGTCCATCAGCGTGGTCGCTGACAAATCTTGTTGACTCAATTCTATTGTTATTTTTGCAACAGTGTTCTTTACAAAATTACAGGTGTATAAAGTGTTTAAGCTATTGACATCTGTGGTGTTCATTTCTTAATATAGTGTTCATTTCTTCATATAGACATAAAAGTGTAGATTTCTTCATCCAGTGTACATGTGTGTACCTCAGTCACCATTTTCTATTTTAGATGAGAAAAAAAAAGAATGATAATCAGATAGGGGTTTTCCACCCAATCATACGAGGCCAAAATAATGCCCCATTCCCAAATTTGCCTTCAAAATTTCCCAATTGAATTAAAAAGACTACAAATTTGAAGAGATTCTTAGATATTCACATAGTTTTTATGTATTTCTTAATTTCCCAATTTCAATAAAATGTTGCTTAAATTCTTAATTCAAAAGGCCCAGGCCCCAATCCCCGATAATCCCCGTCAATTGTTAAAGTGAGGAGGAGAGGTCTCCTTTTGCTTTGACTAAGCCATATCTTCCTCATTTTTTTAAAAAAGAGAATGTCGCAAAATGTGTCCAGGCTATATCAAAGTTATTTCTTCTCGCAAGCTTCCCTAATATTTGGTGTGCTTCATATTATTCATATTCATACATTTTATAAAGAGAACGTCCAGGCTATATCTAAGTTATTTCTTCTCGCAAGCTCCCCTTTTTTGGTGCAGTTAAAGTTTGATTCTGACCCACCTTCAGCAATATCTGACAGAGTTATGGGACTTAGATCTTCCTGAATAATTTGGTTCTCAGATGCATTATGTTTCACATCTTGTATTTCATCTTTTTTAACTCATCAACCCCTGAGAAACAAGGAACTCCTCTATTCAACGAAGTAAGCTGTTATTATAACAAAAAAATGGATTCAGAAAAAATTTTTTATTATCCTCAAGACTAAAAGATGATTACTTAATGCTTTTTCTTATTTAAGCAAAAACTATTTTATTTACTCATCAACCCATGGAAAAACAATGAACTCTTCTGTAAATCAACGACTTTGTCATGTCCAAATGTGTCTTTAGGGGTGAATGAGTTATAGACTCATTTAGATTGACCTAATCATTGATTTATAAAGGAGTCCATTGTTTTTCAGGGGTTGAGTTAACATTGGTAATTGTGGGTTCTACATGTACCTGACAGCAGTTTTGATACAGTGGAATCTGTATATAGGGGCCACCCAAGGGACCAGAAAATATTGACCTTTATGTGCAGGTGACCCTTATACACATGTTCAATTTAGTTGAAGTATGCCGTCAAGGTACTTGAAAAAACTGGCCTTTATAAACAGGTAATCTTTATATAGAAATGGCCGCTATAGCAGGTTTGACTTTATTTAGATATTACATGTATATCTGAAACTTTTCCTGTATGACATGTAAGTAGGACAGATTGATGGCTAAATTTATAAACAACATGAACAGTATGAGTTCTGTAGCAGTGTAGTATCTGTGACATAAAGCATCACATGTTAAACCATAAAGTCCCTCACCTCTAGTCAGCTCAGGCTCGAGCCTGGCTGCAAACAAAACTGATTTGGTGAGAAAGTTTACCTGCGGAAGGCCGCATATGTACATGTACTGTGCATGTACATTGTAACTGATTTCTCTCCTCCACCATTTAAAACTGGCTGCCACCAAATAAATGAAACGTTGTTGAGTGTGGTGTTGAAGACCCATAATACATGTACATGTGTACTGTAGTAGTTCTGTAAAGTCTGACTGTCCTGCTATCTATTACAGCTAATGGCACAATGGATGAAAGTAGTGGTACCCCTAACTCACCCGAATCTAAACTTACCAATGGTAATACAGAAAAAGTGGAAAATGGTCTGACAAAAGAGGAGTCACTCGATGATGGAGAGAAGAAAGAAGAAACAAATAAAGAGCAGGAAATTGTTTTAATTCAGGACACTGGGTTTACTGTCCAGTTAGTTGGGCCTGGAATGGATTCCATTGATTTACCTGTGAGTAAATTGAAATTTCTCTTATTCTCTTCATCTATCTCTCTCTCTCTTTCTCTCTCTCTCTCATCCTTTCTTACACATGTGTTTTTTCTTTCTCTCCCCATGTGTGTAACATGTGTCCACACCACTATCATAATTAGTACACCTTATTTTTTGTGATTTTATTTTATTATAGGTTTTTAAAAATTATGATTAGTCTATTTTCGTGCAAAGATTTTTTCCACATTGTGGAAAAGGAGAAAAAAATAAGTTGTAGGAAATGACTTAATCATGAAGTCATCAAATGAAGGAGTAATGTTGCACAGCTGTTTCGTTGACACACATTGTGCACACTGGCTTAACAGCGACAAAGATCAGTTGGATCAGAACTTCTCAGATCTAATCCGTACAACTGACAGAGAATGACCTGGAGGTGACTGGTTATTGACTTGCGTTACTTGATTCTAACATTTGTAACTGAAATGAGAAAACTGACATGTGATATCCGATTTACTATCACATAATTAATATCTATTATAATATCTGTTATCACAGTAATCATGTTCTGCTCAGGTGATTTAACAGGCCAGTTGTGCCTCTTGTTTCTTATAGAAATGTCTTGGATTATTTGTTTGTTGTTCAATGTTTTTTCTTGTTTTGTATTTCATTGCCTTTAAAGTGATGTTAAAGTAAAATTGGAATGAAATTTGTTGATGGCAAGACTTCAAATTTTATGGGGTACAAAACAATAAAAACTGTAAAATCGTCCTTTACATGAAAGGAATTTGTGTATGAGATGTGGATATGTTTAACATAGATTTTTGTGAATTGATTAAAATCAATCTTACTGTTGTGGTGTACAAAGCAATTAAATTATTAACCAGTCTTTATTGGGGGGGGGGGGGGGTGGGGGGGGGGGGGGGGTTGTTGGTGCTACATGCAGGTGCACAGATAAAAAAAATCTATGTGTCCCATCAAACTTCTGCTGACCCGCAAATAACTCTAAAGAAAAGATTTTATGATATATATAGTTAAATAATAACCATAGCATTTACTGGCCACTTGTCAGCAGACCCGTGTTAATTTCAAGCCCCGGGGACTCAAAATTACAACATAGCTAAATATTGCAGTTTCTAATAGATAATTCTGCATTTATAGAATAGAGTTGCTACTTATAAATCAAGACAGATAACCACCATCCCTCCTACATATTTTTGAGGTGTCATTTTCACTTATTTGATGGTAGAAGATAGATAAAAGTTGAGAGAGAAAAAAAGTCAAAATTATTTCATCGATTTTTGTGTCATAAGTTACTCTTACTCTTAGCCAGACTCCAAAATATTAAGGTGATGTTATAGTAATTCTAATTAGTTAAACTGGCCATATATATATATATCAGACATTTTGAAATGAAAAAAAAAATACTGGTCAACTGGACCAGTGGATAAAGGAATTTCAGTGGATCGGAATTTTTTACTGGTCTGTATATATACAGAATTGAAATGAAATGAACATTACTGGTCATTTGGACCAGTTATCAGACAGATTTCACCGGACTTTTGTAAAATTTACCGGTACCACCGGTGAATTTAAAAAACTCTGATATATATATAATGAGATTTCAGTCACACATGGTATCTTGTCAAGTTCGCACCCTCTAGTGTAGACATGCACAGCCACACATGTGCCGATAAAAATGCAATATACATTATCGCTAATGCTGGTAAGAGAGAGAGAAATAGTTCATTCCTCTGTGATTTACTGTTTTGGTGTTTTTTGATTAACAGGTGAGCTCGATGGAGCTTGTCCAGGAAATCCACCAGGTGTTGATGGATAGGGAGGAAACGTGTCATAGAACATGTTTTTCACTGCAACTTGACGGAGTGACACTAGACAACTTTGCAGAACTTAAAAGCATCGAGGGACTCAAAGAAGGCTCAGTCATTAAAGTTGTAGAAGGTAGGACTATATTTCAGATGATAGATTAGTCCCATATTTTTTTTTACTTAGTTTATTGTCAATGCTTTGGTTAAGAAAATTGATTAAGATCAGGTTGATTTAAGGGGTGTATGTAAAATTAAATTTGTGTTATCAGGCTAATTACGAGTGTGTGTAAAAATATGTTTGTGCTATCAGGTTAATTACGGGTGTGTGTAAAAATATGTTTGTGCTATCAGGTTAATTACGGGTGTGTGTAAAAATATGTTTGTGCTATCAGGTTTTTTAGGGGTGTGTGTAAAACTATGTTTTTGATATCTTTCATATCTACACATATTTATTCTACTTATATGGATATATCACTTACTTTGGGTAAACAAACTTAAAATACTACCCCTGTGTAGACATATACCGATATGATGTTGAACACTAGTTTCCACTTTTATACATTCACATGAAAGAGTATATATGATATTCAGCAAATGCTAACTTTTAAAAACAACAACACCGCTGACTTCAGGAACACTTTCTGAAACATATTTTGGTGGCCCAGAATTTCTCACTCCGTTAAAAAAAATGGGAAGAATTCTGTAGCTTTTGAGGCCTGATCAAACATCTGTTAGATTACATATTATTATTTTCAGAGAAATGTTTTACAAGGTTATTATTAGAAATGGTCTTATTTTGTTATACCTTGAAAAAACTGTGACATGATTGTCAGATTGCAATCATGATGAACACCTATAAATACCCAATTGTTTAAGCAGTGTGAAATCTCATATATATAGAAGAAGAACTCAAGATCTGGGGCTCGTTTTACGAAAAGTCTTAAGTCCTAAATCCTAATTCTTAATCCTAATTGTCATGGGACTGACCAATCAGTGATGCATTGCCATGGTAGTTAGGACTAAAAGCTAGGGTTAAGGAATTACGACCTTTTGTAAAACAGGCCCCAGGTATATATTGTCGAGATTTTACCCTTGTTCCTGCAACTCGGGGATTTTTCACCCTATTGTAGAGGGCCGAAATAAGGCTCCATTCTCAATGCAGAAACGATGAATTTTCCCCCAATGTGCAGTCAAAATTTCCCAACTGATATCAAATGACAGTGAATTTGAAGAGATTCTTCTATTTTAACATTGTCTTATGTGTTTCCATATTTCCCAATTTCAATAAAATGTTGTAAAATTCCCATTTCAAAAGGCCCAGGCCCCATTCCCAAAAGAGTTTGGGAAACCTCTGTAACTGCACATAATGGCAGTTGATCGTATCATCTGATGTGGTGAGTGTTTGATGTTCTCAGTGATTACAGTGATGTTTCAATACTGCGATTTAATGATTTTTCTTCTCCTTCGCAGAACCATACACAGTACGAGAAGCAAGAATACATGTACGCCACATCCGAGACTTACTCAAATCTGTAGATCCCGCTGATGCTTATAACGGAGTTGATTGTAATTCCCTGTCCTTCCTTAATACCGTCACAGCCGGAGATATCCTTGGTAAGGTTCTTAAGATAATGAAGATTTAGGTACTTTAATCTGCTTATAAAGGGAACAATTTTGAATAGATCAGGATGTGGATATGTTCATTAATCATGTATGGTGATAATAAAGTCAGGTCCAGCGTGGTATTCTTATACAAAAAGTAAGGTTGAGTAAAACATTTGCAAGTGAAAAAGTACCACACCTGGGTTTCTCAAGCAATTTTCACAAAATATATAGGGATTTAACAGTGGGGTGCCGAGATAAAGGGAATCATTCAAAAGTATAAACTGTCCGGTATAAATATAAATGTAAACGATGTATTTTTATCACGCAGTTTCTGACACAGTCCTTGAATCTCAATGATATTGTAACTTGAAAGATCATTATTTTGTCACTTGATTATGAACACAGTGCATTACGCACACACATATTGAGACGACACGAGGTCACATTTAATAGTCCTATTAAGTGTAAATACAAATGGGTGTTTTTGGAGTAGTGGATCCCCTAGATTATCCCATGGAAAATTTTGAATTACGATGTTTAAAATGAGGAATTGCAGATTCACTATTTTTTTTAAAGATAAGTCGATGCGGCGAATAGGTCGAGGTCACAACTTTGGAGAAAAAAAATATCGACCTATAGGCCGTAAAATACGGTACCACACCTGGGTTTCTCAAGCAATTTTCACAAAATATATAGGGATTTAAGAATGTTTATGCCTGTGTATCTCTTTTTTTTTTATCAATCTGAGTAAAAAGGAAAAACAATTTTTGAAAGAAAAAAAAAAAACACAGCTAATGCCACTTTAACAAAAAAGGAAGATATATTTTATAATATCATGAATGCCCTGATACCATTTAGTGTACAAGAATCTTAGTATCCTGACTTAATTTGAACCTCCAAAATTACTGATAGCTGGGTACAAAGAGATAATTATGTATCCAAGAAGAAGAAAAAGAAATGTGTTTATGTGTTAACAGATCAGTCTTGAGTACATTTATTTAAATTGCTTCTGTCTAAACTGTCGGTGAATTATTTCAGATTTCAATAAAACAGGTAAAGGTATTGAAATATCCTGTCGATTCAATTTCAGATAAGAAGAGGTCCAAACCAGATTCATTGGATTGCACTCCACCCGAATATATAATGCCAAACAGTAAAGAACGACCTTTGTTGCCCCTACATCCTGGTCTTAAGGATTTAAAGGTATCTGTATACTCCATGATATTTGATAAAGAAATGTTAAAATGAATTATCATTTCTCTCTATCTATCTCTCTTTCTCCCCCACCCCAGGTAAAGACACTAGGTGAATGAATGAGACAAATTAGTTTAAAGTTTAAACTTATTTATTTAACAATGTTGAACAAACAAGTTTAAACAACTTATATAAATGTCTCTAGTTGCCTCTGTTGTTGGCGCTATGCGGTGCTCGCTGTGGTACCCATGTGTCCGACCTGGTGACCGCCATACCATCTGATATACTCCATTGTCCAATCCAAGGATTGAACCCGGGTCACATTGGTGAGATTACTCTATTGTCCAGTCAAAGGATTGAACCCGGGTCACATTGGTGAGATTACTCTATTGTCCAGTCCAAGGATTGAACCCAGGTCACATTGGTGAGATTACTCTATTGTCCAGTCCAAGGATTGAACCCTGGTCACATTGGTGAGATTACTCTATTGTCCAGTCCAAGGATTGAACCCGGGTCACATTGGTGAGATTACTCTATTGTCCAGTCCAAGGATTGAACCCGGGTCACATTGGTGAGGTTACTCTATTGTCCAGTCCAAGGATTGAACCCAGGTCACATTAGTGAGATTACTCTATTGTCCAGTCCAAGGATTGAACCCGGGTCACATTAATGAGATTGTGTGTGTATAATTTCTTAAAGTTGATTGTTTCTAGGGTGAAATAAAAGATTGTCAGATTAGATTTTGGTCTCGACCAATTATCAGGAGTTTCTTCTCTCAAATTATAAACAATTGGGTATTTTGCTCTACATCAATGCCATGTATAGCAAGTTCATTTACTCTCCATATTCAGCAATATTTTCCAGAGTTATGGGACTTGGTGTTTCTCAAACACATGTTGTAAAAGTGATAATAGATCTTGCTGCATTGACATATTCTGATAGCACAAAGTTCCCTTTGAGCATATGATGCCTTTATATGCTGTATACCTGGTTATTTTTGCCCCTGGTTATTATTTTGCCCTTTGACAACAGAAAACATATTCAGCCTGTCTTAAATTTGCCCCAAAATCATAATCTCATGAAGAGTATGTATTTCCGCATTCATTTATTTTATATTTTAGCTTGAATATTTAGATTTCATTTGAAATTCGCCCTCTCATCTAAGGGCCAAAATGGTGAAAATTATACAGCAGAAAAAAAATTCCTGATACACTGTTATAAAAAATAAGATATCTTTTTAGAATACATAATGGCATTTAAACAAACAATCCACGGTGATTTAATCAGATCTTAAAAGATACTATCCATTTACCAAGTTTCGGGGATTCTATTTTACTTTATTTTTTCCAGGGACCCAATTGTTTGAAGGTCCTCACATATAGTGGTTGGAATCCGCCCCCAGGGAACAGAAGAATGCACGGTAAGTTAATTATGATTTGAGGATCTGCCTGTTCCATTTCTATATCCTGTGTTCTGGTATTAATGAGAGCAGTAACATCATTTCCTGTTCCTGCTTAACTTATCAACCCCTGAGAAACAATGAAGTCTTCTTTTAATCATTGACTTTAGTCAGTCCAAATGTGTCTTTAGGGGCGATTGAGTTAATGCTAAATGTTGTCATGAAAGTTGTGTATTCCATGATTAAGTTTTAATTTTGAAAAAATAATTGATGTCTGATATTGGAGCAGTAAACACTGTATCATGATTGACAGTTTAACTGCCCCATGATCTTATATCCATTGTCGATACAGTCAAGAGAAAATGAACTTCTGTTTCACATCGGTATCATTCTTCTTGTTGAAATGTTCTGATGGGTTTTTTTTGTTTTTTTTTTTGTCATTCAACCTTCTGTAAAAAGCTGCCCTGGCCGCATATCATGTCTTAAAATATCATCAGATCATCACATAAAATAGATCAGCCATAAAGTTAGAATAATTGTTCTTTTACATAGATTTGCCATGCATTTCCTCTATATAGATCAAATTGGAAATTTTCCTTGAAAAAATGATGGGTGGAGGGGAGGTATGAGATATGAGAGTGTTGCCAAATTTTGGGCAGGATTGTGGATGTCTTTAATAATGGATTGTGGATGTCTGTAATGATGGATTGTGGATGTCTGTAATGATGGATTGTGGATGTCTGTAATAATGGATTGTGGATGTCTGTAATGATGGATTGTGGATGTCTAATGATGGATTGTGGATGTCTGTAATGATGGATTGTGGATGTCTTTAATAATGGATTGTGGATGTCTATAATGGTGGATTGTGGATGTCTGTAATGATGGATTGTGGATGTCTAATGATGGATTGTGGCTGTCTGTAATGGTGGAGTATGGATGTCTGTAATGATATGTAATGTTTATTTGTAGGTGATCTGTTGTACCTGTATATACTTACCCTTGAGGACAAAAAATACTTCATCACAGCTTCAACGCGAGGCTTTTACGTAAATCAGTAAGTGATGGTTTCTTCGTTTTTCTATCTCTTGTCTCCTTTCTTACTCCCTAACGTTAAAACCCGGGAAGCAATGTGTTTTATCTGCATCAATCTTGTTTTGTTTTAGCGTACTTTGTAATGAGGACAAGTTTGAATCTGTTACTGATTCATTCATGATATGTCTTGATTTTGTATTTTCCCCCCATTTCTTTAACTCATCAACCCCTGAAAAACAATAGACTCTTCTGTAAATCAATGCCTTAGACCAGTCCAAATGTGTCTTTAGGGGTAATGAGTTAACTACTTCATATTCAAAGGGGGATTAGCTGTGTTTTCCTTTGTTTTTTATTTTCTTGCAATTGATTAATTTAACCCTAATATTTGTATATAGGTACCTTATTGGACCTGACCTTATTTTCACAAAATATATAGAATATAAGATTTTTTATGTCTGTGCATAGCACTTATTTGTTATTGCAGGGATATAAATTAAACTCTGCAATCAAGGAGCCATCTGGGCTTGTCTGTCAGGATTTTATGAGCCCATTTGCATGTCTGGAAGCACAGAAAGTTGCTCTTCCTATAACGTGCTATTTAAAAAATCTTACCACGAAAACATATTTTAAAGTAGTTCATACACTAGCTACATGTAGCAAGGTATACTCAGTTTACAAGAATATCAGATAAAATTTGTGAAAGTGCAAGATATACCCCGAATTTTTCAGTAGCCACCTGGGCTAACACACTGCGAAATCTACTAGCCCAGCTCAGTTTTTACTGGCCATTCGCTACTGGGTCCCTGTTTATTTCTTTCCCTGTATTGTACATCAAATACAAGAAGTAGAAGTACAAAATAATTGAAATATTTTTTTGTTGTTATTAAACACAGCTAATGCCCCTTTCAGATAATATTATACAGTCATATGTATCTTCCTGTACAGTTGTTATGCAAATCTGTCCTCCTAATTTACTAGATAAAAAGCTTTATGACCAGAGTTAGTAATTATACTGTTTGTATAGTGATATCCATATAACTTGGTGAGGTGGAGTCTTGTGAACCCTCTCTTGTTTAGATTTAGGTGATAAAGTATAAAATTTAAATTACACTGGCTAGAGTAATTGTTCCTACTTGTCAACATACACAAGAGAGTATACAGTAGGCAATAAAACGTTTTCCCCATACAGCTTTACATAAACGAAAAAGTGAGAAGAATCACTCATATGATAATCAAAAGGTTATTCCGCCCTGCCATCTTATGTGAATCGGACAATAATTTCAAATATGTTTACTCTTCAGATCAACAGAGGATGATTTCAGTCCAAAAGCTGCACAACAGAATTTCCTATCACATTCATTAATTGATCTTCTTAGTCAGGTAGGTTATAAGATTCTCTCTTGCCACTTAACCCTTTCAACCCTTCAGACCATAATAGACTGCTCTAAGAATGTAGAAAAGAGCATTCATTTCAGATACTTAGGAGTAAAAGGGTTAAAAAGAAGGAATTAAGCCCTGGGCTACAATGTTTACCTCTTGGGCTTAAGATTGAGAGATCCCGATCAACTGGTGTTAGGAATAATATTGTAAAATTCATTTGAGTAATCCTATTATAAGTTCCTTTACAAACAGGTTTATTATTTTAACAAAATTCAGTGTCAATGAATTTGTTTACTTATAAAACAACAAAATTTTAACCCCACAAAATTTTCTGATTCTACACTATCTCACACTGTACATTGCCTCTGAGTCATATACAGTACAACTTCGATGAGTCGAACTTCAGTGAGTTGAATTTTGAAAGTAAGACGATGTTTCAAATTATTGACAAAGTCCCGCATGATTTTGTTAGTTAACGCTACTTATAAACATTTTATAATTCAGTTCCGTTCGGTATCAGTTCTTTCATTTAACACCCAACTTCCATTTCCTCCATAAACCGCAAGCAACAGCGGCCAACACACAATGTGTTTTGTGACATTTACGGCCATGAGGTAAAGATTAACGTGTTGAATTGTCAATAAAATAATTATTTTAGTTTCTAATTGTTTTTAGAAATGCATTTTAAACTACAAAACTACAAATAGAAGGAAATGGATCACTTTCGAAACTTAAGCTTTTTGAAATGACGAATAGTTGTACATCTACTGACATTTTTACTTGCATGGCCGGGCAAAGTACAAGTGAAATCATAGAGGACTTTACTCCCCTAGCTGTTATATTGTCTATTTTTCTCAAAACGGGTGGTTACTTAGATATCTACTGCTAGTTTTTAGAGAGGGGGGGGGGGGTAGTTATGCCACCATCCTGGCATCAGCGCCTAATTAAGAGTTATTGAGGTAAAAAAAGTGAAAAAAAAAAAAGTGAAAAAAATTCTTGGTAAAACATCAAAGTTATATTACCATAAACCAAATGGGTATCGATATCCATCCGGATAAAGATTTTCAGTGCTATTGATGTTAATTCATTTATCCCTGAAAAGTAATGGACTCTTCTTTAAATCAATGACTAAAGCCAGTCCAAATGTGTCTTTAGGTGTAAATGATGTAAAATAAGCCCACCATGATGAAAGACAAGCCGCTGAAATGGATATCGATATCCATCGATAAAGATTTTTCTATATTATACCACTGACGTTTGTATGACGTGTAAAAGATGTCCCACCACAACCATCTGATCGCGGCTTTCGTTTTCCTGGTCTTTTTTGTGATGCTATATAGGGCATCAGTACAAAATTAATGTTGTCCAAAACTTTTGTAAATAACCCAATTTCCTGCAATAACTATTTTTATTCGGTTTAAATCGTTATTAAATAAATTACATCCCACCTAAAGAACCTCCAAATTGTGATTATAGAATCTAAATTAAAACAGCCAATCAGTTTTCATTGCTGCATGTTAATTCTGTAAGCCGCATAACTCTTGACGAACTGGAGGCTATGTGTTCGGTTTCATCCGAAAGTCATGTAGTTAAACATCCTGCAATGTTATGTTATTAAATACATTTCACAGTGAAACTCCTGACCTAGCTAAAGACTACTTCCAAATTCTGATTGAGAGTGACTCTATACTCTCAGTGGATTGGTCAGTATGTGAATCGGTCACTTACCACAGTGGGTTATTTTACTTGGAAAATTTCTGGGTAAATATAAGTCCAGACTCTCATTTAAGAGACCACTTCGCCTATCAGACCACTTTTGAGTCTGTCAGTTAGGTGGTCTATATAATAAAGTGTCACTGTTTAATCTTTATAAATGTTAAATGTTGTCCTGATAAAATGTTGTCCTGATTTTATCTCTGTCAAGCCGAGTTGCATTGCCATACAATACATTGACCCATATTGTTATTTTGAGCAGTGTCAGGCTCAGGTTATTCTAGGGCTTTTGTTTCATACTTGGAATATTTTGTTATTTTTACTCATCAGCACCTGAAAAACAATAGACTCTTCTGTAAATCAATGATTTAGACCAGTCCAAATGTGTCTTTAGGGATGAATGAGTTAAAAAATGCATCTAAAGAGTAAAGGTCCAGGATTGCTGATTGAGAATTCTAGGCCATGCTTACTTACTTTTGATTACCATGTCAAATTATTAAGTAACCATGGAAATCGGATAATTTGATGAACTCTGTATATGATGATGATTTAACTGAACCCTGATTTCTGACAAGTTCTGATTGGTCACTTTCATCTGACATAGAGTTTATCAGTCCTGTTTTCCACTTGGCTTTTGGATGTTAGATGTACAATGCTGGTTTATAGTTATCTTGAACAGGTTAGAATTAGAATCATTTCAATCAATTCCGATTGGCCAGAAACCCTCGCGACACTGACATCAGTCCATAGCACACATCAAAATATGTGTCTCATGAACATAAGTGAAGAATTATTTAAAACGGCAATAGAATAAACAAGACATCACACAGAATGATATTTTACATAGGATGAAAACAATCAAACACCACTTTGAGGGACGGATCGCAAAATGTCCATTCAAGAGCACAAAATTTTGTGTGTCCATGATGAAGCTCAGACAAACAAAATTTTGTGCACTCAAATTGCGATTTAGCCATCCCTCCCTCAAAGTGATGTGTGACGTTGGAACAGTATGAAATTTGTCACTGCATTCATCTCGGTTTACAAGCAGATGACAAAAATATGTTTAAAAACTGGTTCTGGCACTTGTGGAATGATCTATACAGCGAGAAAAAGTATCCCCCGCATCAGTATTTGCGGACAAATTGGTCTCAAGTCAGATAAAAGATGATTATCAAACTGCTTAATTCTTGTGGCTGAAGTTAGGCTAACCATGATGAAAGACGAGCCGCTGAAATGATGATGACTATATATGCCACTGACGTTTGTATGACGGTGTCCGTACCATCTGACGGCGGCTTTTGTCTTCCAAACGATAATATGTAGATCTGTCGACCTTTTTCTTCCTTTCTCACCTGTTGGTGATGTCCTCATTGAAATGTTCAGTTATAATCTCATTTTATCTGTAGTGTTATAAACCCATACTATCAATTAATGTTATTCACTTACTCAGCTAGATCCCAATTAAATCTGTTTGAAACTTTGGGGGGGGGGGGTCCAGTTTTTATTTCTGTCAGTCCATTTGGTTATGGTTTCAAAATGTGTATTACTAAGTGTTTTAAATGCACCAGAATTTGAAATACAGTAAAACCTCTATATAAGGATTACCTGTTTATAAGGGCCAGGTTTTTTTTTAAGTCCCTTGACTGCATACTTCAACTAAATTGAACCTGTGTATAAGGGTCACCTGCACATAATTGTCAATATTTTCTTGTCCTTTGGGTGGCTCCTATATACAGGTTTCACTGTATATATATATATCCCAGACTGGCCACAGTTGGCAGAGTGCCAGATCTTTAACATGAAGGTCACTGGTTTGATCCCTGGTCCACACAGCTCTATTCTTCTAGGATGTGCTATTTGATTAAATTCGTCAGATTGTACAAGTGTAGTCGCACTTCCAAAACTGTTGGAAATACGGACCACTCAGGCAAGGACATAAAAACATGCACTAAACATCTCTCCCTGCCACACTGGGATGGATGGCTAGGGGTTTTAAGTAGTCACTATGCTTGCCAAAACAAGGAAGCCACTGCTTTCTTTCTTTTGGGGAATACATCAATCATTCAGTAGTATTTGGAGTAGAAGAGGTTTGTAAGCTCAGCAGAAAGATAGAAATCATCCTTTTTTCTGATTAGAAATGAAAGTAGTTGACAACTTCAACTGATTTTCACGAAAAATGGCCAACAGATAATTGACTTGGCTTCCACTGAAAGCCTTGTTCAAATAATTTGATGAAACTCTGAAAATGATGATGATTTAACTGAACCCTGATTTCTGACAAGTTCTGATTGGTCACTATCATCTGATGAAGAGTTTACATGTTTCATATTTGAGGTTGGGGGGTGCTGTGTCAGGTTAGGGTTTTGGTTTACATTCTATAATTGCTCACCATTCACTTAACTCATCAACCCCTGAAAAATAATGGACACCTCAGTAAATCATCAATGACTTAGACCAGTCCAAATGTGTCTTTAGAGTATACGAGTTCATGATGGCTTCACAGATATTCTCAATGCCTGTTCAGTTTTTCGTCTGAATTCTTTGAGATGAATTCTTATAAGGTGATAACTTGTGGATATCATCATAAAATTTCTGATTGACAGCATTCATCTATGAAATAAACATTGTTTAATTGTGGTATGATAAATTCATGTTGTTACTGATGTACCTTGCACTGGCTGGTGTATAATAGTGTCTGACTAAGAGGGGGGGGGGGGGTACAGTAAGGAGACATATACATAAAACTGAAATTTGACAAATGTATATATTAATCCAGTAGCTGGTACTGTCAAACCTGCATTAAATGCCACCTCTGTATAAAGGGCACCTGCCTTAGGCTGCCTATAAAGGCCATTTAAACATAACCTTTGTTAACTTATTCTAATTAACCTCTTTTTAAAGGCCACCTCTCTATAACAGCTATTTTGCCTGTTCCCTTGAGTGGACATTCACAAGTCATTGATTGGTTATATGCTAAAGTGATCTTCATTTTAATTGTACTGTGGAACCACCTGTCTTGTGATATCACGATATGAGAACCACTCAATTCTTGATGTAGAACTCATTACTGGCATCCACCTGTCTTGAGAGACCACATTTTGTGCAGAGGAAATGGTCTCACAAGACAGTTTCCGCTGTACCTTGATTTAATATGTAGAGTAAAACCTTGTTCTTCAGCCCAAATATGGCATTATAAAGAGGTTTGGCAATAGGTTGAGGTAAAACCTTAAATAAAATCATAGGGAATTGGAAAAGTGGACTTTCAAGTATTGTGGCGTAAAGTGAGGTGGCAAATGAAATGAGGGAGCATTATAAAGAGGTTTTGTTGTATAGGAAATTCTGAAAGATAAAATTTTATGCTGATTTACTCTTGGATGGTTTTGACATTTCATCTTTTATCTGTTTAACTTTGTTTTGTACCACTTTTTTCTTTCAGACTTTTTCTAATTAGAGCTCAGTTGATGTTTGAATGATAAAAATCATTGTCTTAAACAATAATTTCCCCCAAACTTTATATATATATATATATATGATGATGATTTACCTGAACCCTGATTTCTGACAAACTCTGATTGGTCAATTTCATCTGACAAGGAGTTTTTCATTTCCATACATACTGTACTTTGGAGTTCACATAAAGAATTCTTCTCTAATCATAACCTACACAAGATCATATAAATTCATTCACCCCTGAATACACATTTGGACTGGTCTAAGTCATTGGATTACTGAAGAGTCCATTGTTTTTCAGGGGTTGATGAGTTAAAAGGAAAATAGATTTTAATCTATGAAAAAATTGATAATAAAATAAATGGATAAATAAAAAGAAACACAAGCTTATTTCACACTGTGACTCATACATTAGTACATTTCTTTGTATATCTTTCTAGATTTTCATTTACAGAAAAGATAAATTCTGTTTTCACAAGGTAAGGTATATTTTTTTATGTTTGCAGATAAGCCCAGCATTCAAAAGAAATTTCAGCCTTCTGTTGAAGAAAAGAGGACAAAAGCACCCATTTGAAAGAGTCCCCACCCCCTATCAGGTGTACAGCTGGATGTCCCCACAGCAGGAGCACTCTATTGATTACATACGTGCCGAGGATGGTCAGTATATTAGGTCACCCGAATCATTCAGATGACATATTTTAATTAGTTTTTATGTGATGTCATGTGCTTCTTTCGGTTTGTGTAATGACCATATCTAACTTCTTCCCAAAACACACTAAACCATTTGTCTTCAAATTTGCATTGCAACATAGATAGGATATGAGTCATTCGTGAATTTCATGAAGCTGGGTCCGGGATTTTGTAGATAGGATGGGGTCTCTGATGACTAATATAATGACAGCAACAGTCCATAGCACAAGTCCAACTTTGTGGCGCTTAGTTTAAACCTTTAAATCCTACAGGCCATAATAGACTTGTCTAAACAATAGAAAAGAGAATACCATCTAGATACTGAGTGTTGGAAGGGTTAAAGCTGTTGACATCACAATAGATCCTTTCACGTTAACTGTGGTCCTGTGACTTTGAGTGGCAAAATGATACAGATAGATGTTGTTAAAGTAACTGATTGTTTTTTGACATCATTTTCCGGGAATCTGTATCATTTTGCCACTCGAAGTTACAGGACCGCAGTTATCATGATAGGGTCTATAACTCTATACAAGTGAAAAAATCTTGTTAGGCAACAATGAAACAAAGCAATATATTGATATTGTCTACCTCTTTCTTTTTCATCTGCCTTAATTTTTTGTGGGGGTGGGTGGGTGGGTCTCATTTGATTTTGGTTTTATAATTTGGAGGTCATTCATGATTTTCATGTAGACTTTTTCTCCAGCATATTATGGTATTTGATGTATCAATTTCTGTATTCTGATATTATAAGAGTACCTGAACATTGTCGTAAATTTGGTTATTGTGAGATGATGTTGGTAATAATAAAAGTAATCTGTCACACATACAAAATGCTTCAATTTCATTTTGGAACCAGCCTGGCTCAGTTGGTAGCGTGCTCGACTCTTGATCGTGGGGTTGTGAGTTCGAGTCCAGCCAGCGGCAGGTTGGTTTCCTGTCTGTCGGATGAGACAGTAAAAACCGAGGTCCTGTGTCACAGTAGGTGTTGGCACGTTAAAGAACCCTCACTGCTCAATGGCCGTAAGTGCCGAGCATAGACCAAAATTTGAAGCCCTTCACCGGCCTTTGGTGACGTCTCCATATGAGTGAAATATTTTTGAGTGGGACAATAAACAACAATAAACAAACAAACAAACAAACAAATTCATTTTCTATGATCACAGCATTCTCTACACGTCTGGGCTACGAAGAACACATTCCGGGTCAAACTCGAGACTGGAATGAAGAAATACAGACTACACGAGAATTGTCACGAAAAACTCTTCCAGAAAGACTTATCCGAGAGAGGGCGATATTTAAGGTGACAATTGATTTCTTTCATGAGGTTTTAACTATGTTATTAAAAATAAAACCAAAATATAACTGATATTCATATAGTAATGGATGATTTACAAATGATTTCATATGTTGTTTAGCAGTATAGTTTTCATGAGTATTGAAATTGAAAAAGTCCATTGTTGTATTTACCTGACAGTGGATTAAAAGAACTTATCAACGTTTAAATTAATCTTTTGAATTGAAAATTGTTAATATATAGTAAAACTTTGTTATACTGCTACCATTTGTTCAACCCAAATTTGGCATTATAAAGGGGTTTGGTGATAAGTTGAGGGAAACCTTAGATGAAATTATAGGGAAATTTGAAAACCGGGCTTTAAAAAATTGTGGTTGAAGCAAGGTTGTAAATGAAACGAGGGGCATTATAAAGAGGTTTTGTTTTACCATATATATATATTTCATTGTTCTCTTCAAACAGGTTCACAGTGACTTTGTAGGCGCGGCAACACGTGGAGCCATGGCAGTGATCGACGGAAATGTGATGGCCATCAATCCTGGAGAAGAAGCCAAGTAGGTTGTGTGTTTGTTTTTTGATAGTTAGCTCTACTGAATTGAAGCCCTAAACTTTTAGAAATGGTCGTGTGTATTCAGGTTACTCTGAATCAATGATTTCTTCCTAACTAAAGCCCCTTTCAGACCACCCTTTCTGCCACTGGAATGTAATCTCAGGTGGTTCCCCAAAAGAGGTTTTATTTACAGAGATATTTAATGTAGTGGTTTTCCAAATTCAGATTCTACTGTATAATGCTTTGAACAGTGAATACTGAACAGTAGGAAAGCCTTAAAGTAGGAATTATCTTGTTAACTTCTGATTGTATTGATGCTTGTTGGTTAAGGGGTCATAATAAAGAATGTGTGTATCAGTTGTCCACCTTTCATTGGTAACATTAATGGTTTTTATTTTTTTTTAGGATGCAAATGTTTATCTGGAACAACATCTTCTTTAGTTTGGGATTTGATGTGCGGGATCATTACAAGGACTTCGGAGGTGATTCTGCAGCTTATGCTGCTCCGGTAAGTCAATTTTCAGTAGCTTATGTTGCTCCAGTAAGTCACTTTTCAGTAGCTTATGCTACTCCAGTAAGTCACTTTTCAGTAGCTTACGCTGCTGCAGTTACTCATTTATCAGTAGCTTACAATATCCCAGTAAGTAACTTTTCAGTAACTTATGCTGTTCCAGTGACCCAGTTTTCAGTAGCTTATGCTACTCCAGTTAGTCACTTTTCAGTAGCTTATGCTGCTGCAGTTACTCACTTATCAGTAGCTTACAATACCCCAGTAAGTAACTTTTCAGTAACTTACGCTGTTCCAGTGACCCAGTTTTCAGTAGCTTATGCTGTTCCAGTAAGTCAATTTTCAGTAGCTTATGCTGCTGCGGTTAGTCACTTTTCAGTAGCTTACGCTGCTCCAGTGAGTCGATTTTCAGTAGCTTATGCTACTCCAGTGAATTTCTTTTCATTTGCTTATGCTATTTCAGTGACCCAGTTTTCAGTAGCTTACACTGCTCCAGTGAGTCGATTTTCAGTAGCTTATGCTGCTGCAGTGAGTCACTTTCCAGTAGCTTACGCTATTCCAGTGACTCAGTTTTCAGTAGCTTATGCTGCTCTGGTAAGTCACTTTTCAGTAGCTTGCGCTGTTCCAGTACTAAGTAATATAGGTCAACTGTTTCAGTTAAACTGACCAGTTGTGTTTAATACAGATCAGCTGTTTCTAAAATCTGATCAGCTGTCTGTTTTTATAAAGTGCCAACTGTCTATGGGGCAATAACAGGAGAATTTAACCCCTACTCTCAATAAATAGCTGCTTACTTTGGACAAAGTTTCATAGACTTTTATACATAAAGACAGAAATTCTCCTCATGAAATTCTAATTTGACAGTTTGACCAGTTACTATAAAAGTCCTTGTCTATATAACATATATTGACCAACCTTGATATACAGACTAACTGCCTACCATATATATAAAATGTGTTATACAAGATCAGATTTTAAGATCATTTCAGATGATTGATAGCTTGAAATCTTACACTTTTCTTTGTTACAGGGGAATGATTTACAAGGTGTCAAGGCATACTTCAATGTTGACCTTGAGAATCTGTACACTCTCGGCACCACCGTCATTGATTACCGTGGTTACAGGGTCACAGCTCAGTCCATTATACCAGGTAGGTATCTGGGTTTTCTCCTATTACCACACTTGAAATAATCCTGCCTCGTCCAATGAGAGACCACTATATATGATGATGTAAGGATAAGAGCATTGGCCACAAAGACCTAAGAGTGATCCCTGGTGCAGTTCATATCTTAAACTGATATTTAAAAGGTAGTGATTGGTTTCTTTGTCTAGCTATTGGAGAAAGAGGTGAAGGTCACAGTTGCTTTGGATTATGCTCAGTGCCATGTCCTTCAAGATAAAAATAAATATTTGTAGCACTTCTCCAGCGCATTTCTAACACTGTACTGTCTGAATCCGATTAATGAAATCCGGCTATAACGAGCTTTACATCGTCCCCCTTCCACTTCGTTATATGTTGAGTTGACTGTACATGTGTAATTCTGAGAGAACTAACCTTAAGATGCATGACAAAAAACATTTTGCTAGATCTAGCCACCCTCCTCTTTCTACCTGATATGGAATAAGAATCCAAATATTGTTTTGTTTTTGTAACTCTCAAGGTCTACATGGCAACATTTACAACCACATTACTTCTCTTTAGTCTCGGTGAGATCGAGTCATACTAGATCCTATGCCATCCATGATGGGAACTGTGCATTTCTACATGCGTAAGGTCAGTGGTCTTGCCACTAATAACATGAGTGATCACAATATAATCGAGAAAAAAATGTTTTAAAACAGTATTCAACCCAAAAAGCTCTTAGGATGCTGAAAAAGGGGGAAAGGGGTAGGTGGGCCAAATTCCACGTGGTCCACATCTCTCAACTATAGGGGAGAGTTGCTTATTACAACATAGGTACTTGTTTGGTATAATATGTGTACAACAATAAATGTTTGATTAACACAACTCAAAAGCACAATATAGCCATCATAACTTACACCAACTTTACAGTCAAAACATGAATGTTTTATTATTTGTAGGTATTTTGGAGAGGGAACAAGAACAGTCTGTGGTGTATGGATCCATAGATTTTGGCAAAACCGTTGTCACAAGTGACAAATACAAGGACTTGGTAAGTTTCTTGTAAAAACCTGTAAACCTGGGCTAGAGACCCTGTAAAAACAAATCCTGTTAACCTGGGCCAGAGACCCTGTAAAAACACATCCTGTAAACCTGGGCTAGAGACCCTGTAAAAACACATCCTGTAAACCTGGGCTAGAGACCCTGAAAAAACAAACCCTGTAAACCTGGGCCAGAGACCCTGTAAAAACAAATCCTGTAAACCTGGGCCAGAGGCCCTGTAAAAACAAATCCTGTAAACCTGGGCTAGAGACCCTGTAAAAACAAACCCTGTAAACCTGGGCTAGAGACCCTGTAAAAACACATCCTGTAAACCTGGGCTAGAGACCCTGTAAAAACACATCCTGTAAACCTGGGCTAGAGACCCTGAAAAAACAAACCCTGTAAACCTGGGCTAGAGATCCTGTAAAAACACATCCTGTAAACCTGGGCCAGAGACCCTGTAAAAACAAATCCTGTAAACCTGGGCCAGAGACCCTGAAAAAACAAATCCTGTAAACCTGGGCCAGAGATCCTGTAAAAACAAATCCTGTAAACCTGGGCCAGAGACCCAGTAAAAACAAATCCTGTAAACCTGGCTAGAGACCCTGTAAAAACAAATCCTGTAAACCTGGACCAGAGAGCATCAACAGGGAAAATTCTGAGACAAATTTTATTCTCAAAAGTAAAGAATTTACTCATCTGAGTAAAAAGTGAAAACTGGCAGACCATATGTCCCAATTTATGTCCTGATTCATATAACTTCAATGTATGAACATTATTCTTTAATCTATTATTTGTTATTTAATAACCATCCAAGAGGAATAAAACGTGTTAAAAATCAAGTATGCAGCACGTTTTTTGGCATGAAAAGGGGAATAGATATATACCTTTTTAAAACATTAAAAACTTCTTGTAAAATGCCAATACATGGCAGAAGTCAGTAATTTATACATATAATATGTATTATGTATATAATAAATGATATTCAGGATAGTCGAGTAAATTAGTATAAGTTCATAAGATAAGATAAATGACTTGGAACATACACACTGGGGCAGATGTACCGGACTTAATTTACACCGTCCCTATTGTTAATGTAAACAAACATTGTATGGCCAAAACAAGCCAACAGAGAAAGAACTGTTGGTCTCCTAAACCTATTTCGCTCAAATAACACATTTTCGAAAGACAAAGGATTAACCGTGTCCTGAAATTCTCTAGTGCGACAATGACAATGGTATTTGCATTTATTTATCTCGAGGCGATCATAGAGGGCAGCCATTTTCGCAGTTAAGAATTACTTAAGTCCGCTACATGCCATACTTAAATATTTTATCACTTGAGAAAAATATGGTCTAAGAATGTCTTTATGGTCCACAACTTTACCGAAGTTGAGAAAATTCTCTATATTTGAGTAAAATCTTGAAGTTGAGTAAAAAAAATTGTCCGAGAATAGTTTTATGGCCCTGGGCTCTGGAAATTTTTGCTCCCTTTTAACCCTGAGATGAGAGGGAAATTCAAAATGAAAGTCAAATTTTCTATTAAAATAACTGAAGCATGAACATATATGCCATCCATGACACTGTGGTAATTTAGGGCGAATTTAAGGCCGAGTGAATGTTCTGTCGTAAAAAGTAGATATGTATATATAAAGATAGATAGATGCAGACAAACATACAATATGGATATGATAAGTGGACAGAGTAGCTCAGTAGGAACAGTGCCACATCTTCATAATGAAAGTCCCTGGTTCGATCCCCGATCATGCCAGATTTTCAGAGTTTTCGTCTTCTGTACTCACAGTTCTATGCCTACATAGAAGGTAAATGGTGTAGGATGTGCAGTTTAATTACCTGCGTCAGATTGTATAGGTGAAGAAGGACTTAAAATGCCATTGGAAATACGGACCACTCAAGCAATAACATAGGTACACGCACTTAACCATCTCTCTCCATCCCACAGGAATGAGTGGCAAGGTCTTTAAATCGTCACGCTGCCTGTTAAATCGAGTTAAACCAGCAAAATGGATTTTTTTATGTCATTTCTTTATTTTCTGGTGTTTTTTTTTTCAGCTTCAAAAGACAGCTGCACAGCTAAAGATTAGACCACACAAGTAAGTGATATGTTCATGAGAGTATGATCAATCTTTAACTCAGCAACCCCTTAAGACACATTTGGACTGGTCTAAGTCATTAATTTACAAAAGAGTCCATTGTTTTCCAGGGGTTGATGAATTTAGCACTTGATAGTGTTTTTACAATTAACAATTTAGACTACATATAATTGTCTATTATTGTTAAAAATGATGGTGTTGGAGAAGGTCGTAAACCATATATATATATATGAATGGTCACCTCTAGAACAGACAATGTGATTAGTCCGGCATCTGTCTGCTAAACACAGATTTTACATGTATGTATATGTGTGTGTGTGTGTGTGTAAGTATGTATTTGATTTTTTATGTCAGTGTGATGAACACTGATTCTTTACGAGATGTTGATTTGGATTCATGTATTGAAAACAAAATGATAGATAGATAGTAAACATGGACTTGTTATTTGTAGAGTCTTAAATGAGAAGTCTGAAGAAGTAGAACTACTTTCATCTCTGGAATGCAAGGTAAAGTGTGTGTTTATGTTGTGTATAATGTAGCACCAATTACTAGACTCCCAGGGGAGGGGGGGGGGGTGATTCAAAGTGTCCAAGACCATTCATCTGATTAGAAGCATTTTATGCCCCCCATGATCGATAATCGAATGTCACGTTCATCGCTGGTCTATCTATTTTTACATTTGTCTTATTGCTACATATTTTGGTTTCCACAAAATCAGCTTGTTTTTTCCCTCAAATATTGACCAAATTTGGTGTTTTGCTTTATATAAATGAGATCTAGAATTAGGCAGGGTTCGCACAGACCTTGAAAAGTGCTTGAATATAAAGCTAGTTCTTGAAAAAATAGCCTTGAAAAGTGCTTGAATTTAATGCAAAATGCTTGATTCATTTCATCACAGTGCTTGATTTCTACTTCATGCATGTTTATTCATCACAAAAGAAAGACTTTTAGATTAAGTAAAGTTAGCCAGATCATACAGACTCTTCACCTAGTATACTACAATTTGAGTGAAGCATTTTTGTGATGTAGTGCCTTGATAGCTTAAACATACCATTGAAAGTGCTTGAAAAACACAATAAAAAGTCCAAGAAAAGTACTTGAAAAATATTTTTCATTGGTTGTATTAACCATTGTTGGAACAGCTAGGTCCAATAGGCAGCAATATTTGACAGTGAGAAAGTGATAACTTATCAATGTTGGGGGGGGGGGGGGGGGGGGGGGGGGGGGGGGGGGGGGTGGGGGGGGGAGATTAATTTTAAAACTTTGGTTTCTAAGTATTTGTATTCAGATCTAGAAATTTCTTACCTCCTAAATTCTGGGCCCTGGATTTGAAAACAAACATTGGAAAAATATACATTTTAATTAAATCAGGAAAACTTAGTTTTTTGTGTGTGTGCATATTTTGGGGGAAAATACAAGCCAATTTGGCATTGGGAATGGGTCTTGTACCTATGTCCAAAGTCTTAAATCCAAAGTCTTTGTCTTAATTATCAGCTATGTGTTGCCATGATAGTTAGGACTAGAAGTTAGGATTTAGGACTTGGGACCTTTTGTAAAATGGGCCCCAGACCCCAAAATGTCCTAGGAAAAATCCCCGAGACCTCAAAAGTATTTTTGTCACAAAGTATTTTGATGGTTGCTGAACATGCCACTTTGAGTCCTATCGTCAGTTTCTCTGCATGAATTTAAAAAGGCAATATCTTTTTTTTGGGGGGGGGGGGGGTTTAACAAAAAAAAAGAAAATTATTGTAAAATTATTTCAGTTTTATGTTCTCTTCCACTAATATGACTATTTTTTGTGTGTTTGATGATATTAGATGATGCGTTGATGTTTGAGGAGCTAAGGGAAGGTAATCTATTTCTACTTACAGGGAATTGTCGGCAATGACCAGAGACATTACGTGTTAGACTTGCTACGTACATTTCCACCTGATATTAATTACCTGGAAGGTGAGTTCAGTAAATCATTTCTTAAATTAGGACTGGAGAAGAATTGGAGTGTATCAGTCTTGGTTAACCTGTATTAACGCGAGACAGTTGAGTTACTGAAAAACATTTTACAGAAGATTTCTGCTTAATTCATATATTAATTGTGCCAAAGTATTTAATTAGCCATGGCAACTGAATATTTGCACCAGAGTAAATGCTCTGTAACCTGTCTACAAATTTCAGTCAGCAACTCTGTACAATAATGAATTATGCTCTTTATTATACATTTTTTTTTTTTGCAATAAAAAGATTCAGCTTTGACAATAAAAATTTATGGTCAGGAGTCTACTGTTAGCCCCTATAATATAATATGCTACTTTGCTCCCAGTTCCACTCACAGCGACTACCACTGTAAAACGACCAGATTATCCTGAAATATGATTGACTACACAGGCCAAGATACTTTCCTAAAAGTTTCATGGCGCCAGACTCTAGTCTCGTTCCATTTTCTAGTTTTTGGTCTGTCCATTTCCCGTAAAAACTTTAAATATTTGCCATCATTTTTTAATGGTAAGTGATAGGGCTTTCATATTTCACATGTGTATTCTTTGTGATGAGACCTTACTTTTGAGACCAAACTTTTTGACCTAGTGACCTTGATGTTCCACCATTTTCTTTGCACTTTGTTGCTGAACGAGGGCATTCATGTTTCACAAACACATCTTATTGAATTTTCAGTGGAAGGAGAAGAAATTAGTAAGATTTTGAAAGAACATGGGTATCCAAGGAAACACAGACACAAACTCTCTTGCCTCCGACAGGAACTGATCGAAGCATTTGTTGAGTAAGTGTTTGTACTTATGAACGTTTATGAATGAGTGTGTGTATGTAGTTGCTTTAAAACAGCATACTTGGACATTTTTGCCCTGTATAATATTTGCCATGTTTGCCTTTAGATGAGAGGGCAATTTGATATGAAGGCAAAAATCTCAAGCTAAATAACTGAAGCATAGACATATATACATGCCAGCCACGTGACTAAGATCACTGAGGCTGACCTCAAGATGGGGCAATATGTTTTCAGTTGCAAAAGGGCAAAAAAAATCGGGACCAGGGGGCAAAAAATTTCCAGGAATACAGTATATTTTTTGACAATATTCAACCAATATCAGTTTCTGTTTTTGGCATCATATATTTCATAGTGTATCATAATTTTAATCAAAAGTACTGCAGTTTAATTTTTTTTTTTTTTTTTTTTCATTACAAGTTTTTTAGATTTTTTCTTTCCATTCTGAGGTGTCTCTCCTTTTTTAAGCTTTAATTTAGATTGAAGTTTAATTGTTGATTAGATGCGTACATCACCTAAGTTATAATGAGTGTTTATTTTGTTACACAGGGCCAGATATGTGGCATTTGTCAGACACGCTGCATTTCAGTTCCAGCAACTGCAACATCAGAAACAAGCAAAGAAAACCGAGATTGTCAAGGTATGTAAGCATGTAATGTTAAATAAATACTGTTAATTTGGTTTGGAGATTTTTAACTCATCAACCCCTGAAAAACAATGGACTCTTCTGCAAATCAATGACTTAGACCAGTCAAAATGTGTCTATAGGTGTGAAGGAGTTAAATGTCTGAATTTATGTGAGCAATGTTGCCCATAAAAGACAAATTATTTGAAATAAAGTTTGAGCCTTTTGAACCCTTTCAACCTCAAGTTTCTAAATGGTAGTTCTCTATTCTGTTGTTTTAGACCAGTCTATTGTAGTCTATTGGATTGATAGGGTTAATGTCCAGTCAGTGAGAAGTTTGTAGAATTTGGGTTTATAAGTCTGCGTGTCATCATGCAGTTGAGAGCAATCAGACAAAACTGTTTTTATTTTTGATCTCATGTTAAAATGACGGAAATCTGAGCTTGTAATATATATTTCCTTGATGGCTTATTGCAGGAAAATAAAACTACAAAGGAACCTAAACCTGTTACCAATGGCGATATTAAAAACGAGAGCAAAGAGGACGGCAAGTCTGATGTTCAACTGAAAGAAAAAGGTGAAGAGGGTTCTGGGGAGGAAAATATTGATGAGGCGAAGAAGATAGTAGAAGCCCTGACAGGAACTGACGGGGAAACTTGTAAGTATTCTGGTATTAAACCAACATTACCCTAAAGATATTTATCCTGTAACTAAGACCGGAAGTGTCGTATATCAGTTGTCGAATACACCACAGCTGTATACAGACGGATATCAAACACACGATTTTGTTCTCAACTTGTCTGGTGATGTTGAATTTGTAGTTTATGTTGGAATGACGTAGAACATCCAATAGCATCTTACATAATTCTTAAATACCAGGTATTTTTGCAAAGTGGCGGTGCCCATATTTTTTTCAATACATCGAAATGCAGTATAAATTAATTATGTGAATACACATGTTTGTTTTGTTTTCTTTCTTTTTTTTGGGGGGGGGGGGGGGGGGGGGTTGATGGCTTTATTAAAAGAAATAACATTGTGTTCCTTCAATATTTTGTGCTAGCTTTTGTTTCGTTTTTTTTCTTTTGTTTCGTTTAATTATTTATATTTGTATATATGTATTTTATTGTTCCCAGACACGCAAAAACCTGCGTGAATCACGCAGATTCATTACAAAGCACGGAGAAAAACAAAACACCTCACATGCATTCACGCACAGAGGATGCCCATCACATGATCATTAAGTCTCCCAAACGAAGTTTGGATTATTGATTTTGCTGTGTTTCTTATTATTATTATTAAGTCTCCCAAACAAAGTTTGGAGACTTATTGATTTTGCTGTGTTTCTTAGTTCCTTATTATTATTATTATTATTATTATTATTATTATTAACTTCTTTCTTCCGACCGTGAACTCCGCAACGTATCTCGAAAACCGTTAACTTTACGAAACTTGGAGGGATGTTATCTCCATTTAGATGTGCAGTCAATTGTTTCAATTTCCCGGGGGTCATTCCCTGCCCCCACATTTGAGAAATGTTCATCCTGAAAAAACCGTTGAGATCCCCACCCCTAAAACATATATTTTCTTAACCCATGACTAGACAAAGTTTATGGTTAGAGTGTGTCAGTCATTCCCTAATTTGAGAAATCTTCATTTATTCAAATGCTGTTGAATTTGCAACCTCTTAACCCTGACTTATTACCCTTGATAGGACAATTTTTTGGTGGTAGGCTGGGGGTCCAGTGGGTCTTTCCCTGCCCCCTCATTTGAAAATGTTCATTTATCTCAAAACTTTAGATCCCCACCCCTAAACCATTATTTTCGTATTACCCATGAAAAGACAAAGTTATTGATGGTAGGTTGGGGGTCCCCGGGGTCATTCAACGCACCCTCATTTGAGAAATGTTCATTTATCTCATAAACCATTTAGATCCCCACCCTAACCATATATTTCCTTATTACCCATTCCAACACAAAGAGTTCTATTTGCATTAAAGTTTGGTATGTCACTAGTAAACTTGGTTACATGGGAGTAGGGGAGTCAAGGTTTGGGAGACATTTTTCGAAACAGCTGCTGTTTCAGTTAGGGCCTCGTTATTGTATATTATTATTATTATTATTATTATTATTATTATTATTATTATTATTTTTATTATTATTCACTTTCTTCCGACCGTGAACTTGTCCCATGCAGCTTTTTCTCGAAAACCGTTAAGTCGTAACTTTACGAAACATGGAGGGATTGTTAGATCTCCATGTCTAGATGTGCAGTCAGTGTTTCAATTTCCCGGGGGTCAATTCCCTGCCCCAATTTGATGTTCAGAAAAAAAAAAAAAAAAAAAAAAAAAAAAAAAAAAAAAAAAAAAAAAAAAACCGTGAGATCCCAAAAAAAAAAAAAAAAAAAAAAGCCCCTAACCATATATTTTCTTATTACCCATTTTTTATTTAGGTGCCCACCGGGGTCATTTGCACCCCTCATTTGAGAAAATCTTCATTTTATTGCAAATGCTGTGAATTTGCACCCTTAACCCTATATTTTTCTTATACCTTGATACAAATTTTTTGATGGTAGGCTGGGGGTCCCGGGGGTCTTTTTTTGCATTTACCATAAACCGTAGATCAAAAACCATATGTTTTTCGTATTAAAAAAAGACAGTGGAAACACTTGGGGGTCCCGGGGTCTTTCCCTGCCTCATTTGAGAAATGTTCATTTATCCATAAAAAAAAAAAAAAAAAAAGAAAAAAAAAAAAAAAAAAAAAAAAAAAAAAAAAAACGGATCCCCACCCCTAAACCATATTTATTTTCTATTCAAAAAGAAAAGTTACTGATTAGGTTGGGGGTCCCCGGGGTCATTTATTTGGAGAAATGTTCAATCTCATTTTAGATATAAACCATATATTTCCTTATTACCCATGTCAACACAAAGAGTTCTATTGCATTAAAGTATTCACTATAAAAAAAAAAAAAAAAAAATATAACGGACATAGTAGGGGATCAAGGTTTGGGAGACTTTTTTCGAAACAGTTGTGTTTCAGTTAGGCCGATATTGACATTAGAGTGACCCAGCTTTGTCAGTTCCATTTGTATCCTTTTTGTAAAACTCTGATTATATAAACAATTTATTCTTAAAAAATTTGTAGAACTTAAACAATTTCTCCAAGACCATCATGATTCTAATCAGTGAAGGTCATTTTAATGAACACAGCTTGCAACCTGCTGAAGACTTTATTTCAAGTGGGGTGCGATAAAAGGAAGGATTGAAAGCTTTACGATTTTGATTAAAATTTTTTATATTGTATCAAAATACTCTTGAATCCAGCTATCATAACATGAAAGTCCATTAATTGACATAGATGTTGAACATAGTGTATTATCCCTATTACATGTATATTACAATTTATATATCAACATTAGATCCACAGGCACTTGTGGCTACATGTATTTATGGGGGAGGGGGTCAAGATCAGATGAGTAAAATAATTTTTTTTTTTTGCTTTTTATTCATTTTAATGCATGTGAGTATCCTTGTACCCCTATTTTTGCTACCCACTATCTAAAAAAAAAGCAGTGGAAACACTGCTATTTTCCTTGAAAATTTCCTGGAAAAAACTATTCAAAGAAAAGCACTTTTCTCTTTAGGGAAGAAATTGATATGATGACCGAGTAGAAATGTATAGTAACCTTATAATTATCATATTGGAGATAGTGTCATCCGAAGTTTAGATGCCCGTCTTTTTATCATTTGAACTTTGAACTCTTTATACATCACAATTTTGTAGAACTTAAGCAAAAATCATTGACATCTACATATACAGTCAACGCTACTTATAACGAGACCATATATCGTAAAATACATGTTATAACGAGGATATATTTCATCCCCATTAATTTCTTATGTTATATCATACGACTCAGAATAACGAAATGCGGTTATAACGAGGTTTAACACTATCTGCCCTCCACTTCGCTATAAGCGAAGTTGACTGAATGTAAAAAAAAAATTGTTGGGATGTAAAACAGTAATGATATGAAAATTATTTATTCAAATTTATTTCAGTTGAAGAAAATAGTAAAGATATAGTGAAAAAAGCGTCAGCGGCTGTCGGCTCGCTGAGTGACTCAGGTGAGAAATGCGGTTATAACGAGGTTTAACACTATCTGCCCTCCACTTCGCTATAAGCGGAGTTGACTGAATGTAAAAAATAATTGTTGGGATGTAAAACAGCAATGATATGAAAATTATTTATTCAAATTTATTTCAGTTGAAGAAAATAGTAAAGATATAGTGAAAAAAGCGTCAGCGGCTGTCGGCTCACTGAGTGACTCAGGTGAGACATCGCTTTTGTTGCACATTCATTTACACTAAAAGACTTTCAAGAATTTCCATCTCCTAGTTAATACCAGTACAGAATTCTTTTATCAACAAAAAAGGTGAAAGTGATGATCATTTTTCAGATTTACAGAAGAGTCCATTGTTTTTTGAGGGGTTGATGAGTTAGGTATTTAAATCAGACCAAGTCTTTCTTAAAAACACATGTTGGACTTGTGTGGATGTGTTGCAACATGTTTGCCCATGTGTGCCTATGCATATTTGGCAATTGAACTTTTTGGAAGAGTTTTCCATCTTTGTTCATATGTTACTGATTAAAAAAAATATGTGCTCAGATGATTTTCGAAAATTGATGGTAAAGTCTTAGAAATTGATTCATTTCCATCAGAATTTCTGGGTTTTTCTTTGACATTTATATTCTTTTAAAGATAGAGAAATGAGATGATTTAAATGAATGGTTGTTTTCATTTCAGAATTTATTATACATGTACTTGGTAATCTTAAAAATTAATTCTAATTGTTTTCATTTCAGAATTTAATATAACCTTTAATCCAGATGTCTTTCAATCACATGTGAAGCATGCTTCTCCTGAGGTAAGCAGTTTCAGTCAAAACCTAGAGTTTACTTTCAGGGTTCCCACCGTTTGTGAGACCAGGAAAAACTTGTGAAATTCAACATATTTTCTGGTTGTGAAAACTTGTGAAATATTAGAATTTTTGTAAAAATCTTTTACGTTTGGAAGCTGTTTTATATAATGAAGCTGCAAGTAAACTGGCAAACTTTCTCACAAAAATCATCTTAGGTTCTAGCAGGGCTTGAACCTGCTCTGATAAGAAATGAGAGACTTCATAGTTCAAAGTGCAGTGCTCTTACCACTCGGCCACTGAGGCCCCGCGATGAAGCAGCACAAGGTTCTTTTTGACACACCCTGTATGTATTCCTGAAACAGAGGTACAGGACTGAGTCATCCAGGACAAACCCTGTATGTGTTTCTGAACATAGGTACAAGACTGAGTCCTCCAGGACAAACCCTGTATGTGTTCCTGAACAGAGGTACAAGACTGAGTCCTCCAGGACAAACCCTGTATGTGTTCCTGAACAGAGGTACAAGACTGAGTCCTCCAGGACAAACCCTGTATGTGTTCCTGAACAGAGGTACAAGACTGAGTCATCCAGAAGTAAATCACAGAAATGTGTATAATAAGGGGTTAATTCGTCAGATCATTTTGGTGAAGAAAATATAGTTTATTGCTGAGCTTTAATTTCATGCAGTAATATTTTGTGGTCTTCAAAATCTCTTAACATTAAAAAAGTTGGGGGAAAGTCTTGAATTTTGTTTAAGGAAAAGTGTAATTAAAATGTAAAATTGTACTTGTCATTCACCCCTATAAATACATTTGGACTGACCTAAATCATTGACTTACAGAGGAGTCCATTGTTTTACAGGAAGTGATGTGTTAAGGAAAAAGTGTAATTAAAATAAAAAAATCATACTTTTTCAGAGTGAAGAGCACAGAAAAGAGAAGCAGTTGGTCAAAGATGCAGCAGAATTTGTTGTTCTTCATCAGATTCCCTCCTTTGTAAGTGTTGTCTGGCAAGAATGAAGGGAAAGGGATAATAAGGGTCCTTCCCAGGCTCCCAGCATGGATTACTTCCCTTTTGTATACGGAACCTATGATGAAACAAACTTTTGAGTTTTGTTCTTGTGACTTAAGTTGATGAATATGTATAGAATCTGATCAAGCTCTTATCACTATATGCAATAAGAAGGAATCAGTCTCAAAGCGAGAATCTGTGTCAAAGTTTTATGCCTGGAGGTGGGGGTATACTATTTTTTGGTCAGGGTGTCCACATATTAAACATTCTGATTGATTTTGAAGCAGTCAAGGTGATGTTGATTTATTTTGGCATAGGGTGTAGATGAAGAATACCTGATTTTGTTCGATTCACATAAGATGGCGGGGCGGAGTGACCTTTTGATTATCATACGCATGATTCTACTCGCACACTGGATACTCTCTTATTTATGGTGACAAGTAGGAATGATTACTCTAGTCAGTGTAATTTTAATGTTATGCCTTATTACCTAAAATTCAAACACGTTTGGGTCAAGAGAGGTGTCACGGGACCCCGCCAGATTATATGGATTTTGCTATGAGACAACATCATAGCTAACTTGAAGTGTACAAAGACGAAAGTCGACATCATATTTTGTAATGAATGACAAAAAATTAATGAAATCTTAAGTACTTTATGGAATTTGTTGAATATACAGGGACATAAAGACCTCTGTATTTCAGTATTTAATCATTTTTTCTTTATTTTCAGATAAATGATTGCATGGAACACACATCATCTCCTATTGATGGGTTAACCTTGTCAGAGGCACTCCATAATAAGTAAATATATCCTGTTATATGCTAACAAGATGTGTGTGTGTGTGTGTGTGTGTGTGTGTGTGTGTGAGTGAGAGAGAGAGAGATACAGAGAGAGCTGGAGCTGTTAAGGTGATGACACTTGGTATGTCTGTAGGTGTGTTTGTGTTGTTGAGAGAGTGAGAGAATAATATGGATGTGTGATTTGGGATGGGGGTCTGAACATGCCATTATAGCATGCACATTTTATTAACAAGATAATCAATCAACATTAAGTTCATAAGTCAAGGACATCGGTCACTGACCTTGACCTTTTCCCTGCAATGCTATTCAGGGCTACAGTGTTTGTGAGACATACATTGTGTACAAATCTTTACTTCTCTAAAATGATTTCTTGGTCGTTGGTTTGTAGATTCTCAATGGCAAAAATGATTAAAAAAATTGTTAATTTCATTACAAGTACTTAAGAATCTAAAATGTGGATAAGGCTGTCCTGTACAGTCCATCCTGCCCCTCCTTGATTACTAGGGTTACTTTTTTATTATACAGTGAAAACTGTTTTGAGATACCACTCCTTCTGCCACTGAAATGTGGTCTTGCAAGACAGGTGGTCTTTCTAAAGAGATTCTATTTAACCACATGGATTTTGGAATGTGGTCTTTCAAGACAGGTGGTATTTCACGAGAATGGTCTCTCAAGACAGGTTCCACTGTTTTCAGTTTTGTCAATAAGAATACTTGTATATTGCTCGGTTTACTTTGGATATTAACTGTAATTTGTTTTGTTTTAGGGGCATCAACATTAGGTATCTAGGAAAAGTTGCAGAAATGATCTCCAAATATTCCTGTGTGTCATATGTATATGTAAGTATCCAGTACGTTTTGTACTTAGAACAGGGATATAAATTTTCCTCCAGTTGGAGGATATCCTCCTTTTTCAGAATTTTGCTGCAATGTTAAATCTTTATTTTTCCTATTAAACCCTTTATATGAGTCATTTCTTCCTTTTTCGTCATTATTGAATCGCATCCCCGTTTGAAGGTGTAGACCCAAGTTATTGGTTGATAAAACGGTCCTGTGGTTTGTTTTATGGTGAAGTAACTGAAGACTTAGGACCCGAAACATTTTGATAGAGTGGGCCCCAGGGTTGAAAGTTAGTAGTCATTCTGATGAGACTTAAAACACATCCTCTGTCATGATTGATTTTAAAACTTAAATCTTGAAGCTTTGACCAAAATCTGTAGCACAGGTCAGACTTTGAAACACTTCATCTGTATCTGATGACATTGCCAGATAAGTGAGAAAAAAAATATGTCAGAACATATTTCAACAGTAAAAATCCCCCCTCCACCTACCAACCCCAGAAAGAAATATTTGCTCTTAATGTTTTGATATTATATTCTGTATTGAAAGTAAAACGTTTGACTTTGTCATCAGTTTCACAACGTTGTAGAGATTTATTCTTCATTTCAGTGACTTACTGTCATTCAGTAATGCTGTTATGTTTGAATAGATTTTAACGGCAGGTGCCCTTTATACAGAGGTGGCCTTAAATGCGAGTATGACTTGTCATAACTGTCATGGCAGTGTTATATATATTATTTATATATTCTTCAGTTCCCTGACTGACTAGCATTCTGTAATGCTCTTTGTTTTTTGTTTTTTTTTTAGAGTATTGTCGTGGCAGAGTTGATATGTAGAGCAGCCAAACATTTGTTCAAGAACTACATGCAGGGTGTGGATATGATGAACCTCTCCTCTGCTGTCAGCCACTTCCTCAACTGTTTAATAGGATCTTATTCTACTCCACATGCTCAAGTCACAGCCGAAGAGGTACGTATTTGAGGAATGTGTTTTTTGTTTTCTTTAATTGTTTTTTTTTTTTTTTGCCAATTTTCAATGGTTCAGGAGAGAACCCGATTACAGTGTACTCAGAAACAGACCATCAGTATTCTGCAAGTAAACAGGTAAACTTTCTCACAAAATCAGTTTAGATTCCGAGAGGGCTCTAATACTTCCTGGGTTAAAGCATGATACTCCAGTCACATGGCCACAGAGGTCCCTGTATTAAAGGGAGAGTTGAAGAGGTGTATATTGGAGAGAGAGAGAGAGAGAAAGAATAGCATTAGCATGTATTAAAGGTGAAAGAGGGGTGACATGGGAAGTAGAAATAGTAGAGATAGACTTAAGATAGTACAGTTGAAAATGTCTGAGAGACCACCCCATCTGCCACTGAAATGTGGTCTCTAAAGACAGGTGCCCTTTATACAGAGGTGGCCTTAAATGCATGTATGACTTGTCGTGGTTTTATTTAAAGGATTCTGGTTTTCAGAATGTGGTCTTAAAAGACAGGTGGTCTTTCTTGAGAGAGGTCTTTCAAGACAGGTTCGACTGTATAAATATCTGAGATAACATGTTTGAATCTTAATGGAATATATGTGACATGTAGTCTTGATAGTCTCTGCATTTCTATACAGGATATTTGTCTAACTTTACAAATTTATGCGGAAGATAGGAAAAGAAATTCCTTGAAATATTTTTCTAAACACAGTCTTTTTGTTTTATTTCTCAAGCTACAAAGTAAAAAAGCCAGAAGAAAGAACAACAGAAAGAACAAAAATATTCCACTTAGTATAGGTTTGTATATGTGTTCTATTATCAGTACAGTTATGTTCAAAATTAAAAAGAAAAACGTGTATGACTCCAAAATTCTATAGATGATACTTTTTCAGTTAATAGAAGTGTCAGGAAATTCATTGAAAAATTTTTTTTAAAAATTAAAAAAATACTTATTTCAATAAGTTTTGTGTTTTTTTTTCTCATCATGTATTTTTTGTTTTTGCATTTTATAGATAATACAGAATGGGTGTCAGAAACTCCCAAGACACTTTGGAAGAAGATCACAGATGAAGTACAGGAATACTTCCATTATACAGTAGAATGGTAAGAATCTAAGCCTGCTGATATACATGTACAGTCAAACTTGAATTAAAGGCCACCTCTGTATAAAGGGCACCTGCCTATGAAGGCCATTCAGACATAACCTTTGTTAACTTTTTTTTATAATGAATAAACCTCTTTATAGAGGCCACTTGTTTACAATGACTACTTTTGCCTGTTCACATGTGTGGCCTTTACAGACAAGTTTTACAGTATCATTCATATCGAAATCCTGTAAACAATATGTGTTAGTTGTTGAGCGCTTGTCTCACAAGCACATGGTTCAGGTTCAAATTTCAGCTGGGTTTGCCTGGAGATTTTGGTACTTAATGACTGTTCCCTTGCCAAATGCTTGACATTAGCAGGAAAATCTTGATCTGATTTGAGATTTGGACACCAGTAGTGACTGTTCTTATACCAATCGCTAAGCACTAGAAGTGAACAACCCAGTCAGACTTAACCCCAAATCATGCGGGGACAACTATACTCAGCCAATTCATTCAATTGATCTATCACCAAATGCCTGACACGGCACCATTTGGCAAACTTTTCAGTTATGATGTCACAATTAAATGACCCAATGAACACTTGTGTAATCATGACGTCACAATGGAATTACATTAAAAAAAAACATATAGACAGCCATGTTTCAGACACTTGGCAATAGGTCACTTTGTTTGACAAGAAATGGTGGCGATATGCGAGTTTGGCATTGTAGCGGGGTGTTACGTAGCTTGGTTTGATTGATTTATACATGTGTTTAAACAAACAGAATTTCAAGCTTTAAATGTTCAAGAAAAATAATCAACTACCACATTTGAGTTCAAGATAGAAAAATATCGGTCTCAGGTTGGATGAATCAATATCGCAACCTCCGCTAAATGCTTCGGTTGGGACTTAATTGATCCATTCAACCCTCAACTGATATTTTTCTATCTGTAACTTAAAGTTGAGCTAGATTCTATTTAAGTAATGCTAACGCTTTGATTTCTCCATATTTCAGTGATACTGTGGATGCTGCCATAGAAAAGTATGGACTTCAGAGGGTGTCTTTACTGCGGTCTTTCTGTGTAACTGCTGGGGTCCAGCTTCTGTTGAGAGAGTACAACTTGGACTCAAGGAATAAACCAGTCTTCTACGAGGAAGATATTGTCAATACCTTCCCAGTTACAAAACATGTTCAACCAAAGGTCAGTAATTTACAGTCAAATTCCATTTATCTGGAGATGTTGGCCCCTGGTTATTTACGACCGAAACCATATTCACTTCATCTTAAATTTGCCCTAAATCACCAAAGTCTCCTGGATGGTATGTCTGTCCATGCTTCAGTTATTTAGCCTGAAAATTTCGCTTTTATTTTAGATTTGCCTCCTCATGTATGGGTGAAAGTTTTGCTTTCATTGTAAATTCACCCTCTCGTGTATGGGCAAAAGTTTCGATTTCATTTTAAATTTGCCTCCTCTGTATTGGTGAAAATTTTGCTTTCATTTCCATGTATGGGCAAAAGTGGCAAACATTTCACTTTCATTTTAAATTCGCCTGATGTATGGATGAAAATTTCCAGGTATAGAACTATACAGTATTGCCGTATGATGTATGAAATTTTTGTGTGATTTCCATTTTGAAGTGGAAAGAATGTGATACTTTAAACCATAATGTACATGTATACAGTAAAACCTGCTATAGTGGCCACCTCTATATAAGGATAACCTGTCTATAAAGGCCAGTTTTTTCAAGTCCCTTGACTGCATACTTCAACTAAATTGAACCTATGTATAAGGGTCACCTGCATATACAGGTAAATATTTTCTGGTCCCTTGGGTGGCCCCTGTATACAGGTTTCACTGTATATCATTTCTGGTCAGCAAGGATTCAAGTCTCGTTTGAACCTAAGCCGACTTGGGGAAAGTGTCAGTTAGCCCTCTCAACTGTACAGACTATAATGGAATGATCCAAAACAATAGAAAAGAACCTACTATTTAGATACTTGGGGGATGAAAGGGTTCATAACAAAATGTTGATTGCCTTTATCTGAGCAGGCTATAACTGGGTTTTCTCTGCTACAAGAAAAGCATTATGTTGTGTGAGTGTAAAACAAATTTTCTGTTTGAATTTACAATAATCAACACTTAACCCATCAACCCCTGAAAAACAATGACCTCTTCTATAAATAAATGACTTGGACCAGTCCAAATGTGTCTTTAGGGGTGAATGAATTAACCATTTAAGCAGATTAGAACTAAACGCTCATTTCTAAGGCCTGATGCTGATTCAACGTAAAATATAACTCTGTTTTCTTTCAAATTAAAACTGGCCCATAACTAAGAAAGTATTTCAATATTTAACCATTTTTTGTTTCTTTTGAACAGGCATCTGACGCTTATCATTTCTTCACAAGTGGTCAGACCAAGATTCAACAGGGTTTACTCCGTGAGGGTTACGACTTGATCAGCGAGGCTCTTAACCTGCTCAATAATGTTTACGGTGCCATGCATCCCGAAATTGCAGCTTGCCTAAGGTTATTGGCACGATTGAACTATATAATGGGAGAATATGGCGAGGTAAGAAAGATAAACGGTGTCGTTATCGTTAATGTATTTATTCATATGTTGACTGAGATGTAAAGAAATCAGTTTCAGGCTTAATTCGTTTTGGGGTCTGAAATTTTGCTAGATGTGGGGAAAACGGCAATATTGCTCTGATTTTGTACTTCCATCTCTTAAGTTGAAAATTTGAATTAGAATATTTACATACTAGAAAGTACAGAAATCTTATTGTGTAAACTGTCATTGAAATAGCATTTTTCACCGATCAAGTCGAAGCTCATGGCAAAAGTTTCACTGTCATCAGTGGTTCGTGGTTTTCATGCTCACCATTTGATTATTTTTGTCCATTGACATCATCTGGTAAGCTATATGATGTATATTTATCTAGGTCAAAATCTTCAGTACAAACTGGGGACCACATTGACATCTGGTAACTATATGATGTATATATATCTAGGTCAAAATCTTCAGTACAAACTGGGGACCACATTGACATCATCTGGTAACCTATATGGTATATATATATCTAGGTCAATATCTTCAGTACAAACTGGGGACCACAATGACATCATCTGGTAACCTATATATATATGTATATTTACAAACTGGGGACCACAAAAATCTTCAGTATATATACAGGTCAAAATCTCAGGGGACCACATTGCATTATATGGATATATATCTATGAATCTTTTTAGACATCTCTTGTAGATATTGTCATAATAAATCCAGAGAAATTTGCATTTGTTTGAATTTTCTTTTGAGAATTTCTTTTTTTTTTTTTTTTTTTTTAAAGATCTTCCTTGTTGTATCAGAAATTAACTGTCGTGTATTTTTTTTCAGGCTATGTCATATCAGCAGAGAGCTGTATTGATGAGTGAGAGAGTTCTTGGCATAGATCATCCCAACACAATCACAGACTATGTAAGTTGACGTCTGAAATAGATATCTTATCACTTCAACATTGTCTCCTCTCTGTCGATGTTTTTTTTTTTTTAATATCTTGGACAGCTCAGCTAAACAAAGAAAATACTTGGCATTTTTGTTCATCCATATGATTCGAGCCCCCTTCATTTTCTTTTTTTTTCTGTTTCTCTTTTAAGATTTTGATATTATCTACAAAAAATGCTGTATCTATTTGCTACCATGGATCAAATTGTACTTTGTTTCATGATTTTTTTGATATTAAACCTTGTACTACACAAAAATATCTGTATCTACTATGCTCAGGCCATTTGGTATTCACAAGTCACAGACATACAAACACACACACATTTACGTATATTTATTATGTATTTGTCGATTTAGGGGATAGGTCGCCAACAACCAAGGTCCGCTCTTTCTGATGTGGCAAAATATCAAGCTTTAAGTCACGGATTCAGATTGCCCTGATCGATGTGAGTTGGGAGACAGGTCGACCCTTATCATGGTCACATCAGAGATGAAAAAAACAGCTGTTCAATGGCTGAGAACATCAATGAAATACATTTATTTTTGTTTAATAATTCCCCTTTCTGGTGCTGAAATAAACGATGGTAGCCTACAAAAATCGCAATTTCATTGGAGTAATAAACCAAGCGGGAGTTTCTTACTGTAAATTCAAATTATTAAATAGCCAGTGATGTGAACGAGCTTACAAGATCGCATTTGAATCATATTTAACATCACTTAGCGAATTTGAGGGTTTTAGATGTGTGTACTTAGATTAGTGCGTGGAATTTGACATAACAAAGTCGCTATTATGTTTCCGTGTGATCAAATCACATTAAGTGATTTCCTTTTTATGCATTCAATTTAATAACTGATCGACCAATAGAATCCTTAGAAGTTTATCCTGACACATTTTTGGTAACTCAAAAATTATTATGCCAGTACGATGCTGCAATTGTCCAAATTTCAAAAATTAAATACTCAAGGTCGAGTGTCAATTAATTTATGTAAAAACACAGTTGGATGATTATTTTTCCATAGGGGAACACCCCACTTGGAAAAGACTGTCCGACCGTTTTCACTTATCAGTTGAAGGTCACGTAAATTCCAGTGACACATACAGCTTGTAGATCACGACTCAGTACAAAATGAAAACTTATTGATTTCACAGTTGCAAACTATGCCAGGAGAGTTGTCTAAGGGAAGCTACATTCATTTAAAGGTAGTATTAACTGTCCAGCATAAAATAATCGGAATTAAATTGTATAAACTGAATGGTATTTTTATTACGCATTTTTCATGGTCTGATGCACAGTCTGTGATGCTTTCCAATGAAGATTGTTACCACCACAAAGACTGTCATTATTTTGACACTGTGGTGCGCTTGATGAACGCAGTGACAATTACACACTCACTGAGGTCACATTTAATCGCTACAAAACATAAGTGTAAATACAAATGGGTGTTTGGAGTAGGCCCCTATACATTATTGCAACTGAAGAAAATGATATGATTTTCAGGAGACAAAATGGTTGATTGCATTTTACAAGTTAAATATTTACATGATTTCGATCATTCTGCAATGCATCGTTGTGAATATGGTCGAAGTGTAAACAACTTGTGTTGGATTGCAAAAAAAAGTGGATATCAATGATCAGATTGTCCAGTACTATGATATCTTACGAAAATGCATAAAGTGGTGGAAGAAACTTTTTTTTCATGATTTTTGTTTCAGGCACACGCATTAACACTTGTACTAGGCACACAGAGCACACATGCCTAATCTGAAATACATATAATATGCTTATTGCTGCACTTTTTAGTTTTGTGATGCAACACACAGTCACTGAGCCATACAAACTCACTGGCACACACATTCCTACAACCTGGCAGACAGGTGCAAAACACACCACACATGCGTTTACCTATCAAAAAATAGGGGGGAAGGATTATGACATTTTTCAGGCATATCTGTGATGTGGCCTTGTGTGTTCCTGAGTGCTTTGCACACATACAACACACTCGCAGACATGCACCTCAAACACACACTACATTTACGTATATTTATTTATGTAATTTTTCAGGCATTGAATTTTCATGTGTGTGTGAATTAGTGCGCACACAGTTTTGAAGGATTACAACACACACACTCGCAGACAATAAGAACATGGAACACACACATTTACTGTATATTTATTATGTTTTTTTAAGGCACAGTTTTCAGCCCTAAATATTGAGCACACAAACACAGAAAATTATCAATATCATGCATAAATAAAAAATAATTCTGTATTATTTGACTTTTTTATTTATTACTGTGATTTTTTACCTTTTCACATTTAGCGACAAATTGCATTCACTGGAACAACCAAGTGTCCAGTGCATCTCCAAAATGTGTAGATGTAAATGATTAACGATATCTATCTTTACTAAAGTCACTTGGAGATCAAGGATCATCCTGAAGTTGCCCTGATAGATGTGAGTTGTGACACAATTTTTCTATTTCTATTAAAATCTGGAAGTCCCCATGTAACTGAAAATTTGTTGAATGTGGCGTCAAACACCGGTTAACAAAAAACCCACTTTTTATAAAGTTTTATTTATACATATACTGGCCTTTGTGATCAAGGGCTTACTGCATTCCATTTTAAATCAATAGCCTTGCTAGTTTGCTAGTTAATTTGCAGAAGTGTAATTGGTTCTTTTTGGAGGATATTACACTAGAGTATGGGTTAATTCAAGTGGTGCATGTTACTGTAAAGATTTTATTGTGGCATAAAATGTCACTTACCAACCCCTGAAAAATGATGGACTCTTCTGTAAATCAATGACTTAGGCCAGTCCAAATGTGTCTTAAGGGGTCAGTGAGTTAACAAATATTTGTGTTTGCTGATAGAGATGATCTATAAAAGTTTTGGTTTTTTTTGCTTCTTCAATGATATTTTGTTTTTCACAGAGCAACATTGGATTGATTCTACACGCTGTGGAGGAGTTTGACTTGTCTTTGCGTTTCCTAGAACATGCCTTGGAAGTTAACTCAAAGTAAGTATGCAGAATGTCATTAGTGTATGTTTATTTCTGAATGCTGTGGGGCCCCCGTGGCTGAGAGAGCATCATGCTTTAAAGCAAGTTCGAGTCCCGCTGGAAACTAAATTGATTTTTGTGAGAAATTTTGCCAGTTTACTTGCGGAAGGCTGGTGGTCTCTTCCCGAGTACATCGTAACCTGGTTCTCTCCTCCATCATTTAAAACTGGCAGCCACCATATAACTGAAAATTAGTTGACAGTGGTGTGAAACACTAATCAATATCAAATCAAATCACTTGAATATTCCCTACTTATGTGAGAAAGTTTGCCAGTTTACTTGCAGAAGGAGGTTCACTTTTTATCCATTTTTAAAGAAATGTCGTCAAAGAAAACATCACAATGTCTTACTTTCACTACTTCTTGCATCCTCAGATATTTTGGTGTCAAGAGCATGAAAGTTGCCATGAGTTACCATTTGGTTGCCAGGACACATTCTTGCCGAGGAGACTTCAGGGCAGCACTTCAAAGTGAAAAAGAGGCTTATACCGTATACAAACAAACGGTAAGTTAAAAAGAATGCTGAAAGGGGCATTAATTGTGTTTACCAAAAAAAAAAATTTTAATTTTGAGTTTTTCTACATTTACTGCTTGTACATCAACTTAATTTGCATGATATATACGTCTTCTGATTCTTAGCCGATGCAATGCTTCGGATGTTGTATAATTCAATAAAATAATCAATTTTTGAACAAAACTTTCCTCGGTGCTTTGATTAAGAAGACTTGTTGAGCTCAGGTTAATTGGGGGATGTGAAATACCTTGGTTTGAGATGAGTTATGTCATTTTTTATTACTCTTGTTTTTGTTTACAGCTGGGAGAGGAACACGAGAGGACAAAAGAGAGTTCCGAGTGCTTGAAACATCTGACACAACAAGCCGTAGTTTTCCAGAAAAAAATGAACGAACTTTATAAAGGCGACAAAAGCATCACATTTCCACCTTTACAGATTCAGACCCCCTCTATTGGCAGTGTTCTAGATACTCTCAATGTCATTAATGGTGTGGTCTTCATTCAAATTAGGTATGTTATGGAGTCCCCTTAACTGGAACAAATTAATCTGATGAAAGATGTGCACATGATTGTGCACATGATTGACAACAACAAAAGGTTTCTGTTTACTTCCTGTTTACAAATTTTCAAAATGGGCAGATATTTGACAGGGTTCGCAGAGACCTTGAAAAGTATTTGAATATAGAGTTAGTGCTTGAAAAGTGCTTAAAACCAAAAATACCCTTGAAAAGTGCTTGATCTATTTCAGTTGAGTAAAGCATTTTTGTGACGCTGTACTGCTGGATCTCTCTAGTGTGGAGCCGGCCTGGCTCAGTCGGTAGCGTGCTCGACTCTGGACCATGAGTTCGAGTTCCACAGGCGGCAGGTTGGTTTCCTGTCTTTCGAATGAGACAGTAAAAACTGAGGTGCCGTGTCACAGTAGGTGTCGGCACATTAAAGAACCCTCACTGTTCAGTGGCCGAGCATGGGCCAAAATTTGTAGCCTTTCACCAGCATTTGGTGACGTCTCCATATGAGTGAAATCTTCTTGAGTGGGACGTTAAACAACAATAAACAAACAAACAAAAGACGTTAACAAACTCTAGAGTATATTGGAACTCTAAGCAGTATTTTGAGGACCGCCATTGAAATGTGAAAAAACAAACTTTGCAGTCAGTGTTTCTTTCTTTTTTATTACTTTGTTTTGGCTTGTAAGGTCTTGATAGCTTAAATATACATATGGAAAGTGCATTCAAAGCACTTTGAAAAGTGCTTGAAAAACACTATGGAAAGTGCTTGAAAAACACTTTGAAAAGTCTGGGAAAGTGCTTGAAAACATTTTGAAAAGTCTGGGAAAGTGCTTGAAAACACTTTGAAATGTCTGGGAAAGTGCTTGAAAAACCCTTTGAAAAGTCCATGGAAAGTGCTTGAAAAACACGTAGAAAAGTCCCAGAAAAGTACTAGACAAATCTTTATCATGGCTGTATGAACCACGATCTGATCATGTGATCATCCTAATGAATGTTTATTTGTCCAAATTTGTCCTCACAAAATTTGTTGTAAATATTATTTTTACTTGGAAATGCAGGGTAGGAATGACTTCCCCAAAAGTCATCGTAAACAATTTTAGGACAAAAATTCCTTTGATTTTCAAAACACCTATTTGTTTTTTTTTTCTTCTTTCTTCAGTCCGGAGGATGTGGAAAAGTTCCGTAAAAAAGTGAACCCCAATAAAAGCACCAGCAAAAGTGACTCTGATTCTGAGGAAAAACCAGCGGAAGATTCCTTGTCCATAACAGAAATAGTGGAAGACGATACTTTACCTAATGGACACGCATTGCCGAATGAAATCAAACCAGTGCAGGAAGTCGCTGTGGCGTAATATCTTGTTGTGTGTAAGAAAAGAGTGTGTATTAGTGTGATAAATAAAATATAAAACAGGATTTGTACTGTAGTATGTGACATTGAAATATAGACAGTTAAAACACAGTGAAATGTGAAGACCTATGATATGCAGACCTCAAACGCTGTTCATACGATTCTACAGGTGACCGTATGTGATATATCGACTTTACACATGATAATAAAGTCGTCCATATGTGATATGCAGACCTGGCACAACATGGATTCTAGACTTGTGATACATGGACTTCACTCTGTACACCTCACACGAGGATTTGCTATTGATTAATCGTATTAAGAGCATGAAGAATTACTAAGTAGAAGCATTCTAACTGTTGTGTGTGTCAGCCGAGTATCAAATGCCCCACACAAAGTGCTCCTTTCTACCTGCATTTAACTGTTTTCTTTGCACATTGAAACCCTGATAGATAATTCGTTTTCACTGCCATTGAAGTTTTGATTGTGGGTGCCATTAATGAGAGCTAAGATGTTTATTATATCCTGTGAGGAATTAGCCGGTGGCTTTGATTATTTTAGGGTTAATGGATAGCTGAAGCACATTTTTAAATTGCAACTTTAACCCTTTAAACCCTATAGGCCATAATAGACTTGTCTAAACAATAGAAAAGAGTATACCATCTTGACACTTAGGGATGGAATGTGTGTATTCGAAGTAAGCTTAAAACTAACAAAAAATGTGCCATCCTTGAAACTGGTGTTATAGGGCTACATGTGTGGCGTTCACTGTTTTCAGAACAATTTTTTTTTAAGGCAGTATGGCCAAGATTACTGCTGAAGTTGTGATTTACATCAACCCATTCACCTCTTTAGACAAATTTAGACCTGTCCATTTTCATTGATGTGCAGAAGAGTCCATTATATTCGAGGCTGTATGTTATCTTATTCTTATGAATATTTGAATCTGATATATTAATACATAATGTGGATATAATAATGTTAGTTCTGGGTACTGACTAAATTCAATGATATTAACCCATTGACCCCTAAAGACACATTTGGACTGGCCTAAGTTATTGATTTACAGAAGAGTCCATTGTTTTTCAGGGGTTGATGAGTTAATGTAGCAAAATACATAATTTGTGGACCACCCCACCCCATCCCTCAAAAATGAAGAAGAAAGAAAAAGAAAATCTGAAAGAAAAACATCAATTTATATCTTTACCTTCAAGTATGGCCTAAGTGAGTATCAAGTTAGGTTAAGCATATTGAATAGATGGTGTTCAGATTGCTGTGTATTTTCAGTACAGTTTGGTAAGATTTCTGAGTGCAGTTTTAAACAGCATGTGTAACATGTAGCTTCGATTTAGTTTTGAGTGAACCATAAGCTTGTGTTATATGGCAGTTGTTGTACTTTGTTTTATTGATGCACATCTTAGGGGTAACAGCTGACGCATGTTTTGATGGCCTCTGTGCCCCCTCTCTACATATTCTTTTCAGCCTTTACAATCCTTGATTTACCCTGAACTATATATAGAAAGGGCACGCATTCTTTTTGCCCCATTTTTTTCAATTCAGATTATAATTAATATAAAAATGAAACGAATGTTGTGTACATAGATACCTGATAACTAGTAGAATGCTGTTGTCGTGTTTGAGTGACCAATTCTCCAATGTTGTGTGTGTGATTTGTACCAATGGGAATTTTTATAAAAACTTTTTTTTAAAAAAAAAAAAGACAAAAACAAAAAAAATAATTATTATAATAACCTGTACACAAAGTATTCATTTTGTACATATCGATATCATACATGTTCTTTTAGTTTATTTGGGTTACACATACATATATACCGATCGATATATATTTATATATATTCATATATATATATATATATATATATATGAATGAGTATATATACATCTACATTATTGTGACATAATGGTTGCACATCATTGTTGATTTTTGTCTTGGTAACCTACTGTCATCGCCATTTTCAAGACATTTTTTTTTTACTGTCTATATAACAATGGTTTTCAAGACAAACATTTTAATACAAAAATCAAAACCATCGTTGACCCTTCATTTTGCCCCATATTTTATGATTATGTATATTATATGGTGTTATTAAAAAAAAAAAATTGCCCAAGTAGAGATTGTGGAGTCTGCCCTCTGAACAAAGTGGTTTATTGTGATACATATTGGAGTTGATAATATTTCACACGTCTTAGTGTCATTAACTTATTGACCCCTGTAATCACATGTGAACTCGCCCATTTCAAAGAATGATACAGTTCACTGACAGAATTCAGGAGTTTTTTATTTAGCTTCCAAATTTGACATTAATTTAATATGCATCATCTCTGATTTATGACAGTAGACCATACTTTTTATTGATTCGGGTGAGTCTATATTTGACCATAGGGGTGAATATGGTAAATGAGTTGATTCTCTTTTGTATTTTTTCTACAAATAGCTGATGCAAGAGATATTTTACTCAAAGGATATTTACTAGTATAAATTTCTGTTTTTTTCTGTTTAGTAAAATATTTGGTATCTATGGTGACATCAGGCCCCACATTGACAGCATATCTACAGCTGACACTTCTCAGAAGTAATGGAACTGGCAATACTTTTTTCATCGAAATGATTGTTTGGGGAATTGTGAATGTCACTTATTTAGATGACAAAAAAGTATGAATGTTTCTTATCCGAGATGAATTCTGATTGTTAGATAGAATCACAGCATAAAATGCTGCGGTATTTGAATTTATCATTTTTAGGTTAAAAAAAACAAAAAACTTGAGCATTTTATAACCTTACTGGTAACTTGTTATTGAAGCTTGGCAACTTATAACAGGATGTGATGCCCCAGTAATATTAAACCAAGCCTTTAAAAGGTTAGATCCTCCTCTTCTTGTTTAGTATATTTTCTTGAAAAAGGTTAGATCCTCCCAAGTCTTTGTTTTGTAGTTTTCTTGCCCTTGACCCCGGTTATGTACAAGATAGTAGTGTAACGCATTGTAATTCCATTATTATACATGTAAACCAATGCATTTTAGAGTTTAGAACATTCCAGTGTATGTGGTAGAGTCCATTTGTTTGAAGTATAACTGTGTTCGTATTTGGATATTGAAACAGTTTGTCACAGATAATTTTGCCAATGAAAGTTTTTCTTTATTGTACAGGGGTTTAATTCCGCGGGTTGTAATTTCCACGTATTTCTCTCTTTTGAAACGATCGCCTTTTTTTTTTATTCACGGATCGGTAATGACTTACACCGACATCAGATCCTTTTACGTGTATATATATCGCCGTTTCCTAAATTCGTGGATTTGTCAAGACCATTAATATGGCGATTATTAACACTGCAAGTTATCATCCCCTGGTACGGTATTTGATATAGAAATATAAATTGTGATAAACCATGTGATTATAGTTCAAACAACTGGTCTTTAAAATCTGATCGTGTACTTTTGTAGTTTATAATTATCCTGTATCAAATTCTATTTTGTGATTTTGAATTTTGTTCAAATATATCTTGTTATTGAGCGTGTGTTATAGATAAACTCGTCGTAAAGAGTGTTAAGAGTTCTGTGATGTTTTGTAGAATAGTGAAATTTCATCATTTTTGATTTTCGTATGTGGTTTTCACGTTTTGTTTGATTCATCTTCTCGAAACCCAGTAATCATTGTCGATTCGAGATTTAGTTTGGTGTTTCATTCATGGACAATCGTACACATTACATCGATGGTTTGGTGAACAAATTTTGTTGCGTGCTCATGGTATTGAAAGTTGTGAGAGAGAGAGAGAGAGAGAAAAAAACAACAACGGAAGCTTAATAGTGTTTTACAAAGAAGAATTATTTATTTATATAGTATTTGATAATGATTTTAACATTTATTCACTGAACCAGTTTCACCATTGACAATATTTGAAATGGATGGGAAAAAATTGTACAAAATGATAATAACATCTCTCAAGAGTCTAATTCTTGTTAAAGGGAATGATTTTGTTATATATATAACATGTATAACAAGGTTCAGAGTAGCCACTTTGCTCCTGCTTGTAGAATTTTCAATGCTCTGTTTGGACATTTATTCGCTGAATATTGGTGGTGTTTTCCTGGTTATACTGTATATCCGCTTTTATTTGTGAGAATTTTATTTACGCGGAATTTAGCGAGAGCTCCCACACACGAAAAAAAATTATAGCATGATGAAGTACGATGATAGTGTCACGGAATGGGCATTCAAAATCCTCTCGCAAATATATATTTAGACCTTTTGTATCGCGAAAATAAAATGCTGCAAAAGTTTACAGATTTACAGTAGTATAACTGTGCTTTCTTCTCGAGCATAAACAATAGGCTCTTTCTTATTGACTGAACAGATATTGGGGATCTATAAGCAAGATCGAGGTTTGGATGGGGGAGCATATTGATTGAAACATTTGGTGAAAAGACTCGAGTTCCTATCCTAAAATTTTAATTTAACATGATAATCAATGAAACAGGAAAAGTTTTATTTTAGCCAACATTCAGCAATATTTACGAGAGTTATGGGACTTTAAATCTGTATAATGGCTTGGGTCTCGGAGAGCATGTCTCTCAGACTTATCTTGTTCCCATTAACTCATTCGCCCCTAAAGACACATTTGGACTGGTCAAAGTCTTTGATTTACAGAATAGTCCATTGTTTTTCAGGGGTTTGAGGAATATATAAGTACAAATCCTACAGAGATGCCATCAGATGGATATTATTTTCGGGATTTTTTTGGTTTTTTCATTTGGTCGCATTTGTATACCTGTGTATTATTAAGTTTTAGAAAGTGTGGTGAGTGAGATATATATGCTTGACTATAGTCATTAGTTTGTTTACAAAGTTGTCATTATATACAGATTTTGATTAAAGCTTGCAATTTTCCATGAATGTATAAATTTATGGTTTTGCAAGGTTTTTTTTTATCAGTTTGAGGTGATTCTTGCAAATGGCTCCAAAGCTACTAAGTCCAGTAATTGATTTGATTCGATTGACACTTGATCGATTTTCAGGACTTGTAAATGTTTTAAAGTTCATTTAACAGGGCATTTATGACTTGGGGAGAGTGAAGTTTAACCTTTGAAATACTTGCCAAAGGTTATCTAGTGGTGAAAATAATTATTGGAATCAAATCTGATCTTACATATGCACAATCAAATTTGTGTTTTATATATATATATATATATACACACACATATCCATTGTCAATCATTGTTAAAGGCTATACCTCAAAATAAGAAATGATACACTAGTTTTGTGTGCACTAGAAATTAAAAATTAAATAATAAAACAAAAAAGAGTAGGTTTTGCATGAGTTGTGTCCCTTTTTGTGCTTCCTGGAAGTCCTTAATAACATCCTGATGCCTATTGTAGATTTTTCTGATCAAAATGAAATTTCTTATATAATATGAAAAAGTTCATTTGACTTGTATTTTTGAAATGGGTATCCTTTACTTGATTGAGAAAATAATCAGATTTCAGTTAATTCTTTAGCTGTCATTAATCATGTGTATTGACAGTTAATTGAAAATAATTTTGAATATTTCATATAAAATTATGGCCTTTAATAATATGAAATTATTATTTTGTAATTGAGAAACTTTTGTACTCATCTGAATTCATTTTGACATTGATCCCTTGCTGTGCTTACTGGATGACCAAACTAACTTCTGGTCATTGCTACAGTGTTTTAATTCATTAAAGTATTATAATTTATATAATTATTAAATTTATTATTAATATTACAATTATCATTAGTAGCAGTAGTATTTCACGATGTATTATGAAAGAAGAAATAAATAAAAAAAAAAATGGGTGCATATTTAAATATATATATTGAAATTGTTAAGGTTTTTTTTTATCTCTTGTTAAATATGTCTATCCTCGGTCGTAACGATTGCCTTTACAGGTATTTGTCCCTGTTCATCGGAATTTTTAGCCTTTCAAAGCGTTAATCATGTAATATTCATAATGTTCTGTGTAATTAATCATTTCATAGGCCTCACATCACCAAGGTTTATATATAATTATATATGGTAAAGCTGTGATTTAGAGGTGGGGTTTTATTTTGTTTTTTGGGTTTTTTTAATAGCATAGGTAGGGAAAAAATTGAAGTTTGTTTTTATAAGACAACACATTTTTAGCTAGACTTATTTTTGAGTTAGTGTGCATGTCAGCTTTGGTTAAATCTATCAAAGTTGAACAAAAATTTGTTTTCATAAAAGTTTTAAGTGTATCATCATTGTGTGAATTAACAAATACCATTCATACCCAAGAAAGGTGTGGATATCAATTTATAAATAATAATAAAAACTAGTCATTTTATTTCATCGTGTTGTTCTTTCTAATACCTCTTTCCAACATGTCCTTTCTAATGCCACACTCCCACATTTTTGCAATGTTGCAAGTGGTTCCATCATCGAAAAACCATTACGACGGATTTTTCTGGAATTACGCTGATACGCCTATCCGGACATTTTCCGATGTTGAACACATGGTTTCATTCGAGTGCTCCCCAAATCATTCATAGTTAATGAAGTTTTATCAAGGCATGATAGGTTTATCCAAGTTATCCAATCACAGTAGTTGTGATCGGCAATGGAAGTTATCGCGTAGTCCATTGATCGATGGGATTTGTTATTAGTATCAGCCTCGATCGGAGTCTTTGACAAATATGAGCACTGATTACTTGCATTAAACGGCCAGGGACTTCATTTAATGAATAAATATTAAAATATGCTTTATTAAAAATGATTTCATTTTTTTTTGTACATGGTAAACCATGGATAGTAAAGTGCATAGGAGTTCTGGACCATGGTTTTACGATGATACATGTTCTAGTTAACAGTATACACTACCATAATACCACTTACTATACGGTTTTCTGGCCATTTTTTTTGTGACCAATAGCAAGTATAACAAAATTTATTCACAAAATGTACTATAATTCAGAGTGGCAGAAGTCTGCAGTCGTCTCGCTGAAAGTTCATGGTTTTTCCTTTGAGTCAATATGGTGCCTTCACAGTTTGTGTAGTTTCCTTATAGATTTTTTAAAGCTATAATTTTTTTTCCACAACACATGTTTTTTTTTAAAAGGGACTCAGCAACATGAGGAAGCATTCATATTTTTTTGTTCTTTTTTTTCCAGCGGCTGGGGGGGGGGGGGGGGGGAGAGTTTAAGTATGTGCCCAAAGTGGGTTTAATCCAATAAGGCCATGTGTCCACCATTGTCTTTGACAAATATGACTTGATTTTCTATTCTTGGATTTCAAAGTTGTAAAATAAATAACAATACATGCTCTAGCATGATTATGTAACTGAACTTATGAGATGACTTATAGAAATAATCAGATGGAGAAAGTTTACTGTTTGACATCATAATTTATTCAGAAAAAAACATAACTTTTTAAAACTAATAAATTATGAGACAAAAATTATAACTGAATGTTATAACATTTTTTCACCTAAAACATTTCACTTGTCAGACACAAAACTAATACAGTTTTTTGACAAAAATGATAAAAATTAATAAGAAAAGTCATGCGAGACAAAAATTATAAAAATTAATAAGAAAAAAGTCATACCAGTACATATTACATGTAAGTGTGAAAATCCAATATACATTCTGAAATTCACATTACATAGAAAAAATAAATGCAGCAACATTTAATATCAAATATATGTAACTTAATATCAAAATAAAAAACGATGTTAAAATGAGACAACTGTGTAATGCCATATCTGGAGTGAGATCAAATCATCAAAAAAATTGGTGATTTCTTAGTAGTGTTCAGTTTAAAAAGTCTAACACCAAAATGTATATTCTTAAAAAAATGAGGAAATGCACCAAAAAAAAAAAAACAACAACCAGAAGGAAGATTCCAGTCCATACTTTTACCTGTTTTTATGTTTACAACCCCGCAAGTCGTTCATATTGGGTTATTAATCAGTGATTTCCATATTGGTGTAGTTATTATGCCATGGTATGTCGTACTGTCGATCTCGGGCAAATTAAGTCAGCCAATATGAAATAAAACTAGACCAATGCTGCACAGAAAAGATACGCATACGTACCGTGGTGATAGGCATACGTACCGCGGTATGGTTCAGTTTGAAAAACAAATAGCATCTGCTCTCACTTGAATTTCTGTGACTTTAATATCGGCTTATATTAGTTTTTTGGATATTTTCTAAGTTTTGTCAATATTCGATTAGTTTGGAATTTCATATTGTTTGGGCAGAAAATCCTGTATTAGGTCAATATTACTGAAGTTAATTGATAATAATTATCATTAAATGGGTTTTTGAAAAAAAGACTTAAATTACATTGTTGCACTTAAAAAACTGCACAACTTGTATGTTCCAAAAATCTTTAAAAAAAAAATAAGAATGTTAAGAACTAGATAAATAAATAAACGAAAAAAGAGAGGTAAAATTATGCACCTCATTATACAAGATTTCTGGTAGTTTTATCAAGTGTTTGTGCTAGGAATATTCCAACAGTCTCAACCCATTCACCCCTAAAGACTGATTTGAACTAACCCATGTCATTAAATCTAGGTAGATTCTATTATTTTTTAGGGTTAGATGTCTTAATACTAGCCTGAATCCTTTATAAACCAGGGAACATTAAATGTAGTTCACAGGAAAATCATTGTCAAACTTTACCCAGTCCCAGCAGGTATAAAAAATTACTTTCAAAGTCAAATTTTTTAAAAATTTTGTGTTCATAATGTATTCATCATAGGTTTTTCTTATGTATAGGTTTTTCTTATGTATGGTATTCCCCAAAGAGTTTCCTATGTATGGTTTTCCCCTTAGGGTTTTCTCATGTATGGTATTCCCCTTAGGGTTTTCTATGTATGGAATTTCCCATAGGTTTTTCTTATTTATGGTATTCCCCATAGGGTTTTCTATATATGGAATTCCCCATAGGTTTTTCTTATGCATGGTATTCCCCATATGGTTTTCTTATGTATGGCATTCCCCATAGGGTTTTCATTTGTATGGTATTCCCCATAGGTTTTTTTTATGTATGGTATTCCCCATAGAGTTTTCTTAAGTATGGTATTCCCCATAGGGTTTTCTTAAGTATGGTATTCCCCATAGGGTTTTCTTATGTAAGGTATTCCCCACAGGGTTTTCTTATGTATGGTATTCCACATAGGGTTTTCTTACATATTTTCCACAGGTTTTACTTGTTTTCCCTGTAGGTTTTGATTATGTATTTCCCACAGGATTTTCTTATGTATTTCTCATAGGTTTTTTTTTCAGTTTTTCCCACTGGTTTTTTAAATGTATTTTCCATTGGATTTTCCAATGTATTTCACACGGGGTTTTCTTATGAAAAACAAGTTGGTATCTAGTTTTTTAAACTTGTTCCTAATTTCAAACACTAAATAATTTAAATAATAATCAAATAATAATAAGAATGAAATACCAGTAATACAAATATATTTAAAAAGAATTGTTATACCGAACACAACAAATGAAATGTTATGAATTTTATGAAACTTACATGGGTAAATTATGTAGCTGATAAATGTCAACTAACTAATGAATAGAATGAAATTGACTAGATTTAAGTTAGGATGGAGATTGTAGGAATCATATTTTGTGTAGATTTTCATCTTGACAAAAGGGGCCTCCATGGCGGAGTGGTTAGAGCATCACACTTTAAAGCATGAAGTCTCTCACTTCTACTTAGAGCGGGTTTTAGCCTCCATGGCGGAGTGGTTATAGCATCACACTTTAAATCATGAAGTCGCTCACTTCTACTTAGAGCGGGTTTTAGCCTCCATGGCGGAGTGGTTATAGCATCACACTAAAGTATGAAGTCTCTCACTTCTAGTTAGAGCGGGTTTTAGCTTCCATGGCGGAGTGGTTATAGCATCACACTTTAAATCATGAAGTCTCTCCCTTCTAGTTAGAGCGGGTTTTAGCCTCCATGGCGGAGTGGTTATAGCATCACACTAAAGTATGAAGTCTCTCACTTCTAGTTAGAGCGGGTTTAAGATTCCATGGCGGAGTGGTTATAGCATCCCTTCTACTTAGAGTGGGTTTTAGCTTCCATGGCGGAGTGGTTATAGCATCACACTTTAAATCATGAAGTCGCTCCCTTCTACTTAGAGCGGGTTTTAGCCTCCATGGCGGAGTGGTTATAGCATCACACTTTAAATCATGAAGTCGCTCACTTCTAGTTAGAGCGGGTTTTAGCCTCCATGGCGGAGTGGTTATAGCATCACATTTAAAATCATGAAGTCTCTCACTTCTAGTTAGAGTGAGTTTTAGCTTCCATGGCGGAGTGGTTAGAGCATCACACTAAAGTATGAAGTCTCTCTCTTCTAGTCAATCCCATAGGAATCTTAGCTGATTTTGTGAGAAAGTTTGCTGGTTTACTGGCAGAAGGACGGTGGTCTCTACCCAGGTGCGTGGGGAGAGACCACTGGCCTTCTGCAAGTAAACTGGCAGGACATAAACCTGTGCTGACCGAGCTAATATAGATATCTAGGGTACACTGTCTAACTACTCGGACAATGGAGGCCCCCTTTTTGTCTATTCATAACTTAATCAAATTATTTCTACAACTGAATCAACCAATGAAAATCAATATCGTCATGGTACAGTTTTGAAGACAGATCATGTTTATAATAATGACAATACTTAGACATTTATAAGTTATATAACCGACATTCTTCAATAAGATGTATTTTGTTAGAGTTATTTCCCTTTATAAAAGGAATTTGTAATATATTTAAAGACATAGTATCTACGAAAATGGTTATTTTTTTTAGTCGGCAATTTTGCAGAAATATCGAAGATATGACTGAATAATGATCTTCCACGTCGACACTTTTTTGTATAATTAGCGTAATTAACGGATAAATGCTGATTTGTTGTCGTCGTCTGTAAGAATCAAACTCATTAATTATGCACAGAAACAATCCCAGAAGCACACGCAATGACCTAGATCGTATCGATATCAATCAATGGATGCACGTGTTGATTTATTTACAATTCGATATTTATACATAATTCGATCATGCTCCTTTCCAATATTTATCTTGGTCTTGTTGTATTTCGCCAGAACTTCTTTCCGATTTCTTTTTCTAGCTGAATCTGTCAATTTAACAGGTCGGCCACGATTTGTTTTTGCTTTGGACGCCATGCTTTTCACTATCAACAATGGAAATGCGCATGCGCAAATACAGGTCACGCTAAGGTTATATGAATATGGGCGGGCTTGCAAAACGAATTTTTGTCGTACCGACAAAAAATAAAAAAAACGTGGAAAGTTGTGAAATACAATAAAACTATACTTCTATGTGTTTTAATTCAACAATTTTTCGTTTTTTATCTCCAAATATTAACATATTTGACCCAAACAATTGAGATTGAAATATTTGAGGAAATCGTAGATACTATGTCTTTAAGAGATAGGAAATCGTTTTGAGTTCTTGTGTAATTAACAGGAATATGCAATTATCAGGTATGCAATTAAGTGGAATTGGCTGTGTGTGTATATACATATATATATATATATATATATATATATATATATATATATATATATATATATTAAACCACTAAAAACAGAAAAAAATAATCTGATTAAAGAAATATTATCAAAAATATTTATATTTATTCTCTCTGTTAATCTCTGGAACGGATTTTTCCAAAAACTTTTGACATTCCGTTATCCAATATAACGTTACTCAATTTGTTCACATCAAGAAGAAACTGATCAAACAGACCTGCAATATGCTCTGCAAAGGGAAATAACTCTTTTAAATAATTATACTGTAGGTTAACCATCTTTATATAATGTACATTTCACTCAGGACTCTTTACTCTGTTTACATATTGACATGAAAGAGGAACTAGATTTGGACTTTCTCATTCCCTGTAAATGCTTTTTAAGTTCTTCACAAACTTCCTCCTTGTCCGATTCTTGCTTAATTCTTTTTCTCATCTGTAGCTCTAGAAGTTCCTCCATATCAACCTGAGAAAAAATAGAATAAAATTATTTATTTTTAAAGTTTTGATTTTGTTTTTTTGTTTTTTTTTTTGGCAAATTTATAACTTTATAATATTTATACAATTCTTCTTTAATAATAAAACATAAACAGTAGCTAGGTTCTATCAAGCAAGCTAGAAATTTTGTGTTAACTCATCAACCCCTGAAAAAAGATGGACTCGTCTGTAAATCAATGACTCAGACCAGTCCAAATGTGTCATTACGGGTGAATGAGTTAAAAAGTGATTGGTACTACGACATATAGTTGATTAAATTCATCTTGAATTTGTATTTCTAATTTTGTCACAAACATCACAGTTTTACGTTTGACAAATCTAGTTTCTGACAGTTTTAACCCACGACTCACTGTTTTGTGTCATACATGTAGTTTAAATATCATGGAAATGATTTAAGGCCACCATATTTAGGTAACTTTACAGCATTTCATTGTCTGCTACGCCAAACCTCACCTGCCATTGGTCAAGTTCCTGTGACAGCGCCACCTTCTGTTGTATTGCCTCCATCAGTTGCCCATTAAGTGTTAATAAATCTAATTTGGCTTTGGCTAATTCTATTTCCATTTTATTTTGTCTATAAATAGAAATCAGTTAATCAGAAAATGGTGATAGGATTGCCCCGATAAAAAGAAAAATGTACATTAGTTCTGTTAATTTGAGAAACATTTATATAGCAGTCGTCGTTACTACTGAAACGAAATTTTAATTTGTTGTGATAAAAATTCTTGGAAAGCACTTACTTTTCAATTGCTATATCTCTGTCTTTTCGTGCTTGTTCTATGATTACATCCCTAGTTACCTCCCCTTGGTCTGCGAGTGTTGACTGGAATGCGTCCCGCTGTGTTTGCAGTTTGGAGAGTTCATCATGTTGCATTGTTAGCTGTTTAAATTTAGGAAAATATTCATCATGGTGTATTACAAATTTTGAAGGATAGGATTTACAAGACATAATTTATTTATATAATATATATGCTAGATCTATATTAAATCATTTACCCCTAAAGACACATTTGGACTGGTCTAAGTCATTGATTTACAGAAGAGTCCATTGTTTTTCCATGGGATGATGAGTAAATAAAATAGTTTTTGCTTAAATAAGAAAAAGCATTAAGTAATTATCTTTTAGTCTTGTGGATTATAAAATTTCTTTCTGAATTCATTTTTTTTGTTATAATGACAGCTTACTTTGTTGTACATGTTTAGATATATTCTGTCAATCGGCAAAATACATTGCAAGTAAGCATTTGCAAAGCTTTAAACAAATCAAATTCAATTATCTATTGCCATTTAAATGAATTAATATGAAGCATTGTCTACTAGACTAAGCTAAATACAATATCTGAAATATAGGTATAACAATGGGGACAAACTGTGCTCACCTCAAGAATGGAAACCTATCATCACATCACAAACAGGGGCAGATGCAGTGTAGTGAAAAACAGAACAGAAGATGTGAGGCATTGGTAACAACATTTACACAAGACTTAATACTTATCATCAAATGTATAAACGACATCAAATTTAATTTTCCTGTTAATTAACAAATTAATGCCAATATCATGTATCATCTCAGCAAATTATGCTCAGGAACAAGTTAAATATACAATTGACTATGTAACTATGAATACTTACATGTGTTATCTTAGTAAGTCACATCACATAAATATATTGTACATACATTTAGCACACTCAGGAAATTTTAACATTTTATCATTTAATACAATTGGGTAATTTTAGCATTTATTTTACCTGAGATATATTGCAAGCACAAACTCAAACACTATATACAGTTATTTCATTTAACAGGTAAATATACCTGTAACAAATTCCTTTAGCACATGCAGGTACAATGGTGATATATGTACAGGTAAGCTTGATTAATTGTAGCATAATAGGTAAATCTAAAATTTACAGAATTTGATTAATAAGGATATACAGTTCTCTTTTGAGAGAGGTGGCGGTATAATGGGAGAGAACTGTACATGTATTTGTGATTATAGAAAACAAAAGGTGGCGGTATAATGGGAGAGAACTGTACATGTATTTGTGATTATAGAAAACAAAAGGTGGCGGTATAATGGGAGAGAACTGTACATGTATTTGTGATTATAGAAAACAAAAGGTGGCGGTATAAGGGGAGAGAACTGTACATGTATTTGTGATTGCATACACACAGTAAAGCATCAATGTCATAACCGATTATCGGGCAATTGTATTAGCAAATGTGAAACAAGATCAAACACACGTAAAATGCTTTTAAAAAATGTAAAAAAAAACTAAAAAATTAGCAGATACAGTTGAGGCACACACACATGTACACATAAACATGTATACACACATGTACACACACATACACACATGTATACACATGCATGTACACATACACATGTACACACACATGCATGTACACACACACACACACATACACTGTAAAAATAGCAAACAGAAAACTTGTAAAAGAGTTAGACAACTGACATCTTTAAAAGCGTATATCAAAGATTTTGGGAAATTTAAAAAACAACGCAACAGTAAAAAACGTCAACACACAGGAGTTGGGAATTATGTTGTCATCGATATTTGGCCACTTTTTCTTTTTTTGCACAAAATTGAAAAAAAAGAAAAAAAAAACATTAAGGCACTTTGGTATTAAAATGTCCATCTATCATAATCAAAAATCATTTTAAAACTCCCAACATAGCTAAAATCTAAAGATGCAGAATGTGAAGTCTTACAAGACAGGTGGCCATTCCTGACAGGTGTTATACTGTAACATGCAAAGAAGCAAGCTTGTGTACATGCTGGTAATATGGACTGTTTACAACATGACTTAATGTTTACGATGGAGCGAGTATGTATGCCAATGTACAGTTTGTCCTAAATGAAAATTGACATTTGCATTTCATTGTAAATATCTGTCACCCAGAGTGTATATTTATTAAGAAAATAATCATACACTTTCAACAAAAATTGTTCAGCCAATCACCTGTGACGACATCTTCATGTGAATAAATAAAAACAATTTTTAAAAATTAAAAAGATAAAAATAAATTGATGCCATACTGATGACCTTGAATGAAATTTATATTCAACTGATTTTATAATTACCAAATACCGACCGTGAAAGAAATTTGTAAGAAACTCACAATCTCTTACACAGAGTTCTCGGTCCTTGCACTCCTCAACAACCTCTTGTCAACATCTAAAAAGAAGTCCCAAAACACGTAGTCATGTAACCCACAAAATGTATATAAAAACCAAATTACACAGAGTAAGGAAACTTTTCACAAAAAGAATATAGTCCCTATATTTATATCCATTTTTAAAAAGTATTTTCACCTCAAATAGTATTTTTTCTATGTCAGCACTGAAAATGTATGCCAAAAGACCAATACCCTTATAAAGAGCAAAATCTATAGTAGATTTATATATTTTGCCAGAATCTGGGAAAAGTCCAGACGTTGAAGCTGAGATTGTTGAAGAGTGCAAGGACCGACAACTACGTGTAAGAGATTGAGAAACTGACTTGACATAATAACAAATCATAGGCTGAGTATATAATCAAAGAATAGTCACTGAAAAGTTTTCCTTTTGCCATGGATAATTAGGTCAAAGGTCACACTTGGAACAGACTATAATTGGCATAAAAAGGGGTAACAGGGTAGAACAGTGAAAGTGTAAATTAATATGTTTTTTTACCTTTACCTTGTTTGTGAGATGTCCCAGTTCCTTCGCCTTCTCTTCCAGCTGGGAGTCTCTCTGAGTGAGCTCGTTTTTTACTCGGTCGAGATCACACTGAGCACCTTGTAGCTCAATTTTTAAGTCTGTTATGTGATTCTGTAACTCACTGACAGATAAAATGTCTTCTTCCTCTAGAGCCACTTGAGATTCTATACTTATCTAAAAAAACAAATTGTGATAGATAATATTGTTTGTTCACTGACAGTTACCACAGATTTGGATTATGAATTTTGAATAATGTTTAACGCCACACTCAACAATTTTTCAGTTATATGGTGGTAGCCAGTTTTGATTGGTGGAGGAGAGATCCTGGTTAAAATGTACCCTGGGGAAGAGACCACCAGCCTTCGGCAAGTAAATTGGCAAACTTTCTCACAAAAATCAGCTTAGGTTCCAGCAGTGCTCGCACCTGCTTCACAGATAGTTAGATAAATAGTTCTAAATTGTATTATTCCAGAAAATTATGCTTAGGCCTATTACTTGATAATTTTGTTTGTTTAATGTTGTTTTATGCCAGAATCAACAATTTTTCAGTCATATTGTGGCCGCCAGTTTTAGGTGGTGGAGGAGAGAACCCGGTTACATTATACAGTATACCCATGAGTGAACCACCAGACTTCCACAAGTAAATCGGCAAACTTTCTCACAAAATTGGCGTGGCTTCCAGAGGAGCTCTGCACCGATTAGAAGTGAAAGAGATCCTGGTTTAACTCGTCAACCTCTGGAAAACAATGAACTCTTCTGCAAATCAATGACTTTGACCAGTCCAAATGTGTCTTTAGGGGTGAATGCTCTATCTGGCAAACTTTCCAAAAGGGCCTGAACCTGCACTGAGCATGATAAACTTCAGTGTTCAAAGTGAGATGCTTCAACCACTCAACCAATGGAGGCCCCATGTTGAGTTTAAAATAACCTCACTTAATTTTTTCTAAAAAAAAATAAAAGATTTGAAGTTATTCTTTCTAAAGGCAAAAGGGGATGTGGCAAGGATCCAAGATTTTTCACACTTTTTGCCCAACCCTGATCTTTATGCAAGTTTCCTTACCTGACCTGCCTTTTTATGTACACACAGTATGAAAAATTATCACCTGTACATGTACCATTATGACCCATTGATTACCGATAGTCACCGTGGTGCTCCATAGACTACATGTACGGCCACTTATATATACTGTATGTATACAGTACGTACAGCCACTTATATATACTGTATGTATAAAGTACGTACACCCACTTATATATACTGTATGTATACAGTACGTACACCCACTTATATATACTGTATGTATACAGTACGTACAGCCACTTTATATATAATGTATGTACAGTACGTACAGTTACGTACACCCACTTATATATACTGTATGTATACAGTACGTACAGCCACTTATATATACTGTATGTATACAGCCACTTATATATACTGTATGTATACAGTATGTACAGCCACTTATATATACTGTATGTATACAGCCACTTATATATACTGTATGTATACAGCCACTTATATATACTGTATGTATACAGCCACTTATATATACTGTATGTATACAGTATGTACAGCCACTTATATATACTATATGTATACAGCCACTTATATATACTGTATGTATACAGTACGTACGGCCACTTATATATACTGTATGTATACAGCCACTTATATATACTGTATGTATACAGTATGTACAGCCACTTATATATACTATATGTATACAGCCACTTATATATACTGTATGTATACAGTACGTACGGCCACTTATATATACTGTATGTATACAGCCACTTATATATACTGTATGTATACAACCACTTATATATACTGTATGTATACAGTATGTACAGCCACTTATATATACTATATGTATACAGCCACTTATATATACTGTATGTATACAGCCACTTATATATACTGTATGTATACAGCCACTTATATATACTGTATGTATACAGCAACTTATATATACTATATGTATACAGTATGTACACCCACTTATATATACTGTATGTATACAGCCACTTATATATACTGTATGTATACAGCCACTTATATATACTGTATGTATACAGCCACTTATATATACTGTATGTATACAGTATGTACACCCACTTATATATACTGTATGTATACAGCCACTTATATATACTGTATGTATACAGCCACTTATATATACTGTATGTATACAGTACATACGGCCACTTATATAGACTGTATGTATACAGTATATACAGCCACTTATATATACTGTATGTATACAGTACGTACACCCACTTATATATACTGTATGTATACAGCCACTTATATATACTGTATGTATACAGCCACTTATATATACTGTATGTATACAGTACGTACAGCCACTTATATATACTGTATGTATACAGTACGTACAGCCACTTATATATACTGTATGTATACAGCCACTTATATATACTGTATGTATACAGTACGTACAGCCACTTATATATACTGTATGTATACAGCCACTTATATATACTGTATGTATACAGTACGTACACCCACTTATATATACTGTATGTATACAGCCACTTATATATACTGTATGTATACAGTAAGTACAGCCACTTATATATACTGTATGTATACAGCCACTTATATATACTGTATGTATACAGCCACTTATATATACTGTATGTATACAGTATGTACAGCCACTTATATATACTGTATGTATACAGCCACTTATATATACTGTATGTATACAGCCACTTATATATACTGTATGTATACAGTATGTACAGCCACTTATATATACTATATGTATACAGCCACTTATATATACTGTATGTATACAGTACGTACGGCCACTTATATATACTGTATGTATACAGCCACTTATATATACTGTATGTATACAGTATGTACAGCCACTTATATATACTATATGTATACAGCCACTTATATATACTGTATGTATACAGTACGTACGGCCACTTATATATACTGTATGTATACAGCCACTTATATATACTGTATGTATACAACACTTATATATACTGTATGTATACAGTATGTACAGCCACTTATATATACTATATGTATACAGCCACTTAATATATACTGTATGTATACAGCCACTTATACTACTGTATGTATGCCACTTATATATACTGTATGTATACAGCAACTTATATATACTATATGTATACAGTATGTACACCCACTTATATATACTGTATGTATACAGCCACTTATATATACTGTATGTATACAGCCACTTATATATACTGTATGTATAAAAATACAGCCACTTATTATATACTGTATGTATACAGTATGTACACCACCCACTTATATATACTGTATGTATACAGCCACTTATATATACTGTATGTATACAGCCACTTATATATACTGTATGTATACAGTACATACGGCCACTTATATAGACTGTATGTATACAGTATATACAGCCACTTATATATACTGTATGTATACAGTACGTACAGCCACTTATATATACTGTATGTATACAGTACATACGGCCACTTATATAGACTGTATGTATACAGTATATACAGCCACTTATATATACTGTATGTATACAGTACGTACAGCCACTTATATATACTGTATGTATACAGCCACTTATATATACTGTATGTATACAGCCACTTATATATACTGTATGTATACAGCCACTTATATATACTGTATGTATACAGTACGTACAGCCACTTATATATACTGTATGTATACAGCCACTTATATATACTGTATGTATACAGTACGTACACCCACTTATATATACTGTATGTATACAGCCACTTATATATACTGTATGTATACAGTACGTACAGCCACTTATATATACTGTATGTATACAGCCACTTATATATACTGTATGTATACAGCCACTTATATATACTGTATGTATACAGTATGTACAGCCACTTATATATACTGTATGTATACAGCCACTTATATATACTGTATGTATACAGCCACTTATATATACTGTATGTAAACAGCCACTTATATATACTGTATGTATACAGCCACTTATATATACTGTATGTATACAGCCACTTATATATACTGTATGTATACAGTATGTACAGCCATTTATATATACTGTATGTATACAGCCACTTATATATACTGTATGTATACAGCCACTTATATATACTGTATGTATACAGTATGTACAGCCACTTATATATACTGTATGTATACAGCCACTTATATATACTGTATGTATACAGTACGTACACCCACTTATATATACTGTATGTATACAGTATCTACAGCACTTACATATACTGTATGTATACAGCCACTTATATATACTGTATGTATACAGCCACTTATATATACTGTATGTATACAGTATGTACAGCCACTTATATATACTGTATGTATACAGCCACTTATATATACTGTATGTATACAGCCACTTATATATACTGTATGTATACAGTATGTACGGCCACTTATATATACTGTATGTATACAGCCACTTATATATACTGTATGTATACAGTATGTACAGCCACTTATATATACTGTATGTATACAGTATGTACAGCCATTTATATATACTGTATGTATACAGCCACTTATATATACTGTATGTATACAGCCATTTATATATACTGCATGTACAGCCACTTATATATACTGTATGTATACAGTATGTACACCCACTTATATATACTGTATATATACAGTACGTACAGCCACTTATATATACTGTATGTATACAGTACGTACACCCACTTATATATACTGTATGTATACAGTACGTACAGCCACTTATATATACTGTATGTACACAGTACATACACCCACTTATATATACTGTATAAATACAGTAAGTACACCCACTTATATATACTGTATGTATACAGTACGTACAGCCACTTATATATACTGTATGTATACAGTACATACAGCCACTTATATATACTGTATGTATACAGTATGTACAGCCACTTATATATACTGTATGTATACAGCCACTTATATATACAGTATGTATACAGTACATACACCCACTTATATATACTGTATGTATACAGTACGTACATCCACTTATATATACTGTATGTATACAGCCAATTATATATACTGTATGTATACAGTACGTACAGCCACTTATATATACTGTATGTATACAGCCGCTTATATATACTGTATGTATACAGTACGTACAGCCACTTATATATACTGTATGTATACAGTACGTACAGCCACTTATATATACTGTATGTATACAGTACGTACAGCCACTTATATATACTGTATATATACAGTACGTACAGCCACTTATATATACTGTATGTATACAGCCACTTATATATACTGTATGTATACAGTACGTACGGCCACTTATATATACTGTATGTATACAGTACGTACAGCCACTTATATATACTGTATGTATCCAGTACGTACAGCCACTTATATATACTGTATGTATACAGTACGTACGGCCACTTATATATACTGTATGTATACAGTACGTACAGCCACTTTTATATACTGTATGTATACAGTACATACACCCACTTATATATACTGTATGTATACAGCCACTTATATATACAGTATGTATACAGTACATACATCCACTTATATATACTGTATGTATACAGTACGTACGTCCACATATATATACTGTATGTATACAGCCACTTATATATACTGTATGTATACAGTACGTACAGCCACTTATATATACTGTATGTATACAGTACGTACGGCCACTTATATATACTGTATGTATACAGTACGTACAGCCACTTATATATACTGTATGTATACAGTACATACACCCACTTATATATACTGTATGTATACAGCCACTTATATATACAGTATGTATACAGTACATACACCACTTATATATACTGTATGTATACAGTACGTACGTCCACTTATATATACTGTATGTATACAGCCACTTATATATACTGTATGTATACAGTACGTACAGCCACTTATATATACTGTATGTATACAGCCACTTATATATACTGTATGTATACAGTACGTACAGCCACTTATATATACTGTATGTATACAGTATGTACAGCCACTTATATATACTGTATGTATACAGTACGTACAGCCACTTATATATACTGTATGTATACAGTACGTACAGCCACTTATATATACTGTATGTATACAGCCACTTATATATACTGTATGTATACAGTACGTACGGCCACTTATATATACTGTATGTATACAGCCACTTATATATACTGTATGTATACAGTACATACAGCCACTTATATATACTGTATGTATACAGTACGTACAGCCACTTATATATACTGTATGTATACAGTACGTACGGCCACTTATATATACTGTATGTATACAGTACGTACAGCCACTTATATATACTGTATGTATCCAGTACGTACAGCCACTTATATATACTGTATGTATCCAGTACGTACAGCCACTTATATATACTGTATGTATACAGTACATACACCCACTTATATATACTGTATGTATACAGTACGTACAGCCACTTATATATACTGTATGTATACAGTACATACAGCCACTTATATATACTGTATGTATACAGTATGTACAGCCACTTATATATACTGTATGTATACAGCCACTTATATATACAGTATGTATACAGTACATACACCCACTTATATATACTGTATGTATACAGTACGTACAGCCACTTATATATACTGTATGTATCCAGTACGTACAGCCACTTATATATACTGTATGTATACAGTACGTACGGCCACTTATATATACTGTATGTATACAGTACGTACAGCCACTTTTATATATACTGTATGTATACAGTACATACACCCACTTATATATACTGTATGTATACAGCCACTTATATATACAGTATGTATACAGTACATACATCCACTTATATATACTGTATGTATACAGTACGTACGTCCACATATATATATACTGTATGTATACAGCCACTTATATATACTGTATGTATACAGTACGTACAGCCACTTATATATACTGTATGTATACAGTACGTACGGCCACTTATATATACTGTATGTATACAGTACGTACAGCCACTTATATATACTGTATGTATACAGTACATACACCCACTTATATATACTGTATGTATACAGCCACTTATATATACAGTATGTATACAGTACATACACCCACTTATATATACTGTATGTATACAGTACGTACGTCCACTTATATATACTGTATGTATACAGCCACTTATATATACTGTATGTATACAGTACGTACAGCCACTTATATATACTGTATGTATACAGCCACTTATATATACTGTATGTATACAGTACGTACAGCCACTTATATATACTGTATGTATACAGTATGTACAGCCACTTATATATACTGTATGTATACAGTACGTACAGCCACTTATATATACTGTATGTATACAGTACGTACAGCCACTTATATATACTGTATGTATACAGCCACTTATATATACTGTATGTATACAGTAGTACGGCCACTTATATATACTGTATGTATACAGCCACTTATATATACTGTATGTATACAGTACATACAGCCACTTATATATACTGTATGTATACAGTACGTACAGCCACTTATATATACTGTATGTATACAGTACGTACGGCCACTTATATATACTGTATGTATACAGTACGTACAGCCACTTATATATCCAGTACGTACAGCCACTTATATATACTGTATGTATCCAGTACGTACAGCCACTTATATATACTGTATGTATACAGTACATACACCCACTTATATATACTGTATGTATACAGTACGTACAGCCACTTATATATACTGTATGTATACAGTACATACAGCCACTTATATATACTGTATGTATACAGTATGTACAGCCACTTATATATACTGTATGTATACAGCCACTTATATATACAGTATGTATACAGTACATACACCCACTTATATATACTGTATGTATACAGTACGTACGTCCACTTATATATACTGTATGTATACAGCCACTTATATATACTGTATGTATACAGTACGTACAGCCACTTATATATACTGTATGTATACAGCCACTTATATATACTGTATGTATACAGTACGTACAGCCACTTATATATACTGTATGTATACAGCCACTTATATATACTGTATGTATACAGTACGTACAGCCACTTATATATACTGTATGTATACAGTACGTACAGCCACTTATATATACTGTATGTATACAGTACGTACAGCCACTTATATATACTGTATATATACAGTACGTACAGCCACTTATATATACTGTATGTATACAGCCACTTATATATACTGTATGTATACAGTACGTACGGCCACTTATATATACTGTATGTATACAGTACGTACAGCTACTTATATATACTGTATGTATCCAGTACGTACAGCCACTTATATATACTGTATGTATACAGTACGTACGGCCACTTATATATACTGTATGTATACAGTACGTACAGCCACTTATATATACTGTATGTATACAGTACATACACCCACTTATATATACTGTATGTATACAGTCACTTATATATACAGTATGTATACAGTACATACACCCACTTATATATACTGTATGTATACAGTACGTACGTCCACTTATATATACTGTATGTATATAGCCACTTATATATACTGTATGTATACAGTACGTACAGCCACTTATATATACTGTATGTATACAGCCACTTATATATACTGTATGTATACAGTACGTACGGCCACTTATATATACTGTATGTATACAGTACGTACAGCCACTTATATATACTGTATGTATACAGTACATACACCCACTTATATATACTGTATGTATACAGCCACTTATATATACAGTATGTATACAGTACATACACCCACTTATATATACTGTATGTATACAGTACGTATGTCCACTTATATATACTGTATGTATACAGCCACTTATATATACTGTATGTATACAGTATGTACAGCCACTTATATATACTGTATGTATACAGCCACTTATATATACTGTATGTATACAGTACGTACAGCCACTTATATATACTGTATGTATACAGTATGTACAGCCACTTATATATACTGTATGTATACAGTACGTACAGCCACTTATATATACTGTATATATACAGTACGTACAGCCACTTATATATACTGTATGTATACAGCCACTTATATATACTGTATGTATACAGTACGTACGGCCACTTATATATACTGTATGTATACAGCCACTTATATATACTGTATGTATACAGTACGTACGGCCACTTATATATACTGTATGTATACAGTACGTACAGCTACTTATATATACTGTATGTATCCAGTACGTACAGCCACTTATATATACTGTATGTATACAGTACGTACGGCCACTTATATATACTGTATGTATACAGTACGTACAGCCACTTATATATACTGTATGTATACAGTACATACACCCACTTATATATACTGTATGTATACAGTCACTTATATATACAGTATGTATACAGTACATACACCCACTATATATATACTGTATGTATACAGTACGTACGTCCACTTATATATACTGTATGTATATAGCCACTTATATATACTGTATGTATACAGTACGTACAGCCACTTATATATACTGTATGTATACAGCCACTTATATATACTGTATGTATACAGTACGTACGGCCACTTATATATACTGTATGTATACAGTACGTACAGCCACTTATATATACTGTATGTATACAGTACATACACCCACTTATATATACTGTATGTATACAGCCACTTATATATACAGTATGTATACAGTACATACACCCACTTATATATACTGTATGTATACAGTACGTATGTCCACTTATATATACTGTATGTATACAGCCACTTATATATACTGTATGTATACAGTACGTACAGCCACTTATATATACTGTATGTATACAGTATGTACAGCCACTTATATATACTGTATGTATACAGTACGTACAGCCACTTATATATACTGTATACAGTACGTACAGCCACTTATATATACTGTATGTATACAGCCACTTATATATACTGTATGTATACAGTACGTACGGCCACTTATATATACTGTATGTATACAGCCACTTATATATACTGTATGTATACAGTACGTACGGCCACTTATATATACTGTATGTATACAGTACGTACGGCCACTTATATATACTGTATGTATACAGTACGTACGGCCACTTATATATACTGTATGTATACAGTACGTACGGCCACTTATATATACTGTATGTATACAGTACGTACAGCCACTTATATATACTGTATGTATCCAGTACGTACAGCCACTTATATATACTGTATGTATACAGTACGTACAGCCACTTATATATACTGTATGTATACAGTACATACACCCACTTATATATACTGTATGTATACAGCCACTTATATATACTGTATGTATACAGTACGTACACCCACTTATATATACTGTATGTATACAGTATGTACGGCCACTTACATATACTGTATGTATACAGCCACTTATATATACTGTATGTATACAGCCACTTATATATACTGTATGTATACAGTATGTACAGCCACTTATATATACTGTATGTATACAGCCACTTATATATACTGTATGTATACAGTATGTACAGCCACTTATATATACTGTATGTATACAGTATGTACGGCCACTTATATATAACTGTTGTATACAGTATGTTCAGGCCCATTTATATATACTGTATGTATACAGCCACTTATATATACTGTATGTATACAGCCACTTACATATACTGTATGTATACAGTATGTACAGCCATTTATATATACTGTATGTATACAGCCACTTATATATACTGTATGTATACAGCCACTTATATATACTGTATGTACAGCCACTTATATATACTGTATGTATACAGCCACTTATATATACTGTATGTATACAGTACGTACACCCACTTATATATACTGTATGTATACAGTATGTACGGCCAATTATATATACTGTATGTATACAGCCACTTACATATACTGTATGTATACAGTATGTACAGCCATTTATATATACTGTATGTATACAGCCACTTATATATACTGTATGTATACAGCCACTTATATATACTGTATGTATACAGTACGTACAGCCACTTATATATACTGTATGTATACAGTACGTACACCCACTTATATATACTGTATGTATACAGTACGTACGGCCACTTATATATACTGTATGTATACAGTATGTACAGCCATTTACATATACTGTATGTATACAGTACGTACAGCCACTTATATATACTGTATGTATACAGTATGTACAGCCATTTACATATACTGTATGTATACAGTACGTACAGCCACTTATATATACTGTATGTATACAGTACGTACAGCCACTTATATATACTGTATGTATACAGTACGTACAGCCACTTATATATACTGTATGTATACAGTACGTACAGCCACTTATATATACTGTATATATACAGTACGTACAGCCACTTATATATACTGTATGTATACAGCCACTTATATATACTGTATGTATACAGTATGTACGGCCACTTATATATACTGTATGTATACAGTATGTACAGCCATTTACATATACTGTATGTATACAGTACGTACAGCCACTTATATATACTGTATGTATACAGTACGTACAGCCACTTATATATACTGTATGTATACAGTACATACACCCACTTATATATACTGTATGTATACAGTAAGTACACCCACTTATATATACTGTATGTATACTGTACGTACAGCCACTTATATATACTGTATGTATACAGTACGTACAGCCACTTATATATACTGTATGTATACAGTATGTACAGCCACTTATATATACAGTATGTATACAGTACATACACCCACTTATATATACTGTATGTATACAGCCACTTATATATACTGTATGTATACAGTACGTACAGCCACTTATATATACTGTATGTATACAGTACGTACAGCCACTTATATATACTGTATGGATACAGTACGTACAGCCACTTATAAATACTGTATGTATACAGTACGTACAGCCACTTATATCTACTGTATGTATACAGCCACTTATATATACTGTATGTATACAGTACGTACAGCCACTTATATATACTGTATGTATACAGTACGTACAGCCACTTATATATACTGTATGTATACAGTACATACAGCCACTTATATATACTGTATGTATACAGTACATACAGCCACTTATATATACTGTATGTATACAGCCACTTATATAGACTGTATGTATACAGTACGTACGGCCACTTATATATACTGTATGTATACAGTACGTACAGCCACTTATATATACTGTATGTATACAGTACGTACACCCACTTATATATACTGTATGTATACAGTACGTACAGCCACTTATATATACTGTATGTATACAGTATGTACAGCCACTTATATATACTGTATGTATACAGTACGTACGGCCACTTATATATACTGTATGTATACAGCCACTTATATATACTGTATGTATACAGTACGTACAGCCACTTATATATACTGTATGTATACAGTACGTACAGCCACTTATATATACTGTATGTATACAGTATGTACAGCCACTTATATATACTGTATGTATACAGTACATACAGCCCCTTGCCAAAATTTTATAGACATTATCATTTTTTACTATATGTTTCATATTTTTTTTCCAAAAAAATATTGTGAAGCCATTTCTTATTGGATTTCAATAGGATTTTCACTGTTACATAGAGAATTGGAAACAGTTTTATTATATATTTTTATTTCAATTTTCTGAATTAGAAATTATAAAAATCATTTATTTAAACAGAAAGTTTATTTTTTGTGATAAAAATTCCTTCTTTATATAAGTAAAATTGTGGTATCTAATTTTTACTTCTTGTTTAAATTTACATTTTTTTGAAATTAAGAAATGGCTTCACAATATTTTTTTGAAAAAATGTGGTTTTATATGACACATATAGTACAAAATGATAATGTCTATAAACTTTTGGCAAGTGGCTGTAATTGAGTGAGAAAAGAAGTTCTTAACCATATGCCTCCCCCTTTTTAAAGGACAAGTGCCCCTTTTCAAAGGACAAGTGCCCTTTTTTATGGATATGATGCAGTTGCCCATTATTTCTAAGAAACCATGCCTATCCCAATTGCTAGGTGGAACATTCTAAATCTGAAAAAACCGATGCAATATAATTGTATACAATGTATTAATAATTACCATAGGCCTGAAGGTCATCATATCCTCCATTAACTCCCTTAATTCTTGTAACGTATTGGAAAGACCACCAGGTGGAACATTCGTAGCTTCGGAAGACGTGCCAGGTACATCTGTCTGGCGATATCGTATTGATGAACACATATGTTTGAGCTGAGTGTAAACATGAATTAATTCTTGTCGGAGCTGCAACCACAAAAAATTTGGAATACATGTACATGTACTCACATATACGTATATGTCTGCAATGGGTAAATTTGCAAACAGGTCTATTTGCAATTTTTTCTTGAAATTCAAAATCCAGTGAAATAAAAGTAAGATTTTCAGAACTTAAAAGAACAACCATTATGACCTTGACCCTGTGAACCAATGAGTTTCTTCCCATGCAGTCTTTTTTTTAAGATATACATTTTTTTTTATTCAAATGATAGTTAATTGAAAGAAAAACCATATTTCATGTGACAAAAAGGAAAGTCATATTAGAATTTACGGGAAATTAGGGAGCAGACGACCTAGAAATGACAAAAGATAAACCATACAAACCTTTGGAACCTGGGGCCCATTTTACGAAATTATCCCAAGTCCTTAATCCTAACTTTTAACCCTAACTACCATGGCAATGCATCACTGATTGGTCAGTCTCATGACAATTAGGACTAAGGTTTAAAATTAAGTAGAACTTAAAATTTTTTTGTAAAACGAGCCCCTGGTGCTTGTTTTCCGAAAGGTCCTAAGTCCTAACTTTTAGTCCTAACTACCATGGCAAGGCATCGCTGATTGGTCAGTCCCATGACAATTAGGATTAAGACTTAGGATTCAGTACTTAAGACTTTTAGTAAAATGAACCCAGGTGAGCTAATAGTTACATCATACTTGACAGAGCCTACATTATGCATAATGTCATTGCAAAGTTGATTTCTTTGAAAAAAATCAAATCCTTACATTGCTAAAAAAGAAAATCATAAAAAAAATAAATTACCAACCTCATCATCGGTCTCCATGACAATAGGTGAATTTTCAAAATGAGTTAAAAACTGAGATTCTGTTAACATGGTAGAGTTCAATGGTGTTGCCATGGCACCGGGTAATAAATCCTCATCATCACACTCATAGTCATCTTCTTCCATCATTTCTGCTAGCGACATCTGGTGGCCTAATGACTCTCCAGGTTCAAGGGGAAACTATAAGATAATTAAAAGGACAGAAGAAATAAACGTAGGATGTCTTTGACTCCGAGTATTACAGATACAGCTCTGAGATATGAGATATATGTTTATAATATAATACATGCAGAGTGAGAAAAAGGTACTGGTCCACAATGGACGGAAATGAAAATGGCATGGGGACGAGGTGTGAGGGGTGCATGTGGTACTTGTCCCCGGGGATGAGTTATTTTTCTTCAAGATCTACAACATATTACTTTAGAGACTCTAAAACTTTGCATGAATACATTAGTATAAAAATCATCCTTTACTAGCTGCCATTTTGATTTATTAGCCAGACTATGGCTAGTCTCATATCCGATACAGAAATCGGAGAATAGTATAAGTCTAATAATGGTTCCATAAAAATTGGGCAAGTGTCTGGGAAAGTGTGGTTTTTCCATTTTTTTCTCACCCTGTATAACATGTTATTCATTTCCCTGTCTATAGCAGAGAGAGAGAGAGAGAGACAGAGAGAGAGAGAGAGACAGACAGAGAGAGACAGACAGACAGAGAGAGAGACAGACAGAGAAAGAGACAGACAGACAGAGAGAGGTAGTCTAGCTATTATAACTTGCAACTGTACATATTCTTGATCTTATTAACCAATTTACCCCTAAGGACACATATGGACTGGTCTAAGTCATTGATTTACAGACAAGTCCATTGTTTTTTAGGGGTTGATGAGTTAAGAGGTGCCTTCTTACTGTGGCATGCAACTGGAGTCAGTTACAGTTAAACATACAGTATAGAAATCACAGTACTGAGGTAGAAAATTTTCTCTCAAAAACAAAATGAAAGAAACAAATGCTGTTATGTTATGTTATGATAAAATGATGCATTAACACTAGAATCACACTGGAACTTACACCGATTTTTGTGAGAAAGTTTGCAAGTTTACTCGCATAAGGCCGGTGTACATACATTATACCCAGATTCTCTCCTCCACCATTAAAAACTTGCCGTTACTAAATAACTGAACAATTGTTGAGTGGGGCTAAAAATATTACTAGAAATTCAAAAACAAAAAAAGACCCCTTTTCCAGATAGAATTATCAGGATGGAAAAGTTAGAGTTTATATTATTCTAAAGTTTTTTTACGATTATCTGATATCTGAAATCTGATCACATTCACCTGGTTTGACATCTCGTGGGTTGAATCAGGCGATAGATGAGGGGACATCTGGGATATCTCACTAAATAATGATTGTGATTGGTTGTTACTATGGTGATTTGGACGCGGGTTGTTGGTAGACATATGGTGCAGCTGGGCCTGAAGTTGTAAATTTGTCTCCTGTAATTCCATGATATCTCTTTCCTGGTTTTGAAGCTGAAAAAAAAAATCACAATACATTTTTGGCAAAAAGCATATTGAATTTGTCACGTAGGCCAAAAATAGAAATAGATTTGTTTTTAGGTGACCTGACTGACCCGCATAAGAAAACCCAACCCTAATTATTTTTCGAGTTTTGCCCACTTATTTTGATTTTCTACAAAGGTCTGAAGTTTTATCCTGAATCTATATGTCAAAATTAAAAAAGAAAACAAAAATTGCCTACTGACTGACCCATTTCTAGAAGAACTGGTTGGGGCACATCAAACATATAATTTCTAACCCATCCACCCCTGTGGTCACAATAAGACTCACCCAGATCAATAAACAGTATGGTCTACTCTCATAATTCAGGAGTGAACAAGTTCATATTGCATGTAAAATCATTATAAAATTTTTATTCTAAATCATGCACCCCTAAATTTTGACAGTGGACTTGACCATTCTTTGAAATGGTGCAGGTCCAAATAAAACTTCAGGGGTTGGTGGGTTAAAGATGGCCCCTAAAAGCAAACATATACTTAAGTCAAAATTTGTTGTTTGTTTTGTCTCTTTTATTGTTATTTTATGTCACTTCAAGATTTTTCACCTGGTATTGCCACCAGCGGGAGGTGAAGTGCCACAAATTTTGACCTAACTGCGGAACAAAGCTAATTCAGTGACATACCTCCTGTGGCACGAGACCTCGATTTTAAAATCTCATTTAAAAGATCCATGATTTTGCCGAGTGTTTGGCAAAGGAAAAAACACGACCTTCCTGCCTTTGTCAAAGTTATTATAAGATACTTGACTTGGTAAAGCTAGGAATCGAACCAGGACCTTCAACTTGCGAATAGAAAGTGCTACCACTGGACAAGACCACCGCAAGTGGTTACTAAAAACTTGAATACTCTATTATGAGTCCTCATGTCCCAGATACATGTACAGGTATGTCCTCTCACTGAAATGAAACCAAGGGCCGGCTTTATGAAATATCATAAACCTTACACAAAGACTTGGTCTCAGGACCCCACTTATGACATGTGACTTATATAATCAAATTAAGGCCTGTCTTTATGACATTGCTGTAAGCCCCAAAAATCAATATGTAGATGTTCTGGATGCAGCAGGTATATATAAGTATCCATAAACTATCAAGATATTATTTGAAAGCGAGCGAATATACCGTAACCCATTCACCCCTTTAGACACATTTGGACTGATCTACATCACCGATTTAAAGAAGAGTCCATTGCTTTTCAGGAGTTGATGAGTAAAGACATAAGTTAGGATAGTGCTGATAAAACAGTCCTAAGTTCTGATTTGAGATCAATAAACTTACTCATTTTGACCTAGTACTTATGACTTTTTGATAAAATGGCCCTAGGACCATCATCTCGCCAACAGAAAGCTCTACAACTAGACTATAGATCCCCGTAAATGGTTACTCATTACGATTTCCTTATAGATGTCATGCCTCCCAATTTTGCATATTACTTTTGCATACATTTCCTATGTGCTCCTTAAATGGCAAATTCTAAAAAGTTCTAAATTCTGGTTAGCATTCATTAACAGTATAAGTTCCGACTTATTAGGTAGTTATTCAGGGCTCTGACTTAAGGGAGTTCATTCAGAGCTCTGATTTCAGGGTGTTCATTCAGAGCTCTGACTTAAGGGAGTTCATTCAGAGCTCTGACTTCAGGGAGTTCATTCAGAGCTCTGACTTAAGGGTGTTCATTCACAATTCTGACTTAAGGGTGTTCATTTGGAGCTCTTACTTAAGGGTGTTCAGAGCTCTGACTTCAGGGAGTTCATTCAGAGTTCTGACTTCAGGGTGTTCATTCAGAGCTCTGACTTCAGGGAGTTCATTCAGAGCTCAGACTTCAGGGTGTTCATTCAGAGCTCTGACTTCAGGGAGTTCATTCAGAGCTCCGACTTAAGGGAGTAGCTCTTACTTAAAGGAGTTCATTCAGAGCTCTGATTAATAACGTTTCTCATTTCGATTTTCACAATTAACTCCCATTTAACAAACAAGTCATAATCAAAAACCTAAAATGACATACATACCCTTTGTTCGGCCTCTCGTTTCGATTTTTCTAACATCAATATTCGTTCCTGAGACTCCTCCAAACTACAGGCCAGAGCGTCTTTTTCCTCCGTAATGGCTAATATTCTACTCTCTACCTCATGTTTTCTTTGAGTTAAAAAGTTTATCTGCGAAAAATAAATGATGATAACAGTGAATACGATACCAATATTATTACTGTATGCAAGGAAAATTTAGCTGCCGTTAATTTTCGTCATATTCACTCTTAGATGAGAGGGCGAATTTAAAATGGAAGCAAAATTTTCAAGCTAAGCTTGGACATATATGATATCTGTGAGATTACGGGCAAATTTAAGGCGTGGGGGGGGGGGGGATTATGTTTACTGCTGGAAAATGGCAAAAATAATCCGAGGCGAAATTTTCCAGGAATACAATATTGCACATTCTATAATGATATCATTCTGTAAAATGTGCTCCATTTAGTACAACAACAACAACAGCAACAACAAAAACACAACAATGACAACTTATGTCATGAAAGTTGTACTTCAGACTAAACACTTCTTGTACAACTCACAAAGGCATATACACTGTTTTAATTACAATGGTAGGTACTAAAGTACTAAAGGCATTTATGTCTTTCATCCTGAATTATCTCCCTTTAGTCTGCAATTAAACAGTAGAAATTGTCTGTTGTGTTTGAATTTTTTTTTACATGCATGTGTAATCACACACTTAGGATACAGAGTTCAATACGCCAGGGCAATACGTAATGTCGTATTGCACTGTCGTTGAATATGGAAATTTTGCCCAAGCTACTTTTCTAAATGGGATTCATGTCATCCAAAATATTTCACGGCATCGTTAAAAGCAGAAACTTTTCACTTTTGTGTACACATACAGATTAATAAGGGACATGAAATAAATACAAAATCACACAAATGTTTCTATATGTATCATCAGACTGCTCTTGATCGTTGTAGCGGATGGATTCAAATCGAGCAATGGAGCATTTTTTTTAAAAAAACAAGATTTAATCTTGGACAAAATGATAAATAAATAATACCTTTAATATTTTTATTATGAATAAGTATTTTCTTTCATATAACTACTTAAAGTAAAATTCCTAGAGGAGGGTTCAAAATATCAATGCTATGAGATATTGAACCCCTCCCCTCTTCAGACCATGCCCTTTTGGGTATGATATTACTCATTAAAACTTGAATTTTGATACAATAAATATCAAGATTAAGGCACAAGCATATTGTTCAAAATATCATGAGAGGGTTTTAAAAATCATGTATATAAATTGAATTCGGGTTTAGTTTTGATATTTTGAACCCAGGTTCAATATATCATTAATCAAAATATCATGATATGTCGTAACCAGCATATAAAATGTAATATTCACGCTTCAATGAACAATTCTTTTTTTCACAAGGAAAACTCAGCATATAAGAACATAAATACATTTACACAGTGTTAAGATTATTGTACCAGATGCTGTTAATAGCTTAACTTGTCAACCCCTAAGGTCACATTTAGACTCACCCAGATCAATAAACAGTATGGTCTACTGTCATAATTCAGAAGTGAACAAATTCATATTGCATGTAAAATTAATATAAATTTTTTATTCTAAATCATACTGCCCTGAATTCTGACAGTGAACTTAACCATTTTTTGAAATGGGAAAGTCCAAATGTGACTAGAGGGGTCAATGAGTCAATGTTGAAGTTTGATAACAATATGTTGAATAGAAATGAACTGAATTTGCTAAGGTCAGTACCATACTTGCCAAGTCTCCCTGATAAATAAGGGAACCTCCCTATTTTCTATGTAAAATTTTTATAATTTCTTCGAGAAAAATGCATGTCTCTCCCATTAAAAATTTTAATTTTCCTATTAATTGTTACTATGACTACAGCGAACATGAGATTGAAAAATCTCATGAAAATTCTTCAAGGTTGGCAAGTCTGCATTACTGGAAGAACTCACTAACCCCCTCTCTGATTAACTCACTAGTGGACTTTACCATAAATCAATGACATAGACCAGTCCAAATGTGTCTTTAGGGGTGAATGAGTTTAAAAAGTGGTGTAAATAAAAAGTAACAAAAAGGTTTCTGTTTTCTTTGGACTTCCCCGGAAAGTTCCAATTTGGCCTAAATTTTTTCTTGATGAATAACATTGTAACTAACTTTGGCCCAACTTTTCGCTATTACTATATAACAAAATGTCCTAATAACGAATTAAACCTGATGGTCCCTTAAAAAACTTTATAAGCAAGTTTTACTACAATATTTTCAAAACATTTGGTGCCCAGAAATTTCAATCGTATTACTGCTAGATACAATGAACAATCTGATTGGTTAAGACCTGATATGGATATGAAGTGATCTTTACATATTTACATCGACTGCAAAATTCTGAGTACTTTCATAGAACTTAAATCTAACCTCACTGTATTTAGTGGCCACCTGTCTTATGTGTCCTTAATGTTTTGTTTTCTTTCTTTTAATTTTGTGGAGCTTCCATGCCACAGTGGTTAGAGCATCGCCCTTATTGAACCATGAAGTCTGTCTCACTTATGGTCAGCACAGTTCAAGCCCCGCTGGAACCTAAGCTGATTTTTGTGAGAAAGTTTGCCAGTTTACTTGCAGAAGGTTGTTGTCTTTTCCTGAATAAAATGTAACCAGGTTCTCTACGGGTCCGCCATTAAAAACTGGTCGCCACCATATAACTGAAAAATTGTTGAGTGTGGCATAAAAGGCTATTCAAATATTCATACTTTACTTTTGTTTTACATCCCGAGAGTTTTTCACTTAGTTTTACATTTTTATTTATCACTTAGTTTTACATTTTTATCTATATCTATTTGTATGTCACTGCTTGATGTGATATGCCACAAATTTTGACCTGTGCTATGGACTGCAGCCAATGCAGTGAAGGTTCATTTACATGACATGTCTTCTGTGACACGAGACCTCGGTTTCATGTCTAATCCGAAAGACACATGTCTTTCACTTTGTATACTGAGTGCTTGATAAAGGAACAGTCACTGCTATGTTTTAGGTCTCTGGTATGACCTTGTACCGGGAATCGAACCTTGGATCTCGATCCTGCTTGCAAGTTGAGTGCACACCAATCAACCACTGCAAGTGGTTGTGAGACCTTATTGAAATTCTTTCTTCCTTCATAAACGTCCTGATTTAAAGACGCATTGTCTTACGTGACTAACGACCCTAATTTCTACTCCACTGAACTATAGAACAACCTTCTTTAAATGATGTTAAATGATTTAGCTAATAAAAGTGAGTTCATTCCCGTCAGTAGGAACCTGAACACATCAAATCAATGAGACTACACATCCTAACATAGCGGACAGAGAAACTCAGATGGTAGAGAGACATGTAAATCTTCAACATGAAGGTCCCTAGTTCGATCTCCAGTCGAGCAGGATTTTTGGAGGTGAGATTTCATCTCCTGTCCGCACAGCTCTATGCTTAGATGGAGGGTAAATGGTCTACGATGTGCAGTTTGATTTACCTTCGTCATATTGTACAAGTGTAGTGGCACTTAAAAGCCAGTGGAAATACAGACCACATACTGAAGCAAAGACATGAACACAAACACATACACTTAGCATTCCTCTCCCTATCTCATGGGGATGAATGGCAAAGGCTTAAGCTCAAGTACAAAGACTCTTGATCGTGAGGTCATGAGTTCAAGTCCAGCCAGCGGCAGGTTGGTTTCCTGTCCTTCAGATGAGACAGTAAAAACCGAGGTCCCGTGTCACAGTAGGTGTAGGCACATTAAAGAACCCTCACTGCTCAATGGCCGTAAGTGCCGAGCATAGGCCAAAATTTGAATCCCTTCACTGGCATTTGGTGACGTCTCCATATGAGTGAAAGATTCTTGAGTGGGACGTTAAACAACAATAAACAAACAAACAAACAAACAAAGCAATATTCTAACATGTTATTTCAAAGTTGATATTATGTGTGATAATTTTTAAGCACTGTTTAGCTATAGTTGTATAGAATCTATCAATTGATTTCCCAAGAGGTTCCCTGTTTTGTCTCTGCTAAGATAATAAGGACATTAACTGGTGTTTTGACATAGCCTAACTGCCCCCAAAATCAATTTGTGGTTTCTATTTATATTACTGTTAATGCTTTCGACACTACAGACCATGATAGACTGGTCTAAGACAATATATAATAGCATATACCATTTAAATACCTAGGGGTGAAAGGATCAATAGAGAACTACAGGTGAGTACCAAAATAAACCATGATATAGAATTTCCCAATCACTTTAAGTGCACATGTACTTGTTATGTAAGTCACAAAGGGCATCTTTGTTCTATATAATATGAGTCTGTCATGAAAAAGGCACCTTTGAAGTATGACATCAAAAACATGACATTGGAACTACACATGACATTATAATATTATTGTTACTTATCAGTCAATGAATTTGTCTCCCAAAAATATTTTCATACTACAGTAAGAATGAAGTATTTTGGTATTTCAGAAATCTTTGAAATTTTCGGCTTTGTGAAAAAAGTAGGATTTAATTTCATTATTTTTGTGGGTAACCTAAAACATTCAAAATAATTCCATGATGAAATACATTGATGTCAATGAAAAATAATGTCAAAAAAATTATTTTTGAAGGGAAAAACCCTGAAAATTAAAAATCTACAAAAATTTATTTTTCTTTTAATTTTATAATCTTGAATACCACCGTCATAGAATTTGATGAATTCCAGTTTTTATTTTTTCATCATAAATTATCATTTTCTGTTTTATTTTACTATACACAAGAATCAAAAGAATCTAGTGTCTAAGACATTTTTTTTTTTTTTACAAAATTTGAATAAAACATTGCCGAAAAAGGCTGATTTATGGATAAACTGCAGTGTTTTCTACCTTTTTTGTCATGGATGGTGTTTTATCTCCATGCTAAACATTTTATCAGTTATATGGGGGAGGAAGAACCTGGTTTACATTATTAAGGTAGGAAGAATCTGGTTTACCTTATTAAGGTAAGCTTATATGACCTAGCAAGGTGGGGTTCTCATTAAACCCTTTGGGGATTCTGTCATGGGCATAAGAAAGTGGCCCAAGACAGAATCCCCAAAGGAATTATGGTCTCTTAAACACACTTTCTTGACATGGACATGTTTAAATTTTAGGTTATGCAGTTTAAAAAAATTAGAATTACAAACTAATCATTCCTACTTGTCACCATACATGTACTTGGAGGTATCCAGTGGGGAATAAAATGTATTCCCCATGAAACCTGTCATAACTGAAACGTAAGTAGAATCATCCATATGATAATAAAATGGTTACTCTGCCCCATCATTGGTGTCAAGTTATGTAAATCAGACCCTACCCAACAATTTGTTATAGAGAACCTGTCATATCAAATGAAATAAATATGTGATTTAAGTACCTCCTCCTGTAGGATCTCCAGCTGAGTCACATGACCATGCATAGACGTCCTCCGTGACCTCATCTTTTCCCGTAGACTTTGTACCTGAGATTGTAACTCGTCTTCCCTCGAAGATGCTAATCTCACCTCCTCGTTCAGTCGTTCATTTTGAAGAGTAAGCTCCCTTATCGTTTGAGATCTTTCTTTGACATCGGAAGTTGATTGGTTTTGTTGAGAGTGGAGGTCATTTCGCAGTTGACCGATGTCAAATTGAAGTTCTTTAATAGTATTTTCATATTCTGTTTCTTTCTTTTCAAGTTTTAAGTGAAGTTCATATTTTTCTTGTTCCATGGCCTACATAAAACATAATATAATAAACTGCATGAAATTTCTCCACAAATTATGGGTCATATATATATATAAACTATGACTTTGCATTGTCATTTAAGAGAACGTTACCTATTTTATTGTTTCTGTTTAAATTGATGTTCATATATAGGTACAGTTCAGTAAGTGCATGGATATTTCTAAATGCATTTATAAAATAATCATTTTATATCGGAGTTATCTTCCCTTTTGAAGCATAATTTAGTTTTCTTTTGTCATTCAAGAAAGCTTCATTTAATTATTCATTGCTTTTACTTTTAATTAAAGTTCATAGTCAAATTTTCCAATGACCTATATTAAAAGAAAAAATCAAAAAGTTAACACTAAAGTCTTTAAAACATTTCTTCATACATATGTCATGTATGGAAAACAATCCTATGCATACAAGAGTTATTCCCCTTTATAAAATACATGTATTGTCAAATTAACATTCAAGAATTCATCATAAATTTTACTAATTTTTTTGGAATCCTGCCAATGGAGATGTTCCCCAACTATGTTACCAAACAGTGACACATAGCTGCCTTATCTATACAACAATATGACTTAATCCTGAGATGAAGTTTTCTAATCATTTTGTCTGGGGACACAACATGTGGATCTATGTACAATATTTCACCTTATGTGACAAATAAACAACAGGCCTTAACAGCTCAGCTGGTGAGGCATATACATGTATGACATTATGGCCCGAAGTCAACATATTTACATATTTTTTTTTTTCTGTAAACAACATTATACAATAGTAAAATACCTCGCTACCACCTAACTGACCGACTCAAAGCAGTCCGATTAGTGAGGTACATGGTGTGTTAAGTGAGGTTCTATACTTATTATATATTTATCAAGAGATTGAAAACTTGTGGTCTGAAATGTGGGGTGGTCTCCTAAATGAGGTGGTCTTTAGGTGAGGTACCACTGTAGAAATGTACAAAAAAAAATATTCTTAGTACAAACTCAAATTTTGAGTTCTATACTCTAGGCATTTTTCATTGCATAGTTTTTCTGTTATAAATTTGGTGGTATCCACTAGTCTTTGAATTTGAATGTTGTTTTACGCCACACTCAACAATTTTTCAGTTATATGGTGGTGGACAGTTGTGAAGGAGAGGACCCTGCTACAGTATAGTCTACAGCATACTTTACCTGTATACCTTCATATACAGAATGTTGGCTAAGTGAGAAGACATCTCAGTGTCCATGACACATGAGGGCATGCACCCAATGTTAGTTATATCTAAGAGACTAGGTCATACAATAATAAAAGTACCCCCAATCAATAAATAAATAAATAAAATAATAAATGAATATATATATATATATATATATATATATATATATATATATATATATATATATATATATATATATATATATATATATATTAATTACTATACTTTCAAATAAATAAATAAAGTAATTAATTTATATATAGATATATGAATCTGAATAAATAAATATATATGAGTAAATATATAAATACATAAATAAAATAAATGAATAAATAAAAAAAAATATACTGAAAAAAAAACAACAAGAAGAACATCAAAACAAAAACAAACTAATATCTATCTTTTTTCGTAAACAATAAAGGTTTGATCTACCCTTTCATCTGAGAGGCATGATGTTACCGATTACGCGATTTATATGGAGAAAGAAAAAATCACGTATTCGCATCTTTTTCCACAGTCACGCGCCAACCTTTGTTCCCGCGCTAGAAGGAAACGTTGAGTACAGGAGTAACTTGATTATAAACTAGTAACAAATAACAACATAATGGCTATAATATATTCTATTTTAATCAAACTTTGTAGTGTTATATTTTGCCAGTTGTTATTCTATTTCTATAACCGTTATTATAATGTGAAGATGGAAACGAAAAAATATGCAGAGAACACAAGACACCCCCACCATAATTTAATTTATATAGTCCTACATTTAAAAACTGATTAAGTCTAATTGACAGAAACGATCGTCTTGAGCATTAAAACTTAGGTATTATGTTTATAATATTTACAGAGAGAGAGAAACTGGAAACTGATGCAATATAATTATTTCAAACACGCTGACATCACAGTTTGTACGCGGGTTAATATTTTGGTGTGTCTATCAACGCAAACATTCAAGTCCAGCGTTGTGCCAATTTTCAACCTTCTGTGCAACAAATCTCATTTATAATTTCGGGTTTTCCCCTAATTATATTTAAATTCGATAAAATTAATACATAATGATGGGGGTTAGCAATATCGTTTATATTTTTCAACATTTTTTTTATATCCAAGTTAAGCTTAATACTACACATAAATTTACGTTTTCTATGATTCACTTAATTTTCAGTTTCTGCAACTATATGATAATTTAAATCGAATATTAAAATTTACCTCGAGTTTCTGGGCGAATTCCTCTATTGTTTGTTCATTTCGCCTTTCTAATTCCTCCGTTCTGTCTAAAAGAGCTTTTCCAAGCTCGGCTGCTAGTGTTAAATCCCTCTCCTTTTGTGCTAATTGGGAATACACATCGTCCTCCCCGGGGGTACCGGGGCTATCAACGCCCTCTTGTCGTTCCCCCATTGTCTCAGCTAACAAATAATAATTATCCAAGTCTATTTTACTTTCTGATGAAGGGGAACCCACTTCAAGTCTGCAGGCACACATTTTGATGAGCGTCTGTTGTCTTTTACGCCATGCGCCATCACAAGAAATGATGTCATTTCGCGTGGAGAAAACCTTATCATAATAGGCTTATTAACATATTTGATCAGCAATTAGCCTATATAAGTAGCAGGTTTTTTTCCCACCTGTCAGTATTGGTTAAACACCTATTCCCTATACCCCGGAAACACAAATATTACAAAATATACCTAGGTATCTCGCCTCAAAATACAAATTACAGGTAGAACTAGAGATATAACACAGATACACACGTATATTGCTGATTCATTGAATTAATAAATGCGATTCGTATATTTTATCACACGCGCAACAAACCGGAAAGTGCACCTGTCAATACTTTCAAGGGCAGATAATCGATATTTTTTCTTTTGGCTTTTTGTATTTTGTATCGATTTATTTAGTTAAACCAAATGTTGCCGTGTTTTATTTTACTTTTTAGAGACGTGTTTAATAGCACGTGAGTTACTTTTGATACAGATGCAAGTTAGGAAAGTTTAAGCATTTATTTATTCATTTGTTTTATCTTTTAATTTCTCTGGTCGTAAGAATAGAAGCATCCCAGTCACACTTATTCAAAATTTCGTTTAATATTTTCTGCTTAAGATATTATTTTCTTAGAAACTTAAGTATTACATTTATTACAGAAAAATGGCAATATAAACAACAAAAACAGCCCCCCCCCCCAAAAAAAAAAAGGGAAAAAAAAGAAAAAAAAAAGCATAAACAAGATTCGATGGTGAACATATAGAAGCAAACTAAATTTGTTTAATCATGGCGAGCCTTGGTCTCTTCGGTATCTTAGTTGTTCTTTAGATAACCGGAATAACTATGTAGGTATTTGCGTTTTATTTATTTCGAATGCCATCTCTCTAGGTTATTTCTGGATCAATCAGTAGTTCCATAGGTCTAGCTTTCCATTACTTACTCACCTATGAACTTTGTAATTTCCGGGGATAAGTTTTGGGGTTTCACCAATTCAAACGTCGTAGGCGACATGCGATTTTATTCTACCCGCACCGGCTGCACGAGATATTGACAAATATGAATACTGAAGTGTGGTTTTTATCAACTTTCCAAGTCAAGGTTTTCCGATCCTTATCATCTTTCCAAGTCAAGGTTTTCCGATCCACTCCGTTACTCACACAGTTTGAGTAACGGAGTGGACCGGAAACGGAAGAGGACGCCTGAAAAAATTCTTTGACGCCGTATTCGTGGGGTTGTTATTATAACTCGTGGAAACAAGATAAATATTTCGTTGGAATAACATAGTAACCCGTGGGAACAAAATAATTATTTCGTGGGAACAACATAGTAACCCATGGGAACGAGATAATTATTTTTTGGAAACAACACAGTAACCCATGGAAACAAGATACAGTGAAACTTGTATATATATAACAACCTCCTTAGGGACACAAGAAAACCGGTCTTTATAGGGAGGTGGCCTTTATATAGAGGTTGATTTGTACACAAATGGTACAATTGGGGACAGCAAAAATAAACGGTCTTTGTGACCAGATGGTCTTTATACACAGGTGGTTGCTAAAGCAGGTTTTACTGTAATTATTTCGTGAGTTCAACACAGTACTAGTAACCCGTGGAAACAGAATAATTATTTCGTGGGAACAACATAGTAACCCATGGAAACAAGATAATTATCTAGTGGACAGTCCAACACGTCCCAAATAATTTTGATGGCGTCCCCTCTGTGCTGCCGTACATGTATATCACTTCAGCAATATTTTTTCAATATGTTTCGTCTACCTTTACCGGGTACCACGGTTTTTTTTTTCAATTTGTTTCGTCTACCTCTACTGGGTACCACGGTTTTTTCAATGTGTTTCGTTTACCTTTATCAGGTACCACGGTTTTTTTCAATGTGTTTCGTCTACCTTTATCAGGTACCACGGTTTTTTTTCAATGTGTTTCGTCTACCTTTATCAGGTACCAGATTTTTTTTTCAATGTGTTTCGTCTACCTTTATCAGGTACCACTTTTTTCAATGTGTTTTGTCTACCTTTATCAGATACCACGTTTTTTTCAATGTGTTTTGTCTACCTTTACCGGTTACTACGGGTTTTTCAATGTGTTTTGTCTACCTTTACCGGTTACTACGGGTTTTTCAATGTGTTTTGTCTACCTTTACCGGTTACTACGGGTTTTTCAATGTGTTTTGTCTACCTTTACCGGTTACTACGGGTTTTTCAATGTGTTTTGTCTACCTTTATCGGTTACCACGGTTTTTTAAAAAAAATCTCATCTGAAACTCCGATGACCTTCCAGGAGCCGTCACTATTCGTGTTAACGTTTCAGGTCAGATCGATCGAATAGGATTTGAACCCTTGATCCCCGCTTGTGAGGCCAACAGCTCCACAGATTAGCATTTATTCTAAACTTCAAAGATCTTTTGTCACATTAAAATAACAAGAAAATAAACATGCCAGTTGTTCCATATATCATTTTCGTGTACAGTATTGATCCACACTCGAGCTTTCGGAATTATAATATGAGAAATTATTTTTAAAACGTTTGAAACATGTCATGCTTTCGGAGCCCTACACGAATAATGTAGAACTACGTATGATAAGTAATGCGAGGAAAAGAAATCTAATATTTTCTGACTATAAATAATATCAAGATCATGATTTTTGTGGCTTATTCTCTGATGTTCGATTTTATGAATTCATTTAATTCAAATTACATTAATCTGCGAGCAAGGTACTAACTGAAACTTGCTGGCTGAAATAAAATCTACATACACGTCAGTGCCACGCAGAAAACATACACCGAACAAAAATGACACGACGAACCATGATATTTGCATCCATGTTTTTTGCTACTTATTTCGATTTAATATTTTAGGCCACACCAATAATAAAATAAGAAGTTTTCCGGGATCTGTTTTTCTTCTTCAGAATTTGGCGTAAACGATAGAAATACGTTATAAAATATCATCTCAAATTCCATTTCAACTGGACCGAGGCGACATAAAGGTGGACCGAACGAAATTATTTTCTCTAATAATCTCAATTCTGATTCTTTCAATGCAATATTTCACATGTAGAAAATACAAATATGAGTTTTCTTCATACTTTATTTTGGTTTCTCCAGTGAATGGTTGCGATTTACATACATTGTACTTTAACCACCGATACATAAACTAAAACCAAACAGGCTTTATATTAAATATCGCTGCTTCAACTCTTTCACCCCTGAATATCTGAGTGGTATGCTCTTTTCTATTGTTAAAGACCAGTCTGTTATGGTCTGTAGGGTGAATGCAGTGGTCAATTTCATAGTTCATAACACGACATTTCGTTGTTAAGGTATCCGTTTCCAACGTAGGATCGATTTCGTTTGGAGTTTTTTTTTTCTCGACCTGCTCCAATTCGACCTAGGGATAGTCAACCTCTTACACAGAGTTGTCGGTCCTTGTACTCTCGAACTGGCGTTATCGTTTGTGGAGTTTTTTTGTTTTTTGTTTTTTTTTCGTTTTTTTTTAATGTTTATCGCCATACTCAGTTTTATGGTGGCGGCGAGTATTTTGTCAAGTTGTAAATTTTGAATTTACTGGGTGTGCGGTAAATTCAAAATTTACAACATGACAGTTTAATATTGGAGGGGAGAACCCGGGATAGGAAGAGACCCGTGACCGGCCTTCCGTATGTAAACTGACAAAATTTCTCACAAAATCAACTTCCGTTCCGGGGACATCCCGATAGTCCGACGGTTCGATAGTCCGACGGTCCGATAGTCCGATGGTTTGATACTTTTGGTACATTTTTTACCTTTTGACCTTGACCTTTGACCTTTTTTCAGTTCATTATAGAAAATACATAGGCGTAGCGGAGCGGGGGGGGGCAGGGTGCGGCCCCCCACTTTTTCTGACCAAATTTTTTTTTAATAATATCATTACATCTGGAATACAGAGCTATTGAATGAGGGTCTACCATAATTTTCGCGCCTCGCTACGCTCGGCAAAATAATTTCTAGACTGCGTCAAATATTTAAGTGACTTTTTGTTCTGTTTAATCCTCTTGATAGCCATGAGATTTAACTGTCGGACTATCGGACCGTCGGACTATCGACATGTCACCTTCGGTTCCAGCTGACGAGAAGCGATAGGCTTCATGGCGAAAACGCGATGCTCTAACAACTCGGCACCTCATCTACACTTATGTACTGACTTCTGGTTGGCTATGTTGTTTTTATTATAAGCTACTTTTAAATTTATATACATATTTATCCAATAATTTCTTAATTTGATTTTTACTGTTCCACTTAAAACATTCGGGAATTTTAATTTGATATTTCACTTTTATGATTGTTTGTTTGTTTATTGCTGTTTAAGTCCCACTCTAGAATATTTCACTCATATGGAGACGTCACCAAATGCCGGTGAAGGGCTTCAAATTTTGGCCTATGCTCGGGTACTTACGGCCACTGAGCAGTGAAAAATGTCTTCTCTCTGTTGTGGCTAATACTGAATGCATCCTAACTCAGTCTTTGATCTATGGGAACTAAAAATGCCATTTCTCTGTTGTGGCTAATATTGAGTGCATCCTTACTCAGTCTTTGTTCTATTGGGAATAAAAAATGTCTTCTCTCTGTTGTGGCTAATATTGATTGCATCCTAACCCAGTCTTTGATCTATGGGGAATAAAAATGACTTCTCTCTGTTGTAGCTAATATTGAGTTCATCCTAACCCAGTCTTTGATCTATGGGGAATAAAAATGTTTTTTCTCCTTTGTTACAAATATTGAGAATGTTTTTAATCTCTTACAGGTATACCAGGAATTAATTGTTCCAGTAACTCACAGCAAGAAGTTTTTAGAACAAGAATGATAAAAATTAAACAAAACATTAAATAATGTAAATGTAAAAAATAAAATCAAAGAGTAATTAAAAAAAAATCACAAAGCTCACCAAACACAAGTTAACCTAGCCTCCACTTATCTTTTGACCACACTAAAGAAAATATACCAAAGTCTAAAATAGGGTCATTTTTGCAAATAAAATGCAGAACTAATCCGGCATCTGAGCATAAAGCATGTACTAAGAATTACACAATGTAAACGCCATGCAAGTTTAATTGATGTAAGAGCCGTAGAAATAGGCAAACCTAACTTCATCCAACCTTCTTAAAGGGGCATTAGCTGTATTTACCAAAAAAATATTATTTCAAATTTTTATATACTTTTACTACTAGTACTAGATGTACAATACCAGTAAGAGCTATACACAGGTATAAAAATCTATCTTACAATATTTTGTGAAGATAAGGTCAAGTCCAATGTGGTATTCATATACAAACAGTAAGGTTGAATTTATCATTTGCAATTGAAGAACAGGCCTGGCTCAGTCAGTAGCGCGCTCGACTCTTGATCCTGAGGTCATGAGTTCGAGTCCAGCCGGCGGCAGGTTGGTTTCCTGTCCTTCAGATGAGACAGTAAAAACCGAGGTCCTATGTCACAGTAGGTGTAAAAGATTTTTTTCGAAGTTATGTTTTATTAGAATTTATGTTTTATGTTATCTTAAAAAAATCCAGCTGTATTTCCGTATGCAATGACCTTTCAGATAAACTCTTTCGCCATATCAAATGTACTTCGTAAGTAGGTCTGGGGATCTCTGTCCTTTACGCACTCGGGCTATGTTAATCTTGGCCAGGTCAACTGGAGTTGTGCAGTTCATGACCATATGTGTAAAGAATGATAAAGCCGAGAATGCCTTGACATGAGTTAAAAATGGGTCGAGATCAACCGATATACCCGACACGTGGACAATTTTAGAAACGAATGTTTTTAAATGACGAAAAAGACAAACTTTGCCTGATTTAGGTATGAAATGATGATGTACGAAAATAAACGCAAAGGATAATAAAAATAGAATGTATATTAATTGCAAATAGCACGTGTTTATTGGTCACTCGGTAAATTTCGTAAAAAATTACCGAAAGTTAATTTGCAATGCTCAAAGTATGGCGGACAAAAAATAACTGATATTACAGGTTACGTTTGGCAAGATTGTTGCAATTTTACAACTGCATTTGTTATTCTAACCACAAGATGGTCTCTTTGGAATATACATGAGATAGAATATCACATAAAATGGGCATGTAAAATTTTACACCTACGACAGCTCATTAGCACAATAGCACAAGCCCCCCCCCCTTCTACTCTGTACAGGTGTGATAAAATTGAAATACAGGTGAAAAAAATACTCCATAAGATAAAAATCATATCTTAGTTATTTAATTGACAAATACTTGAATACTTTTACCGACTCAAAATATCTTCTACATATATTAGCTTTTATTTCAAGATCTCAGAAACAAAACTAACAGAATTATTTTGAGTATCAAAATCTCAAGTACAATACAATTTTAAATGGCAAATGACAAATTTTTTTCTTAAGTTTGATTTTTGCATACATTACTGCAAAAGCTAGAGAACTCTGATTTTTAAACAACAACAAAAATTCAAGATACACCTGAAATTTATGACAAAATTATCTAAATTAAAGGTAGTAAATGAGATCAAATTTCAGTCCACAAGTAAACCAATCATATGCATTCCTACACAAACAAATCAATGAAGTCTGCCAAATTTCTTTGAACAATTCATCAAGGTTTGGAAATTACCAATACTGTACAATAAGCTTACAGAAAAGAAAAAAGCAACACAGAAACACATTTACAGCACTTTATGCATTGTTAGTCAAATATTGATAACTTCAAAGTATAAATGAACAAAACAAAATCGTATACATACATCAAAATAGGATTTATGGTCATCACTTGGAGACAAAAAAAGCAACCAAAGAAAATCTGAAAATAATTTTATATATTGACAAAGGCGTCTCTAGGGCACCTCCATATACCCCCCCCCCCCAAATGTCCATAAACACTGACTTGCACAACCCTTTCAACAGACTGGTCTGATGCACAGAAATGGGCATTCCATTACAATACCTGAGGGTGAATGGGTTTAACAGCAAATCAGAAAATATTATCGGTACAAATAAAATCCATCTATCCAGTCCAGTTGCTGATCGCAAAACTCTTGGATTATCTCCCTTATCTGACCATGCAGACAGGTTTGACATCAATAATAAAATAGAAACTGTACATTTGCCTGTTATCCCTAGTTCCCTGCCATTTAATGGAAACATACTCCAAAAAATGTCATCAGTGTGCGTTCCATTATAAACACCATAGAGAAATCTGTCTCCATTCTATATCCAATTTCTCTAACCGATTTAAATTAGCGTAAAGTGCAATAAAGGAAAAAAAAAAACCAATACAGAAATCTAATCTCCATTCTATATCCAATTTCTCTAACCGATTTAAATTAGCATAAAGTGCAATAAAGGAAAAAAAAAACCAATAGAGAAATCTAATCTTCATTCTATATCCAATTTCTCTAACCAATTTAAATTAGCATAAAGTACAATAAAGGGAAAGGATCATAACTCATCAACCCCTGAAAAATGGACTCTTCTGAAAATCAATGATTTAGGCCAGTCCAAATGTATCTTCTGGGGTAAATGCGTTAATAAACAAGGTAAGCCTAACATAATTGTCAACCCATCATTTCAGGTAAATTTTGTAAATTCTCGTTAGTTTTCTAGCGCTAGAGATAAAGGATTCACAATCTATTCTATTTTGAAGTATTTCCACTATCTTCTACACCTTGATTACTTTTTATTCACAAACATGTTAAAATCATAATTATTTTATTTACCTGCGGTGATGTCCAGAAATAGAAGTACATCAAAATAAAACTGTGTTTCACCTGACGAAAATAATCACTTAAACTCATTCACCCCTAAAGACACATTTGGACTGGTCTAAGTCATTGATTTACAAAAAAGTCAATTTTGTTCAGATGATGATTAAATATTCAGTTCACAGGTTTACTTTTAACAGCAATCATGACCATCTTCACCCCATCAAAGCACCCCCCCCCCAATATAAATATATACATTCTGTATATCATACATATACTAGCTCTGTTAATTCATTTTCCAAATAAAACACAATGCATCTGCTACAAAACAACTCAATCATTAAAAACAAGCCAAGCTGTGAAATAAATATTAGCACTCTTGATAAAAGAAAATTTTTGAATATAGTAATCTGGGCTTGCTATTCTACATTAAACTTTTAGCACTGAACATGTGAACAAACAAAACTGGTAAATTTCTAAACTATAGGCATCAAAGATGACTAATACAATTATGATTTCTTCTTAAAGTCAAGACAAACAGATCAGACTTAATACCCCTATATATTGTGATGAGACAGTCTTTGCTATTGATTTGGGTCAGTTCAAACTACTTCTGGGGGATATTCTCTACTGCCACCTGTTAGAGTGTAATTTACAGAGACTAAGTGCCTGATTTGATTTGTTTCGTTAGTGTATATATGTAATTATCATATGAATTGTAGAATCATACATGGGTGTGTTGCACGGATAAGAAAACTTCACAAGAGTGACGAGAATCTGATTGTCCAGTCAGATGGTTTCAGATTATTACCCAAGGATTACGATTTCTCTCACTTGAGACTGATTTGTCCGCGAATTTAGAATTCGGGGAAAATGTTATCTCACCCTGCCATTATTCTGAGTTAGCGTACTTTCCCCTCTATCATGTGGTCGATGTGTGATTTATTGTTACATTCTGATTGGCTCATTCAATGGTACTTATGGCCAATGGAAATTGACGCCGCAAGTCACAATATACAGGCCAAATCTGTCAAGGTGTATTGAGGATTAAAGTGGATCAAAAAATCATGACTTGGAAAGTTGACATTTCTAATAAATACCAGTTCTAAAGATTTATCAAAACTCTTAACACGTACTTTTTTCACAAGATCTTACTCATCATTATTCAAAGAACATAATGTAGAATAAGAAAATTTCGTTGTGCTTTTAATTTCGTTTATCAGCGAAATTTAAAGCATGACAAAATTTTACATAAATTATACCTACTAAACGTTTGTTTTTATGTCAACGAAATTGAGTGTCAATAAATTTGTTTCATTTTTAAAACAACAAACTTTTAACCCCACAAAAATTTCTGAATCTACAGTATATATGTATCTACAACATGAGGGATATATACTTTTGTGAGTTTAAGAAAAAAAAAATGAAATAGTATACACACTAACTACAAGCAATTATACCTGTTCAGTTATACTGAAGGAGCTAAAAGCTAAGAGCAAGGATAGTCCAAACATTTTTTTTCAACAAAGACAATAATAATTAAGAAATATCACTACATTAATATTCAATGTATTTACGTCTTGACCTAAAAACCTTGTTGAAAGGTCAATTAAATAGGTCACAGTTTATGTCTATAATGATGAAGAGGACACAATCAATATGGATTTACAAATTTTTTGAATGTTTGAGGGGCATTGTAACCTGAGAGTGACCTATCACAAATGCATAGAGAACACAATTTGTTGCCTTTCAAAACTCGGGGAAAAAATATCATCCACTCTTGCTTCCGAATATAAAGGCATACACGCGCTGTCATAATGGATTATAGGAATAAAATGTTTTTTTAAACATCCCAGGTTGAAAAAACTTATCATAATGTCATATTGGTGAAAAGAATTCCAATTTGAACAATGGGTGACTAAACATTTGTATTCTTACATGGGTGGCAAAAATATCAATCACCAGTGTATTTCATTCATTCTAGGCAATATATGCACGATATGTTAAAATTTTCTACGCCAATATATCTTTTAAGCCTTTTTAATGAAAGTTTTGGTCTAATCGCAGGATATTTTTTTTATCAAAATGACAGCCAGTATGCCTTTAAAACCAATTAATGATCGTTTGTTTATAACCCCAAACAAGGCTCAACATGGATAACAACGTTTATATAAAGATGATCTAAGTCAACAAGTGATACCAATCAAAGATTACTGTATAATTGTTTAATTTCAAGGGGAGAAAATTTTGCATTTTTTTTTTTGAGAGGGACTTATTCACAGATATTAAATTTCGCCAAAAACTCTGTCGGAAACAAACAAGAGATAGTGTTATAAGTGTTTGATAAGTACATAACATAGAATTTATGAAGTAAAGCTTGTAAACATTCTGTGATTTGTGTTTACATCTGTTTATACATAAATAGATTTTGATAAGTAATAACTTATAATTGTTTGGTTACATGTTGTCTTTTCAAACTCCATAAGTATAAGGTATTATATTCATGGGTATTTAATTACGCGTTACTGCAGATACAGCAAATTTAAGTCCTCTGTGAATAAAAGCAACTGTACAGTAACTCTTCAAATGTTTTCAACTAAGAATCCACTAAATAAGCTAAAAATCAAGAATTCTTGGTTTTGTTTGTTGTTGACTGAAGTGTATTTAAATAAACAATAACCTGTTAATGATATACAACCTACAATATCAGTATCTTTATGAGTTGTAACTTTGGTAACTAGGTTTGATATATGTATATGTAGTACATTTTAAGAAATGACTATAGACTTTACTGCACATGAAATAGCAAGCAATTCTCCTGTAGCATAAATCATCTTTCCTTTACCAAAATGTACAGAATGAACAGTGGCTAATTGAGAAAAAAAATGCAAGCAACATATGTACAGCTGTATCACAATTTTATACATACAATTTTCTGAACACTTTTTAAAATTCCTGATATAATTGGATGTTTCCAATATAATCATAATAATCAGATATAATCATGATAATCTGATATAATCATAACCCCATATACCAGGTAATCCTATATTACCTGCTATAACTATGACAATATGATATTATCTGATAATCTGATATTATTCGATATAATCATGATAATTTGATATTATCTGATATAATCATGATAATCTGATATAATCATAACCCCATATACCAGGTAATCCAATATTACCTGATATAACTATGATAATCTGATATTATCTGATATAATCATGATAATTTGATATTATCTGATATAATCATGATAATCTGATATAATCATAACCCCATATACCAGGTAATCCTATATTACCTGATATAACTATGATAATCTGATATTATCTGAAATAATCACATTAATCTGATATAATCAAGATAATCTGATATTATCTGATATAATAACTGGAATAATTTTAGAAGACAACAACCAATTTGTCCTTGAGGTCAAGGCCGTCTTACGATACAGAATACTGTATGCTGTAGAATACATACACTATAGCTCAGAACTAACATATCAAATTTTTGTTCCAACTGTATAGCTGCTTTTATTCGTGGGGGTTTCAATTTTGCCATATTCACCGTCAAAGAAAATACTGTGAATTTAAATTCCCCTGAATATAATACCTTATACTTATGAAGTATCAGAATGTGTAACCAATCAAAATTTATCTATATATAAACAGACCCCCACCCAACCCCATGAAATTAAGCAACTATACAGTATGTTTAATGAACTAGACACTATGGTTACAACCTACTGTGTAGCAGAGGAACTAAAGACTAAAAAAAAAAAATTCAATTTTTTGATGTCAGGGAAACTTCATTCTGAGTTTGTAATAAACAAAAATTCACCTGAAAACTGGATATAATGGCTGCATTTATTGTTATATATATATATTTATATTTACAAATACATGTACAAAATAACAGCTGTATAAGATTTTTCTTTTCTTACAAAATTTACATAACTACAATTAAGTTGTATATTCATGTGCTGCAGTCCTAACTTCTTCTGTAGATAGTGAACAGTTATCCAATGTTAACACAGCGTAAGATGAGGTATGATAGATGTCTTTGTAGTGGATGAAACTGGGTGACGATGATGGATGAAAACTGCAAAATAAAAAAAAATCAACATAGAGTAATCAAAGATTACAAGGCTCATCTCACATCAACTTAGAGGACCCATCTCACATTAGCTTAGAGTAATCAAAGATTATGAGGTCCATCTCACACCAACTTAGAGTAATCATAGATTATGTGGCCCATCTCACACCAACTTAGAATAATCAAGGATTATATGAGGCCCATCTCACATCAACTTAGAGTAATCAAAGATTAAAAGGCTCATCTCACATCAACTTAGAGGACCCATCTCACATTAGCTTAGAGTAATCAAAGATTACGAGGTCCATCTCACACCAACTTAAAGTAATCAAAGATTATATGAGGCCCATCTCACATCAACTTAGAGTAATCAAAGATTACAAAGCCCATCTCACATCAACTTAGAGGACCCATCTCACATTAGCTTAGAGTAATCATAGATTACGTGGCCCATCTCACACCAACTTAGAGTAATCAAACATTACAAGGCCCATCTCATATCAACTTAGAGTAATCAAAGATTACAAAGCCCATCTCACATCAACTCAGAGGCTCCCCCAAATCCCCTGAATTTTCAGTAGTGTTTCACCAGAAACTCAACAACGACCGCCAATTTTTAATGGTGAAGGAGAGAACCTGGTTACCTGGGAATAGACCATTGGCCTTCCACAAGCAAACTGGCAATCTTTCTCACAAAAATCAGCTTAGGTTCCAGCGGGGTTTGAACCTGTGCTGACCAGAAGTGAAAGACTTCATAGTTTAAAGTATGATGCTCTAACCACTTGGCCATGAAGGCCACCCTAATTTTGTAGAGTTAGCTAAACAAAAAATTTATTACAATGACATAGATAATTATGTGAATGTTTTTGTTTGTGTTTCCACACTGTATTCAACTTTGTTTTAGAGCAGGAAACTCTACCACTCGACCACCATAACTGTCTTAAGACAACACAGTGTGGGTTCTTTTACATGTCTCACTGGAAGTTGCACGAGACCTCAGCTAGAAGTCTATAAGATTCCTGACTTTGACCTCTTTTGGCCTGATGATTTGCCAAGGGATGGTCACCCCTACTATCATGTCTCAAGTAAAGCCTAGAATAGAAAATGGGACCAATCATCCCTAACAGGAACACTCCCAGGCAAATAATATCAAGGTACCATAAATAACCTTACTCTCTTTAAATTGGTGGAATGCAGTAATTTAATTAGTAACTGAATTGTGATTTACTCAAATTAGGAGAAGAGTAAATGGTTGTAAATGGACAGACAGAAACATACAGAAAAAAATACAGACAAAAATAGAACAAGAGGCCCAATGGGCTTTAACGGTTACCTGACAACAATTTCCTGTCAAGTTTGGTTTAAAGTAGTCCAATGGTTCTCGAGAAGTCAAAAATGTCTAAAATTTGACCAAAAAAAAATATATCATATTTTCTGTTTAATTAAGTGTCTGTGAACTTGACCTTTGATCCCATGACCATGAAATTTTGTCAAAATGATCCTTAGATAATTCCTAGCAACTTTCTGACATATCTTTGTATACCAAAAATCAATCAATTTTGAGTTATTAAGCCATTTGTATACAACTGTACCCTGTGTTATTCAAGTGCCCCTAGTGGATCGTTTATTGACAGAATCCATTTTCAAAACATCAGAAATCAAATTAAAGGAAGATAACACACATAAGCAAGGAATGACAATTTTGGCCTTATTAACTTTTTTGTAGATCTTTGAGTGTTGAAATTTTTTACTTCTTTCACTTTTACTCTAGCTATTATACGTTTCAAGATAATGTCAATAAACATCCAATAACATGAAAAATCCACTTAAAAGGGGAGATAACTCACATAAGGGGTGACCTGGCAATTTCAGTCCATAGCCGTTTTTGTAGATCTTTTTGTGCTGAATATTTTTGTTTCTTTCACTTTAACTCTAAATATTATATTTTTCAAGATAATGTCAAAAACATCCAAAAACATGAAAAATCCACTTAAAAGGGGAAATAACTCCCATAAGTGGTGACCTGACAATTTCGGCCCTATTGACTTTTTCGTAGATCATTTAGTGCTTAACATTTTTGCATCTTTCACTTTTACTCTAGCTATTATATTTTTCAAGATGTCAAAAAACACCCAAAAACAAGAAATATCAACATAAAAGGGGAAATAACTCCAATAAGGGATGACCTGACAATTTCAGCTCTATTGACTTTTTTGTAGATCTTTGCATGTTGAACATTTTTGCTTCTTTCACTTTCTCTCTATCTATCATACTTTTCAAGATAATGTGAAAAAACATCCAAAAACATGAAAAATCCACAAAAAAGGGGAAATAACACTCATAAGGGTCGACCAGACATTTTCCACCAAAATAAAATATCGGTAGATTTTTGCCAGCTGCTCATTAGTAACGGTTTTTCTCTAGCTTTATTAATTCTGGAGATACATGTATTAAATCAAAAATATCTGCTGACTCATTCTTTCTATATTTAGCCATGACAGCCATGTTTGGTCCTAGTCCCTTTTCATCTGTAAACTTTATGTGGCTTTACAGTTTAATACTTCCTGTCTAGTTTGGTTCAAAGTAGCCCAATGGTTCTCGAGAAGTAGTAAAAAATGTCTAAAATTTTACAAAAACAAGAGACCCATGGGCCACATCACTCAACTGAACTGTGTTGGTATCTTACAAATATGGGAATCTCAAATTTACAAATTATTTTAACACTCCTTAGGAGTGGAGGAGACTTAAAAGTGAATGAAAATGACAAAGCTGGGAAAGATGTCAAAAACATGTCAAAAATTAGTTTTCCAGTTTATTCCAAAAATAGGAAATTGAATCATGCATCCATAAAAAGACTCAGATGCAATTAGTTTTCTGATCCAGATTTTTAAATAGAGGTAACACCCTAGGCCTATTTTGCCCCACCCTGGGCCAATCTGGCCGAAATGAACAAATTTGGTAGAAGACCTTGAGTACTTCCTATAAAGTTTCATCAAAATCCCTTCAACAGTTTTGGAGAAGTCGAAAATGTGGAAAATTACCCCACCTCCCTTTCATTTTTATAGTCTTAAAAAATTCATTAAAAATTCAAAAAATAAAATTTCAGCCAAATTCTTTCAGAAAAGCATTTATCTTCCAAACCACAGGTAAAACACATAAAATAAATGCATCATAAAGAATAATAGGGGAGAAAATTAAGAAATCATACAAAAATGTATGAAAATTACAAAGTCTAAAAAGATGTCAAAAACGCATCAAAAATTTATTTTCCGATTTCACGAAATTAACAAACTTGAATCATACATCTGTGTAAATCACTCAGATACAGTTAGTTTTTCAATTCATGCAGCGGTTCTGGAGAAGATTTTTAAAGAGGGGTACCCTCTGGGGCCTCTTTTGTCCCACCCTGGATCCACCCCTGGGCCTATCAGGCTGAAATGTACAAACTTGATACAGGACCTTGAGTTCTTGCTTCCTATAAAGTTTCATCACAATCCCTTCAGCAGTTTTGGAGGAGAAGTTGAAAATGTGAAAAGTTTACGAACAGACAGATGACGGACAAAAAGCGATCAGAAAAGCTCACTTGAAGTTCGGTTCAGGTGAGCTAAACTTACATTTTCCATTTATTTAGGTGCCTGTGACCTTGACCTTTCACCCCATGACATTGAAATTTTGTCAAAATGATCCTTAGATAATTCCTAACAACTTACTTATGTCTTTGTATACAAAAAATCATCAGTTTTGAGTTATTAAACAATTTGTAATACAACTGTACCCTGTGTTACTGAAGCGACCACCTAGTGGCTTGTTTATGGACAGATTTCATTTTTGTTCTCAAACTTTGTAGATATTGACTTAACAATCATGCATACAAATTTTGAAAGTCATCTCATCATTGGTTCATGAGAAGAAGATTTTTACAGATGTACCAAGTTTTGGTACTTTTTGGCCCCTTTTAAGACCCCTATGGGTCCTAGCCCCTTTTCATTTACAAACTTTATGAAGCTTTACATGGGTATGCTATATAACAAGTTTAGTTAAAATTGGCCCACTGGTTCTTGAGAAAAAGTAAAAAATGTGTAAATGTTAACGACGAAAGACGCACAACACACGACAGACGACGACAGACAAAAGACGATCGCAATAGGTCACCCTGAGCCTTCAGCTCAGATGACCTAAAAACAAAAACAGATGGAAAGAATCAGATGGACAAAATCAAATGGACAGAATCAGAGACAGAAACAGATGGGCAGAAACAGTCAGACAGAATCAGATGAACAGAAACAGTCAGACAGAATCAGGTTGACAGAAAAAGTCAGACAGAATCAGATGGACAGAAACAGACACAGACAGATTCAAATGGAAAAAAGACAGACAGAATCAGATGGAAAGAAACAGACAGAATCAGATGGACAGAAACAGACAGAATCAGGTGGACAGAAACAGACAGACATAGATAGACAGACAAAAATAGACATAAATATACAGACATGTCAGGTTTTATGCAGTGCTCCAGATAACTTTCTAAGCACTTGGGTATAATACATATCATTTCCAAATGCAGTGCACAATATTTCTGTCAAGTGAGTATTTTCCAATTCTGTTGCCTAATTATGATTGTCATTAATTTTACAATAAAGGCTTGACTGCTAACTTACTATCAACTGATATGTATTTAGCTATCTGTACAATGTAAGTCCACAACATCTGGGTGTGGGTCAGTGAAAACGTTATCACTACAGAGCTTTAATATAAAAAGTATAAATCTTTAGGATATAGGTACAAATCTGGTAAAAATGGACAAACTCAGCCTATGTAAACCAAGAAGTGGGATTAGGTGCCATGGAGGAGTAACCATCTACTGTACACAGGTCACACCCGCCGTGAGTCCATAGTCAAATCCAAACGAAACATGTGAGGAATGATGATTTGTGAAATATAAACTCCATATGTGGGTGACTATGGGATATTACTACTTATATGTGGAAAATTTATGATGGGAAATTGTCGCCTTCGTCATATAGCTTAGTTCCTGTCTGTGTTTATAGTAAGTAAAATGTCAAAGTATGAAGTGTGTGTGCTTGATTCTGTTGTATCTTTAATTTCTAGTTCGCTGGGATATATCACATTGATATATGTATGAAAAATGTTGTCGATATATCTAAATGTCAAATTAAAGGACACTGCTAGCTTTTTCTTCTTTTGATTCAGCAGTTTCTGAATGAAGTCTGCTTCATATGAATAAAGGAACAGGTCAGCCAATAAAGGGGTACAACTGGTTCCCATAGGAATGCTGACAGTCTGTTGACACACTTTATGACCAAGATCCATTCAGAACAAATGAGCTCAATATTTTGTCTCTCTACAGGTTTCAGAAGCAGTGTGTTAAATTTTATGCTTCAGTTTTTATTTGCATTGGGTATGTTTCGCATGGATTTTCATTTGTTTGAATATCTATTGATTTTTATGCATAAAATATGCAATTACGCAGCTTATCTGGAGCAATGTATATGTGTGTTAAAACTGTGAGATCTCAGGACACAACTATACATACTTGGTAATGTGAGGTCTATAGGAATTCCTCTTGACTTCTCCTTACACATCTTGCAACTTCCCTTCTGAACTCTTCTGGCTTTTCCCTCCATGTTTTCTGCAATGCAATAATAAAATAATAAAACAGGTTTTCTTATCACAAATAATTATATGTACAATGTATATGAAAACTTATCACCAACAAGTCAGGGACTGAAAGCAGAAAATGGGTGAACATTCTTGGGGGTGGGGGCAAAACCATGTGTTAGGTTTATTTTTGTAAAGGAGTGGTCTAATTACTGGCTTCTATGCACTGTAGTTCTTCTTTGTTTATCATAACTTACAATGTCTATTCTTTGGTTCTTTGTTGTCATCCATTGCTAAACAGTAGTTGACAGATCTGTACAACAAATACAGCTGTTATCGTGATTGAGCATCACTATATCAACAAATTTTGCCAATATCAAAGTTAATCTAATTGGTTCCATGAAAATTTATTTAAAAAAAATTGGGACAAGCTGAAGGTGTTGAGGGACGTGTGGTTTTCAAATTCACTTCTCCCACTGGACTAGCGGAGCCGGCCTGGCTCAGTCAGTAGCGCGCTCGACTCTGGATAGTCAGGTCATGAGTTCGAGTCCCGCCTGCGACAGGTTGGTTTCCTGTCTTTCGGATGAGACAGTAAAAACTGGAGGTCCCGTGTCACAGTAGGTGTCGCACGTTAAAGAACCCTCATTGCTCAATGGCCGAGTATTGGCCAAAATTTGAAGCCCTTCACTGGCATTTGGTGAAGTCTCCATATGAGTGAAATATTCTTGAGTGGGACGTTTAACAAAAATAAACAAACAAACAAACACAGGACTAGTGATTTTTCAAATTTTTTTCTCGCTCTAGCAATAATGAAATCTTTCATGAAATCTGCGATGAAGGAATAAAAATTTTACCCGTCCTTTGACCTTAAAACCTGACAGCTGTGGGTCAAATATCTATTTTGAAAATTTACGCCCATTTCCAGCGAGCTTTGTTGTCTTGTTCATATTTCTATCACATTTATAATTTCAATACATGTACTTATGAAATGATTACAATATTAGTTTCAGTCAATAGTTCATAAACCATGCCATGTTAACAATTCATTATAGATACATGTATATCCTGAAAACCAATATTCATGTAACAACTAACATCCTGAAACCCAATATTCTTAAGGCCCCTTAATGATGGCCTGATGTCCTAAAACCCAATATTCATATAACCCCTTACACCTTGAAACCAACATTCTTAGGGCACTTACATCCTGAAACCAAACATTCTTAGGGCCCATTATGTCCTGAAACCCAACAATTCAAAGTAAGTTGTGATTTCATGATCATAAATTATTAAACAAACAAAAAAATTCATACAAGGGTACTTGGGTTTCACCTCCCAATTTACATTCTGTTAGCTTAAATGTATTGATGAATATATATCGTTCATGTCTGATCTAATTGCTGCCTTCATCCCTGTAATTCACATTGCTTTCTGGGGATAAAAAAACATGAATTAAAAGGTATCATACCTTATGTTCTGTCATTACAGGGATTTCAATAAAATTTTGCAAAAATTTTCAAATTTCAAAAGGCCTAGGTCCGAATCCCAAATAGTGAGGGGAATCCCTGGACATCCTTATCCATAATGCAATGTTCTATCCTCTCAAACATACAGTTGAGGCTGTTTTATGTGACTTTCTATGGTACTGATCAATGATGGTCGCATAAGACAGGGAGTCACTTAACACAGACCTCGGTTTTTCAACCTCATCAATTTGTGTAGGTCTTCACGTCTATGTGTTACTAGTCTTACACATACAACAAGATTGCTGTATTCATAAGATGTAGATAAGATATAGATAATAAAAATAAGTTAAGCTGGTAGGTGTTTATTTTTTTTAGGCCTATTGTGTATGTAATTGACGCTTATTGTCAGGTATCAGGGGTTATCTGAAAGTCACTTAACACAGACTTATGTACAGTTAGGACGTGTAAAATCATGGTCAATTGTCAGGTAAGACAGGGAGTCACTTAATACAGACCAATTACATAGTAATTGATCTTGGGCGGACTTGATGATGGTCACATAAAACAGGGAGTCACTGGATACAGGGGGTCACTAAGACAGTCTCGACTGTATGTAACAGAGGCTCCAATATTCAGTACTCTAATGTTAATAGCAGTCTATGCCAAAATATTTTTGCTCCCACAGGTCATTCGTTCAGAAAAAAATTACAAGGATAATCAGCAAACCACAATTATTACATACCTTTATGGAATCCAGATCAATTCATCCAGAACACCCAAACACTGTCACTTTGACATGAACAAGCACTTAGCATTCAAAAAAGTTTACGAGAGCATGATCAAAGAAAACTATTACTCCAAACTGCACTGGTCATGCGGTTTGGAAATTGGGAAAACAACATCAGTCTGAAAAGATTTTTGTCAGTCAGGACTTGTGTTATTAGCAAAGACTGTAATAGCATGACAATTTTAACACTTTCAAACCCTACAGACCACAATAGACTGATCTAAACAATAGAACAGATCATTCCATTTAGATATTTAGCTGTGAAAAAGTTAACCTTGAGAAATTTTACTGATTCAGGTCTTACCGCTGCATCTACATTAGCCGGTGATTCATCGTTAGGATCGGCAAGCATTGAAATAACACTGACTAAAATTGTCTCTACCGTGTGGACAGGTAGCCACCGCTCAGATGCACTTTCGTAACCATATTTATCATCACCTGGTTCATGCAGAATGGAAATACACACTGAGCCGTCAGGTCCAACTAAAAACAGAAAAACAGAAAAATTACATTGCTGTGATAATTGGTGTAAAACTTCAAGATGTCTGAGGAAAAAGTAATATGTGATTGTTGAAAATTTAAGGTCATTTGAAGGTGAATGACCTTGGTTCTGACTGACTGTTTGTTTCAGTGGTGTTTTATTCCACACTTAACACTTTTTCAGTTTTATGTGGACAGTTTGTTTTTAATAGTGGATCGATCCATAGTAGAGAACTGGCCATGGGTTACTTGGGAACAGAAGACCGACCTTCTGCAAGTAAACTTGGCAAACTTTCTCGCAAAATCAGCTACTAATGAAATCCTTTGCCAACATGACTTGACAAAACTTCAGTTGCTGTGCTACTTCTAGGGAGTCTAATGTTAAATATTATGATAGACATTATAAAAAATGCATGAAAAGAAAGAACACACTGAATATCCTTATACACTTGTATATATACAATGGTAGCCATTTTTCAAAATGGTGGTTGAGAATGCTCAGGTCAAAGGGCATAAATCTTTTTTCAGACACAACTCAAAACAAGGCTCAATCTCCATCAGAACCTTGGCATTAGCATCATAATTATAAACATGTATTTGACTGGCTGAGCACAAGGCCAGCTTAAAGTTGAGTATGAACAATTTGTTTTATAACCTTGGACCATGTTTACACACACCATTGACCTTCTTTTCAGTTTACATATATACTTTTCAACTTAATCAGCTAATCTGCTTGTGAGCAAGTAAAGCCTTCAATGTACCCATTACATCTAAAAAAAAAAATAACAAGTTTACAAAATCGCGACTTGCTACATGTATAGTCGCTAACGTTGTACAGAGAAACTTATCATAAGAGACCACCCTAACTGCCTCTAAAATGTGGTCTCTTATCAAGGCAGGTGGTTTCTCACAATAGCTTTTATTGAATGGATTATTTAATCATATGATGATTTCTAGAATTCAGTCAAAAAGACAATCTTGGTCTGTCAAGAGAGGATAACTTATCAATGATAAATTACAAAGCTTGAGCCAAATCTGCTTTCTGCTTCTTGCGTAATAGTTTATCACCTAAAATAAAATGTTTAAATGTCTAAGAAAAGCAAAGTTCTTGTTTGTTTTTCTAATTGATGTATTCAGATTCCTTGAAGAGTGTAAAGTTTATATTTGACAGGGATTTTCTGCACTGGGCCAAAATAAGGCCCCATCCCCAATGCAAAAGCATTGCATTTCCCCCCAAATTTGCAGTTGAAAATTTCCCAATTGAAGTCAAATGACTCATGTATTTTCAGATAGTTTTGTGCATTTGTAGATTTCCCAATTTCAACAAAATGTCGCTAAAATTCCTAATTCAAAAGTCCCAAACCCATTCCCCTAACATATGTGGAAAAATCCCTGTTCAAGTCAATCTTAACTATTGATAAGTGCACTTACTGTTAGGGTGAAACATTTTGGACATAAACTGCATTTTCGGTGGTTTCGTGGGATATTCCCTCGGAAATGTGAGATGAGCTTTAAAACATCCACCTTCACTGTAAAAAAACAAAATAATATGTAACTGATTTTTGTTCTGCTTAATTGTTTTATGCCACAGTCTATATCTATGCCACACACTTTATGCCATACTCAACACTCCGGTTGTCCTCTTTCAGTGAATTGCAGACGGACTATTAAAAGTTACACAGCTCTTGTCTTAAAGGGCATGTTAAATTCACAAGACAATAAATAATACTCATTAAAAAAAATGATTTCAAGGACAAAAAATTTTCAAATGCAAGTATTTTTCAATAATCAATTTCTACATGTACTATATACAATTGGAAACATATGTAGCTACAAAATGTAGTGTAGTGAATATGACTTTGAGGTTTTAGAAGTTTTCATTATTCTTATAAACAATTACATATTAAACAATGTACATTCAATGTTCAGACAAGTATATTTTTCAGACAAAAATACTTTTCAAATTTAGACATTTTGTATCTGGACAAGTAGATTTGTGGATTTCTTGCCCTGCAGGACAAGTGACATTTGTCTAATTTGGACAAGTAGATTTGTGGATTTCTTGCCCTGCAGGACCAGTAACAATTGTCTAATTTGGACAAGTAGATTTGTGGATTTCTTGCCCTGCTGGACCAGTAACATTTGTCTAATTTGGACAAGTAGATTTGTGGTTTTCTTGCCCTGCAGGACAAGTGACATTTGTCTAATTTAGACAAGTAGATTTGTGGATTTCTTGCCCTGCAGGACAAGTGACATTTGTCTAATTTGGACAAGTAGATTTGTGGATTTCTTGCCCTGCTGGACCAGTAACAATTGTCTAATTTAGACAAGTACATTTGTGGATTTCTTGCCCTGCAGGACCAGTAACATTTGTCTAATTTGGACAAGTAGATTTGTGGATTTCTTGCCCTGCAGGGCCAGTAACATGTGTCTAATTTGGACATATAGATTTGTGGATTTCTTGCCCTGCAGAACCAGTAACAATTGTCTAATTTGGACAAGTAGATTTGTGGATTTAATTTGGACAAGTAGATTTGTGGATTTCTTGCCCTGCAGGGCCAGTAACATGTGTCTAATTTGGACATATAGATTTGTGGATTTCTTGCCCTGCAGAACCAGTAACAATTGTCTAATTTGGACAAGTAGATTTGTGGATTTAATTTGGACAAGTAGATTTGTGGATTTCTTGCCCTGTAGGATGAATGACATTTTGTCTAATTTGGACAAGTAGATTAGTGGATTTCTTGCCCTGTAGGACGAATGACATTTTGTCTAATTTGGACAAGTAGATTTCTGGATTTCTTGCCCTGTAGGACGAATGACACTTTGTCTAATTTGGACAAGTAGATTTGTGGATTTTTTGCCCTGTAGGACGAATGACATTTTGTCTAATTTGGACAAGTAGATTTGTGGATTTCTTGCCCTGTAGGATGAATGACATTTTGTCTAATTTTGACAAGTAGATTAGTGGATTTCTTGCCCTGTAGGACCAGTGACATTTTCATTTGGACAAGTAGATTTGTGGATTATTTTTTTATTAAAAATATATCTTTGATACCAAAAAACAGTAACTATATTTTTCCCAAGATGTGGGAACTCAATATATTGCCAAACTCCATAAACTACTATAAAGTCTTAACAACAAAAGGTGGCCGTTTATCAATAATTGCTGAAAGTCAGCCATAGGCCTAATCAAAGTTATCCCATGTTAGTTGGCATATGTTAGCCACAATTGAACCCACCCTGTGTTTCAATGCTATAAAGTACCATATCAAATGCAGTTGAAATTTTGCGAAGGAAACTCTATCATGTGACAGAATGTTGTACAAATGGACTATCAGGTTTCCAACTGAAAACAATATGCCTTGCATTCTTTGCTCTTGGGGCATAAAAACGTCTTCTCTCCATGTGGCACACACACACATATAAAAATCTGGGCCTGCAGCCACCAAATTTTCAATAAATTCAAACTCGGTACTCAACTAAACTGCTCGAATTTTACTCAGCTGAGGAATTTCTCAAGTTCATCACGTTTTGTAAATAAAAGATTTATTTCATCAATCATTCATTATACATGTAGTTGAATTCTGCTATTTTCAAATTTTGTAGATTGAATCTGGGTCAACATTCTAAGTAAATTAAACATAAGTTTTTCTCTCACATAAATTTACTGACTGGTTGATTTTTTCCTAATACAAGATTTCTATTCGCTGAGAAAAAAGTATCATCATTGCAGGGTTTTAAAAATTGCATCCCAATGAAGAGTAAAACTTGTACATGTATATATAACGACCTCCGTAGGACACAAGAAAACTGGTCTTTAAATGGAGGTGGTCTTAATACAGAGGTTGACTTGTACATAAAAGGTACTACTGGGGACAGCAAAAACAGTGTTTGTGACCAGGTGGGCTTTACATGTATAGACAGGTTGTCGTTAAAGCAGGTTTTACTGTACTTGTAAAACGTAACGAGGCAAAATGCTAAATAGTTACCTTATTTGATCCAATAACCGCCTTGGGCAAGACGGTACAAAAAAAAAATAGGAAAAAGGAGTTGTCAAATTGACGTAAAAGGATTGATTTTTTTACATAAGGCATGGTGGTAAAGTTGTTGAAGTTATTAGCGAGGACACCTACATGTATCAACATTTTTCTGTTACTGGGGGCTAGAGATATACTATTTTAGTGTTACTTAAGGTTTTTTCTGGTCCACATCTCCTGCTAGAAAAGATTCTTGATCTTGTGTAAAAAAAAAAAAAGAGACTTAATCTGAACAACAGGGTGAGGGGCACTTATAGGGACATGGGCGCTTATTGGGTCGAATACGGTACTTTGCCTTTCTCAATGACTTTAAAATAGAATAAGATCAAGTTAATAAACTCTCGAAAAGAGCAGTCAAATTACAATGTACAAGCTACTTGGTTATTTCTATTGTATCAAACGGACTTTAATTCTGTCCAATTAAAAAAATATGTACATTGTACATGTACTTCATGTACTTACAAAAGTGTATCTGCAGGTCCTATGATTACGACCTCCCATTTATAAAGATCATCGTCATCAACCAGCCCAGCGGAAAACCCTTCAACTGGATTCTTGTTCAGATCTGAAATACAAAAAAGTCAGTAAAATACATTGTAATTTATATACAAAAACAAGCCGTCTTGTAAACGTCCGTAAAATGATTTATATACAAAAATGAGGTAAACATCAGTAAAATAAATTGAGGTAAACCTCAGTAAAATAATTTATACAAAAATAAAACAAGGGTTGCATGATGTGAGGTGACATGAGTTATGTACATTGTATACATGTGTCAACATTTTTAATTAAACTGATACAACAATATTTAAAAGTATCACTGTTTCATTGATATGAAATAACTTAAGGATAACTCATAACAAATTTGTAACTTAAATCTATGTTTTGCTATTGGGTAACAGAATCAGTAGAAAAAATGTTGCGACAGACCATTTTCCAGTTGTTCAATTCCATTCAGTTTCATCACAATAGTTTGTACTCAGATTACATGACGTCAACTGAAAGTTGGGCAAGGTCGATTCAGGTTTAATATTTAATATTTAAATATTCGATATTTAGTGATATCTTATTTCACTTCATCTGTGATGAATTAATTTTAGTTAAATTATAAATCTCTCTAGTAAATATGCAGTGTCATCACTTTCCTGTAATCAAATTTTCAAATCTGGCATATCTATTACTTCATGATACATGTATTAATATCCCTGGCCATGTCATAGAGGTGATAAACTGCTTATCCGGAATATAATGATGCCTGACTTTTCTCTTTGAAACTGCACTCTATTATGAGGAACCGTGAAGTAAGAAGATAACTCTAAAATGGTCTATTACATGGAGAAAATATCTGCACTGCACATGTGCTCAATAGACTTTTTAATGTCAATAAATCACTGGTGAATTTTCTAAGCCTTATGACATATACAAACATACATGAACAACTATGTAATGTATATATACATGTACATGACATATTTAATATGTATAAGAATTTTACTCCATGAGCTGTTATTTTCACTTTTTTCTCTCTCTCCTGAAACGATCACCATTTTTTTTATTCAGGGAATAGAAATAACTTACAATAGCATCAGATCCTGCAAATACACGTACAGTCCATAATATATCATGTATGTACATGTATATATACACACAGAATTTCATTAAAGGGGCATTAACTGTGTTGGTTTTTTTTCCAAAAAATATTTTTTCCTTTTTTTTTTTTTTTGCTACTTAGATTGATATACAACAAAAAAAAAAAAAGAAAAAAAAAAAGTTCTTAAATGCCTATATATTTTGTGAAAATTGCTTGAGAAACTCAAGTTTGGCACTTTTTCACTTGCAACTGATTAACTCAAGCTTACCATTTGCATACGAATACCACAATGGACCTGACATTATTTTCACAAAATATATAAGAATACAAGATTTTGTATGCCTGTGTATAGCTTTATTTCTAATTATACATCAACTACAAGTAGTAAAAGTAGAAAAAAAAATCGAAATAATTTTGGTGGGTAAACACAGGTAATGCCCCTTTAAAAAGTTATTCACCGTTTCTTTAATTCACAAATTGATCAACACTGAATTGAGGTGTATTTTCCAGGGTGTACTGCATGATTTTTACCATTTTCGGTGATTTGGGAATGTTGAATTATTTGTATGTATATGCACATGATGGCCACACGCCCTAAATATTCATTTTCATTTTCTGTTTTATAATTAATTCATTCATTTATGTTCCAATATAGAATGCACCAACATGTATATCAACTATGAAGAATATGCTAATTCCTATATTTGAAATGGATCAATGCCTCTTTGCCATTTGCAGTTTGTTTATAAACAATGCTATGGGGATTGAAGTATAAATAAAACAAGAATTTGATGTGTGAAAGCCTGTAAGTGTCTGTTACCAATCAATATCCTGATAGATTATATACATGTACATGTATACAGTTACCCACATAATAAAATGTTCCTTCATTGATTTTCTGAAAACATGTTTACTGGGGTCAACATGAATGTAAATTTCCACTTGTCCTGCAGGACAAGTGGTATTTAAATCTACATGTACATGTACTTGTTGGAATGCAAAAATGGCTTGTCCGGAAATTTTACTTTGTATTTAAACATGAATAATCTTTATATTAATCAATTCTTCTCTTCAACAATTTCACTTGTCCTTTTGGACAAGTAAAAAGTAACATCTGCTTGTCCCGGACAACCAGACAAACCTTACTGTTGAACCCTGGTATACCTGTACTTGTAATGGACAACCAGACAAACCTTACTGTTGAACTCTGGTATACCTGTACTTGTAATGGACAACCAGACAAACCTTACTGTTGAACCCTGGTATACCTGTACTTGTAATGGACAACCAGACAAACCTTACTGTTGAACTCTGGTATACCTGTACTTGTAATGGACAACCAGACAAACCTTACTGTTGAACTCTGGTATACCTATACTTGTAATGGACAACCAGACAAACCTTACTGTTGAACCCTGGTATACCTGTACTTGTAATGTACAATCGGACAAACCTTACTGTTTAACCTAGGTGTACCCATACTACAGCAATTAAAGGTTGAACCAGTGAATTAATGAACCAGGAAGAAAATGAATGTACAAGTACCAGTGGAGGTCTTTAAAAGTTTATTTTTTATTAAACTCTGGTTGACATTTCATGAATCCATATGCTTAAAATCAAAATGTGTACATGTAACACAGGGTGTGAAATAAGAATCAAAACACACTTGTCAGGGGGTTCATGTAATTCATTTGAGAATATAGTTGTCCCCAACTGAATTTACTTGTCCCCCCTCCCAAATAAGAAGGAAAATTGATAAAATCATTAAAGAAAATAACAATTAATTAACTGGTAATTTTAATCTATTGTAAACAAAGTTTACACCTCATTCCATATGTATGCAGGCATTTTTCTGTCCATTTTGGGAAAAAGCCCTTGGCAACACAGTTGGAAATTTTAATATAAATTTGTGTCAAAATGGGAAAAATTGCTTGCACACACGGAAATCTAAATGCAAAGGAATCTCTCTTTTAAATGCATTTCCTATTGAATTGATTTGTTTTTTTATTAGGATCTTGGCCTCAACACCACATTGGGAATTTTTATTCATCAAATTGGGAAAAAATACTTGTATTTTACATTTGAACCTTGTTATCTAGAAGTTGTCAGGACCAAGTAAAACAAGAGTTGTCAGAAGACAACAAAGCTCGCCGAAATGGGTGTAAATTTTCAAAATAGATATATGACCCACAGCTGTCAGGTTTTAAGGTCAAAGGACTGGTAAATTTTTTATTCCTTTAACTCAGGTTAAAAATTTTGAAAAGTAGGTCAAAGTTCATGGTCAAGTTCACTAAGTCAGGGTCAAGGTACCAAATGAAGGCTCTGGTCATAAGAAATTTATATGTGAAATATCAAAGCCCTATCCCGGGATTAATCTAGATTTTAGAGGAAAGTACCTTTCAGAACATTTGGGGAAATACTGACTTCAAATATTTATTAAAATAGATGCAAAATGTTGTATTCTGGGAGGATTTATGGCATTTTATGACATTCTTTCTTAAATAGGGGAATTTTTTATCCATTTTCATAGAGGGGAAAGTGCCGTTAAACGGCAGCAAAACAGACCTAGATTGGTCCCTGCTATCCCTCATGGTTTAAAGATATAGCTACATGTAAGGTTAAAGTTTTTGAAAAGTAGTTCAATGTCCAAGGTCAAAGTCACATGTTAAGATACCAAATGAAAGCTCTAACAGGTCATAAGAAATCTATACGTGAAACATCAAAGCCCCATCCCTCATGGTTTAAAAGATATAGTTTTTGAAAAGTAGGTCAAAGTTTGAGGTCACAGTCACTAGACCAAAACTCAAGGTACAAAATGAAAGCTCTGGTCATAAGAAATCTATATGCAAAATATCAAAGCTCTATCCCTCATGGTTTAAAAGCTGCAGCCAAGGTTCAAGTTTTTGAAAAGTAGGTCATAGTCCAAGGTCAAGGTACCAAATGACAGCTCTGGTCATAAGGAATCTACATGTATATGCAGAATATCAAAGCCCTTTCCCTCACAGTTTAAAAGCTACAGCCAAGGTTAAAGTTTTTTCAAAAGTACGTCAAAGTTCAAAGTCAAGGTCACTAGGTTAAAAGTCAAGGTACCAAATGAAAGCTCTCGTCATAATGAATCTAGATGTATATGTGAAAAATCAGAGCCATGTCCCTTGTGGTTAAAAAGTTATAGGTCAGGTTAAATTTTTGTCTACGGACGCCTACGTGGACAATGACAATATGGATATCAATGTTGCCGGGGTGGGTGGGTATGGCTTTAACTCTCAAGACTTTCGTTCCGGCGAGCTGAAAATCAAGATAAACAGGTCCTCGAGTTAAAAGGTCTGTCACTAAATAGAATCCTTATTCCTCTGGTGAGCATCTCATTACTAGAATACTTGAAGGCCTATATGTATATCATATGTAAACTGGAATTTTTGTGAAGATTTTTATTCATTGTATGTACTAACAAAACTTATGGAGGGGAATGTCTGCCAAATTTCTATGTATCTTCCTTACATGCCTATTCATCTTGATCTTGCTTACCGATTCTACATTACACTTTATTACATTTTTATTATGTTTTCCGAATTTCCAATTCTTCTTCTTTACACCCTTGTTCATCTTACTCCCTATTTGCATTGCAGTTTTTACATTTTCAATCGTCTTTATCAATAACAAAGTTAATTTAGAATGATCCTTGTCAGCAAGCAGATGTCCGAATGCAGAAAGCAGAATGTGCTTACATGCATTAGAAGATTGCATTTTTATCACTAGACGGCGCTGTGATTTGCATAACATGTAATAGAAAAACACATTGTCCGACAGTCCAGATATTTCAGAAAAAGAAATTGAGTGTTTTTAGAATATTTTTAAGTTTATTTACATGAATCTTATAGAATACCCTATATACAGTAAAACCTGCTATAGTGGCCACCTCTATATAAGGATCACCTGTCTATAAAGGCCAGTTTTGAAAAGTCCCTTGACTGCATATTTCAACTAAACTGAACCTGTGTATACGGGTCACCTGCACATAAAGGTCAATATTCTCTGGTCCCTTGGGTGGCCCCTATATACAGGTTTTACTGCATATACATCTATGGTCCGAAATACACATCTGATTATTGGCTTGTATCTATACTGCTTCTGTCTTGCCCAAGATTTTTCAATCACAAAGACAGATTATGTTTCCCTTTATTATTACATCCATCCCTTCTTTCTGACAGAATTTGTCATACGTTTACTAGCCGTGACTCTGCACAAGTATTTCTTTAGCCAAGAACTTTGACACTGGTGCTCATTGAGTCATACCAATGCTTCTGATGGAAATTGACACTGGATGTCCCTTATTCTGCTTGATCAGTTTCAAGTCAAAAATTTTACAGCTCACATGTTTTTATAAGTATTTTAAAGTACAGTGAAACTTGTATATAACAACCACCTTAGGGACACAAGAAAACTGGTCTTTATAGGGAGGTGGTCTTTATATAGAGATTGATTTGTACACAAATGGTACTATTGAGGACAGGAAAAAACGGTCTTCTTGACCAGGTGGTCTTTATACACAGGTAGTCACAAAAGCAGATTTGACTGTAATCATGACATGAGTCAGCAGCCCTTTTCACAAAAATATTAAGATTATTCTTCAGATAAAATCTTAAGTCATTTTCACAAAAGCTATTGTAAGATTTAATTTTCTTTTAAGATTTAACCGTAAGATAAAATCTTAAGTTTTTCTCTTACGATTAAAGTAAGCATAGCAACGACGTTTCACTTTCGATTCGCATGCGCATACAATATTTCTGGTAAGGCGTCACATGCATTTTAGTTGAAGTATTTGCACTGAAGATAATATAGAAAAAACAAATATTTTTGGTGTAAATGAAATTCAATCAAGTTTGAATAATGATTAAATAAAGTTTCACAAAGCTCTACTTATATTTTACTCCAGCATTTTGAAATAACACAATACTAGTGTATTTGTTTGTGTTTTACATGTATGTTATCTAGATCTACACGGCATCAGTAAATTATATGTTTGTAGGCTATGTTTTTGTGTATTTATTTCGTAATTTAAATGTGTGTGTTGTGTAGGCTTCACGTTTGCGTTTTAGATATTCATACTGTCATGTGTTCACTTTTAAATTTATAAATTTTAAATTTATCATTGAACTTTATTAAATCTATCAATTTGTTTACAATATAAACAAACTTTCTTCGTGAAATACCCAGAAGTAAATTATTTATACGATGTTGTGTGTTTATATTTTTAGATCTAATTGTATTTTTTTACATTTATTTTACATATCCATTTAGATACACAATTATACTAAATTGTTATAGAATACAAGCCTCTGTGAACATGCTTTAGGTTTAAAATTTTTTGATAAATTGTGAAGCAATAATTCATTTGAGACTATGGGGACACGCACCTTTGAAAAAAATAAATCTGGAAATTCGTAAGCTTCCAGACACGATCTAACGGCAAGTTTGGTGTCCCATTGTTAATCTCAAAGGGATTATTTTCACAGCAAACGGGCCTATAGGGTATCCTTCCCTGGAAATGGTGTAGTTTTACAAGCCCTGTGAGGTCGTTTTGAAGTTTTTAGACACTAAATTATGACCTGTTTATCCTTCAAAAGTATCACATCGCATTAGCGGATATAGAAAATTTGTAAAAGTGGTGCCGATGGTGACATGGGATTATTACTTTTTAAAAACTGTCGTGTACAACTTTTATATCATATATACCTCACCAGAGCTAAACCGAGAAATTAAAGGGGACAAAAGTCTTGATATTGTTGCTAAACGGAGGAAGTCGTGAAATTTCTGTTTTTTTTAATAGAATCTAGAGAAATTGAAGGTTTTACACCTATTTTGCCAACAATAGGGATCGCATTTCGTAAGAGGATCGGGGTTTACGCTTTCAGAAAAAAAATGAAATTTAAAGTCCAAAGACGCCTTTTTCTACATTCAGACGTGACAATAAGGCCTATGCCTGATAATCCGCTAATAAAGCAAATTGATTATCTTTCTCAAAAGAAGATAACTGATTCAGCCAAAAAAAAAGTACAATGTTGAATGTATATTAAAATCGGAGCAGAAATTCGACCAAGTAGTCTCAATGATTTTTTTTTTATTTTTAACTAAGCTTTGAGAGCCCTACCGTCCCTCTAAATCCGCCGATGTAATTTAAATATTTTCTGGTAATGATGATGATAGATCTAGTAAACTCGACTTCATTTGAAACACCCCTAATTTTCAGCTTGGATCGACCTGTTACATGACCTCAGAGTGCGTGACTTTCAGAACGCTTGGATTTGGTACAGATGTAAACAATAGTGGCAGGGCTAGCAAATTTTAATTTTCTTGACTAAATCTATCATTATAGATCTATTAAAGGATTACAAAAGGTATGCATATGTTATCTTATCATGACAACGATATAGGCCTAGATTTCTATTCTAGATCTAAATCATTGCTATTTTTCTGATTCACGGATTATGTGACGAGGACAGTACAGTATGGTAGCCTAGATCTTCTGTAGTTTCAACACAACGTAATCGATCTAGTCCTAGATTTATTAACCTACTAAATACAAAATGCTCCCTGGATATGGATGCAGTGCCTCGGAAAAAGGCAGCGAGCTAACGGCTGGTCAATATTTAGTGACTCGTAGATCTATCTATACTCAGATTTTATTGTTAAAAATATGTTCTCTGCGAATAGCTATTCTGTTAATCATATCAAACAACATATTAAATTCATCTTTTTTTTCTATGGAGACACTAACGATTATATTGATAAAATCTTAAGAGTAAAAATTTCTCTTAAGTGTGGGTGATAGCTCTCTTAAAGTTACGACAAATTTTTATCTTAAGATTCACTTAAGATTTTTCATGAAAACCATAACAATCTTAATTTTACTCTTAAGAGTAAAAGTTATCTTAAGATTTTTTGTGAAAAGGGCTGCAGATGCTTAGCAGACTTGCCATCCTTGAACAAAATTCATGGGAAAGATTTTTCAATCTCATGGGGGAGACTCTAAATTTTAGTAAGAATTAATAGGAATATTTAAATTTTTCATGGGGAGATATGCATTTTTCTTGAAGAAATTATCAAAATTTTACATAAAAAATAGGGAATATCCCTATTTATGGAGAAGACTTGGCAAGTATGGTTAGTTTTTTGTAACTGTATCACCAAATGGGTTTGTTCTAAAGTACATTACAGTTCATGATTCTGATGATCTAATTTCACAGTGTAAACGGACAGCTTTTCAACTGTGGAAAAACTGGTTGCAATGTGGGGATTGTCTTAGAAGTATACACTTGCCAAAAATTAATAAATGGTCACATTTGCGAGTGATTTTGTCGCATTGTAGAGCGCTGCAGAGAAACATGCCTTTATATTTCATTATCATTATGATGGGGAAAAACATTTCCCAAATTAATTCATGAATTCCTTGTGTTGACATTCTCGTTGATTTCAAGGGACATGATTGGCTACATCCAAGCAACCAATTATGACAGTATTCTTCTACTTCTAAATGACCACCTTCAACATACTGAAGACTATGTCATGTAACTGAACTACACATGGCTTTGAAAAAAAAAGAATTTAAATTATTAAGTATCAGTAAGGGTGTAGGTTGAGACGGCTGCTCTGAACGACTCAACAGAGTCACTCATCACAGTGCTCAGTGGAAGGCTGTTCCAGGTTTTTATTGTCCCAGGAATAAAGGACTGTTGTCTAATGTGTGTTCTACATGATGGTATTTGATAGCAGAATGTGTGCATGTTTCATGATTGTCTGATGGGTGGAATTAATCTGTCAAGATTTTTTATGGAAATTAGCTCATTTGATATTTTATAGAGCATGACAAGGCGGGCATCTGTTCTCCTGTTTGATAGCGCTGTCCATTTTAACTTGTTTAACATGTCACTAACACTTGATGTGTTTCTATGTTCTATTGGTGGTCTTACTAGGGTAACTAGGGACGTATATGCCTGTTCCTTTACTGAGGTGGAACTGATATTAAGGTTCCTTCGGAGAAAGCAAAGTGTGCTGTTTGCCTTGTTGCATATGTTGTTAATGTGACTGTGACATTTTAGGTCAAACTGAATTGTCACCCCTAGATATTTTGCCTTGTCAACATGTTGTAATGTGTGGCCATGTAAAGTGTAATTGTACATGAAGGGGTGATGGATAAAACATTACAGCAATACTTGTCTGGGTGAAAAGCCATTTTCCATGTGTTTTCCCAAATACTTAGTTTGTCAAGATCTTTTTGAAGAGTTTTACAGTCACTTTGAGATTTTATTACAAGATAAGCTATGGTGTCATCGGCAAATAGTCGTATGGTGGAGTTTACGCCAACAGATATATCATTTATGTGCAACAAAAACAGACCTGGGCCCAAAACAAAGCCGTGAGGCACACTAGACATTACAGGGGCATACTCTGACATTCCGCCCTCAAGGATAACTGCCTGGGTATGATGTGCTAAGAAGCCCTGTATCCATGCATTTGTTTTACCCTGTATCCCATAGTGATTCAGTTTATAGATAAGTAAGTTATGACTGACCTTGTCGAATGCTTTTGAGAAATCCATTACGAGTACATCTGTCTGTTTTGAATTTTCAATATTTTTGGTGACATGTCCGACGTCATCTATAAATTCTAGGAGCTGAGATTCACAGGATCTAAATTTGTGAAAACCATGTTGAAGGGGATACAGGATGTTATGATGGTCTGCATGTGTCATGACGGTGCTCAGTACAATATGTTCCATAATACTGCAGCACATACAAGTTAAGGAAATGGGTCTATAGTTCTCTGGGTTGTACTTAGACCCTTTTTTGTAGATTGGGGAGACATGTGCAGTTTGCCAGTGTCTAATGACTTCTGAAGTATAAGGGATAAGATAGGTGATATTTCACGAGACATGGTTTCAGCTCATCTGGTCCACTTGCCTTAGTTGGGTTTAATTTCACGAATCAGTAAGAGATTGAAGATACCTTGGGTGGCTATTTTTATGGCTGGCATGGTCAGATATGATGTTTTATCTTGCATGTACCAATTGTTTTTGAAGTCAGTTGCTGTAACTACATCTGGATTTGAGAGGAGAGACTGAAACTGCATGCTAAGAGCATTCGATTTCTGCTTTGTGTCCGTTATAAGTTTCCCACCGTGTTTTAGTGATGTTATCCAAAAGTAGTCGTTTTTTTTACTTTTTATATATGACCAAAATTTTTTCATGCTGGAGAAGTTGTATTCATCAGATTTTGGTTTCACAATGTTTTCGATGTACTGCCACAAGTATGATTGTCTATGTTGTTTTTGTACCTTGTGTTTTATTTGTTTATATTTATTTCTCATATTTTCAGATTTTTTCATCTTTTTATAGAGCTGGCCTCTTGTTTTCGTTAATTTACTTGTTTCAGGTGTTACCCATGGAGATTTAATTTTTGTAGTGATTTTTTGTGTACAATGTGCTCACTGGCTAATTGATTAAGTTTTTGTTTTAAATTCTTGCCAAAGTTCTTCTACTGAGTGTGAATTTACCTTTGATAGTATGTTGTTATAAAGGTTTTTAACTTTCCCTTTTATTATGTTCCAGTTTGCCTTGCTATAAATTGGCACATTTCTTGGTGTTTGTTTAAGTTTAGAGGATGTTATATTGAATTCCATGAAAACCATCTCATGGTCTTATATACCTGGTATGATTTCAATTCGAGGGACCTGATTTGGTCGGTTGTTGATCATAAGGTCTAATGTATTGGCTTGTTGGCTGTTTTATTAGTTGTACCAACCCTATGTCATCCAAAATATTTCCAAAATCAGTGTATTTTCTGGTGGGTAGATTTTGATTTTAAAATTTTATTCTTCCAGTCCCATCCCGGGAGATTAAATTCTCCTCCAATTAGTAGTGCTGTGTTGTTAATTTGAGTAGCCCTTCCAAGAGATGTTTCAAACCACATTAGACTATGTTCATCTGGTGCTTTTGTATTGTAAAATGATGATATTTAAAGTGTTCTGATTTCAACTTTAGCCCATATTATTTCAGACTGATCATTAGGAGAAAGGTCTTCAACTTCATCACTTAAGTATTCTGTTTTAATTGCAATAAGTACCCCACCGCCTTGCTGATTTTTCTGTTTAATACTTGAATCAACGATGTCAGGCTTAGATGTTGTCTAAGATAATTTGAACTAGATGTTGCTTACATTTTATTGACAGGAAATGATTGTACAGTGGCCCTTCCCCCCTTATAAGACCACCCTAAATGAAAGAGGCATGTGGTCTCATAATGGAGGTGGTCTTTCCTGGGAGGATGTCTATAGATAACTTGTCAATGATAGATGACATCTAGTATTACAATTTTCAGACAATCTGTATTCATTGATATTACATCTCCATGTTAATTTGGTTCTTTCAGGTGCAATAGTCATTGGCATCATATGATTTAAAATGTTCACATTGTCACTCACACAAACGTGTTCACATAATAATTTGATTAAAAATGTTCCAAACACTAAACATAATCCTCGAGTTTATTTCACACCTGAACGTTGTTTTGACAGTACCCAGTCTAAGACCTCCAGCTCCGATGTGAATACAACAGGTAAACTGCTACTTGTCACGCCTAATTAAACATACCTGCAAATCATCCTGTCTTTTGTGTTACCCTAATCAACATCCACGATGATAATTAATTCCTAATAATCCTTTAATTGGATTTTAAACTCGGAAGACTTCACGAAGTGTTGATATGACAAACGAAGGACTAATGATATCGGGCAGCTTGTGTTGCGATCGATTACAGGCAGATCAGAAATGCGTATTTGTAGGGAATTATAGGCCTATTATTTTTTTAATTGAGGGTACTGCCATTGGGAACGTGTCCTCTTGGCCCCCTCTGAATCCGCCACTGGTACAGTTTCTTGTTCAAATCTTCTCGTTTTCACGAGACACAATTTTGTAGATAATAAAAACATTGGTTACCCAGTAGAGCTAGCCTTGTAAATGAGTTTCGTATTTGATGTTTTCGTACTTTATTTTTTAAATTACCCGAATTATTCAGTCATTATACTCTGTTCACTATGATCACTGCATTTACCTAGTAGGATGAAGAGAACCGGAAACAGTGTGGGCTAGAATTATTCGAGTTTAAAAATAACAAAAACTCGGCCGCTCACATTTTGGTTACGCGACAGAGCTAGCGAATAATTTAGTTTCGTATTTAATGTTATACTTTTTAAAAAACACTCGGTCACTCGTGAGGGGGGTTTTCTATGGAATCAACATGATTTGGAGGATAAAAAGTGGTCGCTGGTCGTGTTCTCTTATAAGAGGTAATTTATCATTAAAAAAGGCTTATGTTTTGAAAATTTGGTCGCTTAAGGGGGGGTGGTCACTTGTGGGGGTGGTCAAAATAGGGGGACCACTGTATTCTGTGCTTAAAATAGTAACCGCATGTTCTAAATCCTAAATGTTCAGTAGGGTATGGATATGTTAATGTTTCACTGTTTTGTGGCGAAAAGTAACTTAGAAATGTTTGGCTCTCCTGATTATTGGAAACTTGGAGACCCTAAGTATAACTTGAACAGAAAATCTTTATTTTTTTTATCCTCACCCGTAAAAGTATGTGTTTAATTACTTTTCAAATGACCTTACCGCACTAAATCCTTCTGTCATTGCACTTCAATATACATCATGTTGGTTTTGATATGATCATGCTTACGTTCATTCGATAGAGAAAATATTTTTTTATCTTTAATTTACCACCAAAGGAAATAATAAGTTTATTTAATTTGTGTTAATCTATTTATTTCTGATATTAGAAACTGTGTGTGGAAACACGTCACGTCTGCTAACTTATTTGTTGTCAGATATGCGTTGTATTCATTGTTTAGTGTTTCCGTGTTAATAAATACTGTTCATTTTCAGTTCATATAATTAATTTTCCGCCTTCCGTTTTCTTACATAGCACAATCAGAAACATATCTTACCCGTAAGCTGTCTTCGTAGCAATAAGGCCGACTGTTCTTGAGCCATAAGAAATATTTACTTGTTGTTACTAACTGAATGGAAATGAGTGAAATGGCTGGAAGTGTTTACAGCGCAAGCGCACAGCTGTGCTAAGCAAAGGCAAGGGCAAGCCACTCTCTTCTGATCAGCCTATCGGTCTGCTCTTTAGTTTTATAAATCAATACATGTCCACAGAATTGAGTATATGAATAAAACAGAATAAAATAATTTGTGGAAATATATAAAAAATAAAAGTAAAGAAATTAACAAATGAAATAAATTTAACAGGAAAAAAAAAACTAAAATAATTGTCTAGGATTAAATGAAATAATAAAAAAAGATTAGGCCTAATAAAAAACAAAATATTATCATAGACATAGGAACCGGGTTTTGGGGGGCAGCCCCCAACTTTTTTTACATACAATTTATGATATAAAATCAGACAAAAATTAGAGATTCAAAGCACATACATACACACACACACAAATCATAAAAAAAACCCAGAAATTAACATTACAAAATAAAACCCAAAGATATAATATTGAATAAGGGTGAAAAAGAAGAAAAAATACACGCAAATAGGCCCTATATATCAACTTATTTAAAGGCCAAATAAATTAAAATAAAAAAGTTGTAAAATGTAATTATGAAGTAAAAATAAGGAAAAATATAGAATACTGATGTAAGTTTCTATCCTTTTTAAGTTAGGCGACATAAAATAAATATATGTATATAAATAAATGAATATAAATTATTTGAATAATTAAATTGTTTTTTGGGGGGAAATACTCATTGCTGTTTGTACATTTTCAATTTTAAATAATATACACTTACATTTTATGACAGGGATGCGTATTCAATGGCGTAGGCCTAGCTGGGTTCAGAAAAGTGGGTGGGGAGGGGGGGGGGCACAATGATTCAAAATATTGAGAGTGGATTACAGGGCGGATCCAGGAATTCAAAAAGAGGAGGCATAACTTTTTTTGCAGTGGTGTAGGAAGCAAATCAAAAGGTGGTTTTAAAAGGGGTAAGGTTTGAGGCTGGTGACATTAATTAAACATGTTTATATTTTAAAAATTAAAATTTAAACTTAAATTAAAACTGCTTATGCAATGCATACCTCATCAATAGTAGAGTGATGATTTCAAGATGGAGTGGTGTAAACCTTAATTAAAGTGACCGAGTGGATCGAGGCGCATAAAATTTTTTGAAATTTGTCTTTGATTTTTTTACTTTTTATAGAAAGATAAAAGGTTTTACACCCATTTTATCAACTTTAGACGGCACTCTCTCCCTCATCACTGCACATATTTCTAAGTGTTGGATTAATTTTGAGGCAATATTTCGTTAGGGGTAGGGTTTTACGCATCTTTCACTGAGATAGTTTGGAATCCTTTTTTTTTTTTTTTTTTTTTTTTTTTGCATCCAGACGCGAAAATACGCATAGCAATCCGATAATAAACCACTTTGATTATCCTTCTCAAAAGAAGGTAGGATCACCAAAAAATTTACTAAAATCGGGACAGAATTTTGGCCTAGTATCCTTCATACATTGAATATGACCTCTTTATCGTTAAAAATATTGATGGATTAATTCGGAAGTCCGATGAGGCATTCTCTAGCTGCCAGACACAAAAATCGCCATTTCCCTGTGGTCCAGGGTATGCTTCCCAGAAATGTTCAATTATTAAAGCCCAGAGAGTTAATTATCACATTGCGACTCGTTTTTTATTCCGGCCAAATATTGCATTAAATTGGCATGCGTATCATTTATCAAAAATAAATTGAGTACCATCAAACACAAATGCACGCATAGCATGATGAGGGAGTCCGGAAATGTTTTATTTTTAAAAGTTCTGGGAAGCCTTTTTTTCTGGATTCCAGACGTGTTGATAATGTATAAAAAAATAATTGGTATGTGAGAAAGTATGGGAAGGGGGCATGCCTGGCTGCCCCGGTACCTACACCTACACTGATACATGTAATGTGTAAATAATTGGTAAGATATAACTTACATTTTGATATAATGCAAAATTTGCTAAGTTTACAAATAAATTTTCACATTCATACAAACTGATAAAAAAACCATGAAAATTTCTTTAGTGAAATGGTGGGCAACAGGGAATGTAATTGTTTTGCCCGAGCGAAAGGAGGCATGAAAATTTTGGTAATAGTAAGTACGGATTCCGGAAAATCAATTATTCAAGAATTATAACTAATGCTTTGAAAAAATCAAGTATTTTTTTAAAAAATGTGGCTGTGTGATAAAAGAAATTATGTCGAAAAGTGTGGGGGGCACAAACATACTTGTGCCTCCCCCAGTTTCAAAAGTTCTACGCCCTTGGTATTACAGGGAACTTGTGAATATGTTTGTTTCGTTTTATGGTGCCTTATGTCACCATTAGACTTGAGGTGACAATGCAGTTGTGAAAGTAAAAATTTTCTCAGAGACGTAATTTATATGTATGTGGAATTAACATTTTGGATCTGCCGATTTACATACATTCGATGAATAGAGGCATTGTATATCTATTTTATCATGTTGAGTTTTTAAAAGTGATACAAAAGTACATTATGTAGGCCCTATATCACTTTAGTAATATTAAACTATAATAACTTAATATTAGGATGCCAGCTTTAATGGATACATCACATCAGCTTTGATTGAAGCTTCATTTCAGCTTTAATGTACATGTAGATAAAGGCGATGTCATATCAATTTTAATGTTATATCAGCTTTAATGTTTAGATGTCATATCAGTTTTAATGGAGACGTCACATCAGCTTTAATATATGTTATATCAGCTTTAATGTAGATGTCACATAGGCTTTAATAGAGATGTCATTTCAGCTTTAACAGAGATGTTATATCAGCTTTAATGGATATGTCATTTCAGCTTTAATAGAGATGTATCAGCTTTAATGGAGATGTCATATAAGCTTTAATGTAGATGTCACATCAGCTTTGATGGATATGTCATAGCAGCTTTAATGAAGATGTTATATCAGCGTTAATGTAGATATCATATCAGCTTTAATAGAGATGACATGTCAGCTTTAATATGTTATATCAACTTTAATGTAGATGTCACATCAGCTTTGATGGATATGTCATAGCAGCTTTAATGGAGATGTTATATTAGCTTTAATGTAGCAATCATATCAGTTTTAATGGAGATGACATGTCAGCTTTAATTTGTTATATCAACTTTAATGTAGATGTCACATCAGCTTTGATGGATATGTCATAGCAGCTTTAATGGAGATGTTATATTAGCTTTAATGTAGCAATCATATCAGCTTTAATGGAAATGACATGTCAGCTTTAATAGAGATGTCATATCAGCTTTAATGTAGATGTCATAATGGAGATATGATATGATGACAAAATTTTTGTGAATCAGCTTTAATGGAGATGTCATATCAGCTTTAATACAGATGTCATATCAGCTTTAATGTATATGTTATATCAGTTTTAATGGAGATGTCATATCAGCTTTAATACAGATGTCATATCAGCTTTAATGTATATGTTATATCAGCTTTAATGGAAATGTCATATCAGCTTAAACAGAGATGTCATATCAGATTTAATACAGATGTCATATCAGCTTTAATACAGATGTCATATCAGCTTTAATGTATATGTTATATCAGCTTTAATGGAAATGTCACATCAGCTTAAACAGAGATGTCATATCAGATTAAATGTAGATGTCATATCAGCTTTAATACAGATGTCATATCAGCTTTAATACAGATGTCATATCAGCTTTAATTTATATGTTATATCAGCTTTAATGGACATGTCATATCAGCTTAAACAGAGATGTCATATCAGATTAAATGTATATGTCATATCAGCTTTAATGGAGATTTTATATTGGATTTAATAGAGATATGATATGATGACCAAATTTTTGTGAATGGCAAAGATGGGCTTCCATCCGATAATCAGATTTTAACTTTGTTTATACAATAGTGCTGAAAAATTGAGATATTCAAATTTGCCACTGTCAGTCCAGATTTTCACCCTATGTTCAGATTATGGCGTTGTTGAACATCAGAACTTCATTAAAATTAAGGTAGGATATCTTTATTTTTGATTTTGAATAGTGTTTTATGCTAAAAAAATTCATTAATATAATGGCGGCCATTTTTTTTTCTGGTGGAGGAGAGAACCTGGTTACAATATACAATGGAATAGTCCGATGGCAAGTAAAGTGGCAAACTTTCTCACAAAAATCAGCTTAGGTTCCAACGGGGCTTGAACCTGCACTGACCAGGAGGGGAGACTTCATGGTTCAAAGCGTGATGCTCTAATCACAGAGGCTCCCTGGACTTTTTGGTAATACTTTACTTTGTCTTATACAGACTTTGCTAGGTTGAATTTCTACCCTGATTTTAAATTACTTTTTTTGTAAAACCTGGTTTTACCAAAAAAAAAGGTAGCTGAAAATTCGGGGCAGAATTTCGTCCTAAGACACTGACAGCTTTGGATGAAATGCCAAAAATGTTTAAATTCTGCTATTGACTGACAGTATGCACCGAAGATTCATTAAAAAAATATAACCTGTCAGAATGGATATTTTTGTTGGTGATAAAGTTTGAAATATTCAACATTTTATAAAAATAAAATATTTTTTTAAAAAAAAAATCTCAGGTTGAAAATTTTTTTTTATGTCTTATTTGTAAAGAGAAATAATATTCTCAATAAAGCGCAAGTAAACATTTGTATCTTTATGTGGATACCAGAAATATCGACTGCCGGTATATTTCATTCATTCTAGGCAATATATGCTCGATATGTTAAAATTTTCTATGCAATATATCTTTTCAGTCTTTGTAATAAAAGTTTAAGTCTTATCACCAGATATTTTGTTGTTATCCATGTGAGAGCCTGTATGCTGTTAACATATCAAGTCTACCAGGGGCGGCCTCAGTTAGGGCAATGCACTTTAAACCATGAAGTCTCTCATTTCTGGTCAGCGCAGAATTGAGCCCCGCTGGAATCTAAGCTGATTTTTGAGAGAAAGTTTGTCAGTTTACTTGCAGAAGGTCGGTGGTCTCTTCCTGTGTACGTTGTAACTGGGTTTTCTCCTCCACCATTAAAAATGGGTCACCACCACATAACTGAACAAGAGATCACAGAGGGATCTTGGCGCCCACCATGGAATGTTTTATGTCTGATCTATGACAGACTCTTCTTTTCTCTTATTTTGTGTCTCAACATTGAATTTTAACTGAAATCCATATTTCTGTGAAATACTTTTTTTCACAAGATTATAGCAAAACTGAATTTGAACTGAACATATTAAATTTTCAGAGAGAATGGAATTCAACATGGCTGCCTGCCAGCATTGATGGATTCTGTTCCTTCTGAAAATGTAATATGCACAACTAGACCTCAAACTTCAAAGGCAACCCTCATGTCAAATTTCAATGAGATACCTACAGTACCTTTTGAGAAATATAAATGGTAACAAACTTCTTTGGTCAAAATCCAAGATAGCCACCTGTTGGCCAATTTGGATTCCAATCTATCTGAAAATGTAAATTGCACAACTAGAACTTAAGGGGAACCTTCATGCCAAATTTCAAGGAGATTCCTTCAGTCCTTTCTGAGAAATAGCGGTAACAATCTTCCTTTGGTCAAAATCCAAGTTGGCCCCATGTTAAATTCCGATCTCTCTGAAAATGTAATATGCACAACTAGATCTCAAGGGGAACCTTCATGTCAAATTTCAAGGAGATTCCTTCAGTCTTTTCTGAAAAGTAGCGATAACAAATTACCTTTGGTCAAAATCCAAGATGGTCCATTGTTGGCCTTATTGGATTCTGATTTCTCTGAAAATGCAATATGCACAACTAGACCTCAAGCGGAACCTTGATATCAAAGTTCAAGGAGATCCCTTCAATACTTTCTGAGAAATAGCAGTAACAAGAATTGTTCAGGATGTATGGACAGACAGACCACAGATGCGGGGTGATTTGAATAAATTGTTGATTGTGGCATAAAACACTATCAAAAATATTCAAAATCTACTCTACCATGACATATGATTTTTTACAGACCTGTGACTTTCATTTCTTCAAGGGGCATAAGCTGTGTTTACCCCCCCCCCCCCCAAAAAAAAATTTTCCTACTTGTACTTGATGTACAAAAACAAATAAGAGCTATATACATGTACAAGCATAAAAAATATCTTATATAATCTTAGTTATATCTTATAATATATACTTTGTGAAAATAAGGTCAGGTCCAGTGTGATATGCATTGTAAAAATAGAAATGTTGAATTAATCAATTGCAAGTGAAAAAGTGCCAGACTGGGTTTCTCAAGCAATTTTCACAAAATATAAAGATCTCAAAAAATTATATACCTGTGTATATCTCCTTTTTGCAATTGTTTAACAATCTACGAAGTAAAAAAGGAAACAATTTAAAAAAAACAAAACAAAACAAAAACACAGCTATATTAATTTCCCTTTAAGCTGATTTCTTGGTAAAGAAACATTATTACTTTTTTTCTGTTTGAAAAAAAGCTTACAATGTAGATACGAGTTACGAAAGGGATCTAACTCAGTGCCTCTTACTTGCAAGTCAAAAGTTCTGACCAACTTAAAGCCCAACGACCACCAACTAACTCCAAGTTAGGGTGAAGATTCTAACTGATAATGTACTATACAGATATGTCATACATATATAACAAGATGTGTTTGCAAAACACAAATGCCCCTAGTCTCAACAAATTTCTATGCTGGCAAATAATATCTATACATGTACTTTAAATATTGCAATGTCCTACATTTTGACCCCATCCCACCCCAAGTGGCATGTGATGTCAGTGCAGTGTGAGCAACCCTTAGATGAATTTTCAGTCATAGTTTGGTTACTGTATCACAATGCAAACTTTAAATATTGCACTTTATATGTAAGCAGGATGGAGTTACGGAGAGAGGGTCAAACAGACAGATGATCCAAACACTAGATGCAAATGATGGACCTTTCAGGCATATACAGATGACGGACCTTTCAGGCACATACAGATGACTGACCTTTCAGGCACATACAGATGACGGACCTTTCAGGCACATACAGATGACGGACCTTTCAGGCACATACAGATGACGGACCTTTCAGGCACCTCTGTATGTTGCTTTATTTGCAAGAAATAAAAGTATGAAAATTGCAGTGTGGTCACCACTGAAAGCTGTTTATTACTCTCACACTTGTATTGATCACAAAACAATGTATTGGTTGAGGACAGTCTTCCGCTAAGACCTCTAGTCCGCTTATACCAGTAGTCCGCTAATACCAGTAGTCCGCCAAGACCAGTAGTCCGCTAAGACCAGAAGTCCGCTAAGAACAATAGTCCGATAAGACCTCTAGTCCACCAAGACCAGTGGTCCGCTAATATCTGTAGTCTGTTTATACCAGTAGTCCGCTAATACCAGTAATCCACCAAGACCAGTAGTCCACTAATACCAGTAGTCTGCTAAGACCAGTAGTCTGCCAAGACCAGAAGTCCGCTAATACCAGTAGTCCGCCAAGACCAGTAGTCCACTACTAAGACCAGTAGTCTGTCAAGACCAGTAGTCCGCTAATACCAGTAGTCCACCAAGACCAGTAGTCCGCTACTAAACCAGTAGTCTGCTTATACCAGTAGTCTGCTAAGACCAGTAATCCACCAAGACCAGTAGTCCACTAAGACCAGTAGTCTACTAATACAAGTAGTCCACTAATACCAGTAGTCCGCTAAGACCTCCAGTCTACCAAGACCAGTAGTTCACTAAGACCAGAAGTCTGCTAAAACCAGTAGTCCGCTACTAAGACCAGTAGTTCGCGAAGACTAGTAGTCTGCTAATAACAGTAGTCCACCAAGACCAGTAGTCCGCTAATACCAGTAGTCCGATAAGACCAGTAGTCCGCTACTAAGACAAGTAGTCCGTTAAGACCAGTAGTTCACCAAGACCAGTAGTCTGCTAATACCATTAGTCCGATAAGACCACTAGTCCGCTAAGACCAGTAGTACGCTAAGACCTCTAGTCCGCTAATATCAGTAGTCCACTAATACCAGTAGTCCGCTAATACTAGAAGTCCGATAAGACAAGTAGTCCGATAAGACCAGTAGTCCACTTATACCAGTAGTCCGATAAGACCAGAAGTCCAACCAGTCATCCGATAAGACCAGTCATCCAATAATACCAGTAGTCCACTAATACCAGCAGTCCACTTAGACCAGTAGTCCGCTAATACCAGTAGTTCAATAAGACCAGTAGTCCAATAAAACCAGTATTTGGCTAATACCAGTAGTCCGCCAAGACCAGTAGATCTCCGGTAAGACCAGTAGTCCACTAAGACCAGTAGTTCACAAATACCAGTAGTCCACTAAGACCAGTAGTCCACAAATACCAGTAGTCCACTAAGACCAGTAGTCCGCTAAGACCAGTAGTCCACAAATACCTGTAGTCTGCTAAGACCAGTAGTCCGCTAAGATCAGTAGCCAGCTAAGACCAGAAGTCCGCTAAGACCAGCAGTCCACTAATACCAGTAGTCTGCTAAGACCAGTAGTACAATAATACCAGTAGTCTGCTAGGATCCGTAGTCGGCTATGGTGTGATTTCGTCTTTAATATGAACTACAACAATATTTTTTTTCCTTCTGTTCCAGAAAAAAGTCCCAACAGCAGATGATCTAGAATTTTTTTACAAAACCGTGTTCCAAAAAACCAAATCACTACTACGGCGGCATAATTTATGGAAACTTTTTTACATATGCATGATGTATACAGTAATATCTAATCATATGACACCCTAATCGAGTGAAAATGGCAATCATGGAGCTTAAGCCAATGTACTGGGTGATCAACAAACAAACGAAAGCAACTATCTAGTTACATATGATTTATTTGACATAAGACATAATAACAATCAGGTAAAATCAAGTATTTCACAAAGACTCATCCTTTTTTTTTTTTTGTAACTATTTTGTTTTTTCACAAGCAGTGATTTGAATAAGAGAAAGGGGGAAATCACACGACTCCATACAACAACACAAGATAGCACTTTATTCTCCTCTCCAAAAATACACAAATGTAGTGATTTTAGTTTTCTACACCAATTACACACGAAGGAAAATAAGAAAACAATTGTATTAGATTATATTTTCTTTCATATTTATATCCTATGTATGTATATATATATGTATATATATATATATATGTTGTTTTTTTTGGTGGCAAGTTTTACCTCAATTTTTGTGTATAGAAATGAATGCATCATATAGAAAGCTATATTTCTCTCTTTAGTTTAACATCAAGAAATTTGCTGATAGATAAACAATTGCCTTTTGAGTTCTTTGGGTCAGAGGAGCCACAAAATGCTGATAATGTAGTACTTATACTGAAAAATAAAATTCTGGAAAAAGATAATGTTGTAAGCGAAAGAAAACAAAAACATAATTCTACAGAAAATCCCCTAATTTTGGTCTATATTGATCCGAATTTATCTTTCCGATATAGACGATGGAAAATTAAAGGATTTTCTTTCACGAAACGTGTCTTGCCACATTTTGAACAAGACACACCCCTTTACTAGATTGTGATGCATTTGAGTCTGCAACAATATATATAGAAACAATGGCAACAACTCAAATGGACCCACAATCCAGGTGAGCTAAATAGGCAGGAAAAATAATTTATCTAATGCTTTAACTTATTTACCCCTAAAACACATTTGGACTGGTCCAAGTCATTGATTTTACGAACAGTCCATTGTTTTCCAGGGATTAATGAGTTAATTATAAAGAAAAAATATTGTCCAAATTTTGTTAGCTGTACTCATAGTACCGTCAATCTCTCATGAAGACACACAAGATGTCGGTCTGCAGTGATCTTACATGACTTAAGCTTAAGATGTTTACAAACTGTCCAGCAGAGCTAATGAAAAGTTAAATTTATTAATTTTGTATGTTTTTTTTTTTTCAGAAAAGGCAAGTGATGTGGTATCTACAGCTTTTGTTTGAATTCCTTCACAACGTTAACGAACAGCCTTTATTTTCACGTATACATCGTGTTTTGCAAGTTGGCACTTTGTGTTAAGGTAAAATAACAATCGACGACTTTGGTAGATAAGAAATAAACAACATCTTATAATAAAATCAACTTGTGTATAAACACGTTTTCTACTTCATTACGATCTTATCCTCCTCTATTATAATTGTAGAAGTGCGGAGTCATTGTGATAAAAAGAGAGCTGAAATGAAAAAAAAAAACAAAAAAAACAAAAAACCAACAACACAGACTTTGCATTACACAAATATTCACAGTATTTCCTATAGTAACTATGAACGTGACAAATTTTCGCTTGGGGTTAATCTTGCAGTTTTTTCTACACTAACAACCCTTGCACAAATTTAATTTCAATAGAAACAAATAGAATGGTAGTACAGTATTAAAAAAACAACTATAGGCCATGTGGCCACAGTGCTGAGCAATACATCTGGAATTTTAATTTCAAGGTCAAAGTTGAAGGTTAAAATGAAAGGTCACAATCAACTAACGAAATCATTTTCTTTTATCATGTGAAATTTAAACGCCATACTCTTAATGGTTTTTTCATCACTGAGCATGCACTGAATGCAACAGCTACACTGATTTTTTTTTTCTACATAAACAGAAAGACACAATGTCAATTCATAGAATGATGCATGCCTCACTATTAAACTAATAAACAACTGACACATCCATATCTCTCCTTTGACTAAACAGGAGTTAACCCATCTACCCCCGAAAATAATGGACTGTAATGAAAAGCAATGACACAGACCAGTCCAAATATGTCTTTAGGGGTGTATGAGTTAATGACATGGTGAAATTCATAAATACTAATATTCTCACAAGGATTAGCCCCATGCGAACATTTCCACATTTATCTTATCATGTATAACATAATTATTCTTACTTCACATCAAGGTTAATAACAAAACACCTTGTCTTGAGTCCTTTTCCAAGATAACAATACCTCTGGTTATATTACAGAAAGACGGATTCTAGAAATCTTTCCTTCTGACTGCAACTTTAGTTCTTCAATATAAAAAGGCTCAAAGGACAAGAAGAACTGTCACACACCAAAAAATCAACTCCATCATTTCCCCAATGTTATACAAAGCACAGAGAAATACAGCAGTATACTGAAAGGGTGGGGTTGGGGTGTGGGAGATTTACTTCAATATTAATACTTTGTCATGGGGGTATACATTACAACATAAATACAACATTTTAAAATAAACTGGAATTTTTCATCCTTTGGCAGAAAGAAAAACATTAGCATATAAATATCACAGTCACTACTTAAATGTAATGTGGCGATTGCCAGCACACAGTGGCAAAATGTTTGGTAACAGGTTATTACCCATTTAATACATACAATTATGTATTGCATATCTCTTGTTGACACATCGTTGAGAGCAAAACTGTTCAACGAGGATCAACAAATCCCATAAATATTAGGAATGAAGGTGACAAATTGAGAACAAGCCACCATCGAATCAATGCCGTGTAAACTAGGAAACAACCTGGAATCGTTTCCGAAATATTGCACTTCAAACCGTCAGCTTAAGATCGTATGGAAGGCACATGTCCATAAAATATTGGTCAGCAACTAATTAATGAAAAAAAAAAAGAAGAGATCCAATGATGTAGTCAAGCGATTCAATTGGAAAAAAATTAAAATGGTGAGGAAAAATAAAATATGACACTGGGTAAAGAATTTGACCTGGAATCACCTGTATGTTAGATGGATTGTACAAATAAGGAAATTTCTGGTAGTTGAATGGTGTATGAAGTTTTTTCTTTCCCTGAGGTTCAGATCTTCAAAGACAATCAACCCAAAACTGCTGATCCCATTTAGGTAAGTTGATGATTTGAGGGGTTTTCAGTAGAAAACCCAATAACATTCCTTTTAAACAATTCTGTGCTCGTCATTAACCACTAAACTTTTGCATGTCCTAAGTTTGATTAACAACATTTTCTAATCCAAAAGACGATTAAAAACACATTAAATGTGCTATATTTTTCTGTGTATAATGCGCACCTATGTGTAATGCGCACCTAATTTAGCACATATATTTGTGATATATGCCCACAATTCTTCTAGTCATATTATTACATTAAGCTACAATGTCCGTTTTTCTGTTTAATTTAGATGCAGCAACAAGAATCAGTAGTTTGAATAACAAGCACAGATTGACAAACATATAGATCAGCCGTCGTCACAGAGCTCAGACCATTAAATGGTGACCTCTTTCAGGATTCTGAAACAGTCTTACAGAAAAAATAACTCACAATCCTCCTTCAAAATATTACTTTGCACCAGTTAATTAAGTCTTGGCAAGTAATTGGTCTAGAATTGCCTTAGTGAATGTGTGTGTGTGTACATATATATATATATATATAGAGATAGAGAGAGAGATATATATAGATATATATATATATATATGAGAGAGAGAGAAAGAGAGACAGACAGAAAGAGAGAGAGAGAGAGAGAGAAGGGGGAGGGGGCAGCATATTTTATATCAATAATCATTGAATTCTAGAAAATAAAACATTTGACCGACAAAAACATGAGGTCCATTACAACTGAGCATTCATAATTTTTATAAGGTAAAGCTATATGTGACTAAAAATGACCAAGGACTTTATAATGTACAAAAAAGCACAGCTAGTTCTATATAAACACCAAACATATACAAAAACTATGCTCAGATTCATATATTAATCATATAATTTTGATCCAATTTCACAAATATACAATGATTTCAATTGCGGAGAACTCCAGAAAAATGAGTATATTTAGTGCTCAAATGCACTTAAACACTTGTTGAAAATCCTTACTGTATGTAGGTCAAATATATGACCTACTACCCCATTTTTTTTATTATTATTATTGTTTTGTAAACAGAACCATTTTGTTTGGAAAGTTAATCACGGGTCATATAACTCTGACCTACTGGTCTATTTATAATGAATGACATTGCTTCAGTGGCTAACTTTGCAGATTGGAGATGCACCACGATACAATGTGTAAGCTTACCACACAAAATCTGGGAATACGCTCAACTTCCTGTACGGTTAAGTCATACATATAGCTATAAATCTGTAAGCAAAGACTTGGCATGCAATAAATGATACAGCATCTTTCTCTTTGTTATTTTCCTATCTCCGTTTATCCTTTCTATCCACTGACCTTCCAAATATTAGGTCAAATATATTTACAAAAGATGTCCGAAATACACGTCTGTAAGTTCAAGGTCACCTGGTTATGATAGAACCCTTTTTTTTTTCTTGTCGTATATATCGACAAGTTTGATAAAAATTGAAAGAATTACGCATGTGGCCAGCATTTGAATTTGGAGAGCTTTGATTCAAAATGCTGTAGCGTTTCTTTTTACAGATTATTTACTCAGTTGTTGTGTGACCTGAATTATCAATATGAAAATCAGAAATGACACTAATTTTTTTTCTTTCTGAATTAATTCATTTGCTTGAAAAATCGGGCAGCCAAAGACATGGCATATTCTTATTTTGATACCAATATAAAAATACATGTATGTATATATGAATACTGAAGAAGAAAATATGTAAATACCGACCCCAAATTGAAATGTAATACAGTATCGTCAACTTTTTAAACTGATTAAAAAAAAAGTGTGCTTCTAACATGTCTAAAATTGTGAGTAAAATACCAAATTCAGATCCAATGAGATGAGAATGAATAAATGAAATGAATGGACAAGTCATATGACCTCCCTGTGACCAATGAAATCACTCTGTAGACTTTCAATTCACGCCTGTTTAAATCCACGTGCAATTATTTTATATCATTTATCACCCTATATTATTAATCAATAATTTCTACCTGTGGTCGACCAATGATTGTAACATTTATTCTTATAGTCGACAAATAATTTATATTTAATCTAGTAAATGAATCAATGGACCATGGGTCATGTCTGAGGTCAAAGGTCAACAAGCAATGAGGTCAATGAGTGATACATTTCAACAAGAACACTTTAAGCCAGCATGACTGATTAGGAAAATGTGGGACCAGCATCACTTTTCATCAGACAGGATACGGTGTCGATTGTTCGACATCAAAGTTGGGCAAAAGCGACAACGAGAAAATGCCTTCAGATGAACTTATGTGGGTTACATATATAAATATTAAAATAACAGCTGATATCACTGGTTTATCTGTGTGCACACTAGCGGACAGCACGACTGATGGCGAAATAAATAAAACATCTGACGCATCACTGCCTCTTTATATAATATCTTAAGTCCTGGTTATCTTAATACAACACTTGGGTTTTACGATCCTAGCGACATTCCCATACTTTCAACGTTTGATCTACGGATCCTGTTATAACATACGGTCCAGTTTTGTGCATGTCTGAAAAATAAGAGAAAACAAAAATTGTGTCAAAATAAACAAGAAACTGCTAAAGACGGTATGGCTGGATTGCAAAGTAAAATCTTACTTCAACCTGAAACTTTAATCAAAATGTTGATCCCCACCACCCACATAACTCAATTGCACTTGCCAACTGAATTTACAGTATTTACGACTTCACTATATAGGGTTTCTACATTTCCAACAGACATATTGGTCACTTACTATTTAAAAATACACAAGAATTGACACTTACCTAATGAAGTGGTAAAGTGGGAGTGTGCATCTAAGGTTTTCTGATTTCTCTTGTTTTTAATGTCCCATATTCTTAGCGTCTTGTCATCCGATGCACTGAGAATGAACTTCCCTCCAGGATGGAAAACCAACCCTCGTACCCAATTGTCATGTCCACTCTGGAATAAAACAATATTGTTATCAGATAAAAGAAGCTTTTGTAAAATTCTAGAGTTTTCTACATCTCAAAATAAAGAAAGAATGTGCTTGAAATTCACATGCTGAATATTTGATTTGTCAACTTAATTACCGTATTTTATGGCCTATAGGTCGATATTTTTTTTCTCCAAAGTTGTGACCTCGACCTATACACTGCATCTACCTTTCTTGGTCATATATCTAACTTATATATCTGCATTTCCCCATTATATCATCGTATTTCAACTTTCTTTATTGGTTAATCTAGAGGCCTACTCCAAACACCTATTTGTAATTACACTTAATAGAATTATTAAATGTGACTTGTGTGTGTGTGTGTGTGTGTGTGTAATGCATTGTGTACATAATCAAGTGACAAAATAATGATCTTTCACCTTACGATATCATTGGGATTCAAGACTGTGTCAGAAACTATGTAATGAAAATACATTGTTTATATTATATCTACATTGTATACCATATGGTTTATACTTTTGAATGATTCCCTTATCTCGGCACCCCGCTGTGAAGTTGAAGTCTTCATTCAGACTTTCAGGACACTACAAGCTGTGTTCACTGGAACGTGACCTTCAACTGATAAGGACTGTGGCGGCAGTCTTTGAAGTCAGGAGAGTTTTTGAAAAAGTGTTACATAAACAAACTGACACTCAACCTTGAGTATTCAATTGTTTGACAATTGCAACTGCAGAACAATGACAAGGATTGAGGTCGTTGGTTTTACAGTTATAACGGCATAATGAATTTAATGAGGATTTGACAGGTAACACAGTAGCGATGTATGTGTACATTATCAGTACACATGAGTAATATAAGTAATGTTAAATATGGTAAAATGCAACACACACATAAGTCTAAACGATTTGTAAGCTTTTTAAATCACAATCCTATCTAATAATGTACAGTCAAATATTACTCGGATTATTTGGTGCTATTGCTTTAGCACCAATTATTAAACATAAACAATGTGTTTTTGTGTTCTCCTATCTCTGTTTTCGTCTCTCCTGACATCGACCTATCTTCCACTTCGACCTAACTAATACTTAAACTTGGATTTTTGCCAAAAACCGGCCATTGGACCTATCCCCCACATCGACCTGTAGGCCATAAAATATGGTAATTTGTTTTTCAGAAATTTATAGACCACAATTAATAAATTGTCGGTTATACATGGGCAGCCGGTTTTTTATGTGGCAGGGAAAACCGATTTAATATTCCACTGAAAAGACTAATAACCTGTAAGTATTGGTTTTTTTTTTCTTACGATGGTTTAAGCCACACTGTAATTTTATTTTTAAGTTATATTGTTATACCTATGGTTAATGCCACACTGGACATTTTTTCAGTCAAATGTTGGTGCGCCAGTTTTGTTTCAAAGTGGAAGATAAAACCTGGTTACAATGTGACCAGGAAAGGACCACCAACCCTCTGCAAGTGACCTGGCAAACATTCTACTGGGCACTTATAATTAGCTAAGGTTTCAGCAGGGTCATACTGTATTTGTTTGTTTGTTTTTCGTTGTTTAACGTCCCACTCAAGAATATTTCACTCATATGGAGACGTCACCAAATGCCGGTGAAGGGCTTCAAATTTTGGCCTATGCTCGGCACTTACGGGCATTGAGCAGTGAGGGTTCTTTAACGTGCCGACACCTACTGTGACACGGGACCTCCAGTTTTTTACTGTCTCATCCGATAGACAGGAAACCAACCTGTCACCGGCGAGACTCGAACTCACGATCTCACGATCCAGAGTCGAGCGCGCTACCGACTGAGCCAGGCCGGCTCGCCATACTGTAAGTTAAGTGACAAATTCTTCCAGACTAAGTAAAGTACTGTCATGCTTCATACATACTGTGTAATTGTAAAAATACTTAGTCTAGTACTGACATACTTCAAACCTAAAACTCAACAGTGTAAAAAGGTCAAGTTCAGTACCAACATCCCTTTCACATCAAAACTTACCAGTGTAAAAAGGCTAAGTCCAGTACTGATATCCCACATTTTAATTGTTTTGTCTCTGGATCCTGATATCAGGAAAGGCCCTGTTCTCACACCTTTCTTCGTCTGTAAAATTACAACACGAAAAAAATGTATCATTTCTAGTTTTCTACAGTAATATTGTAAACTTCAATAGACTAATTATAAAGTGGAAAAGTCCCATACAAAGACTAATGCATATTGACATTGTTATGAACTATAGTCTTGTTTTACCTCAGAATTATGTTGACTTAACCTCGGTTGTCTTAACTCGTCAACCCCAGAAAAACAATGGATACTTCTATAAATCAATGACTTGGGCAAGTCCAAATGTGTTTTTAGGGGTTAATGAGTTAAGAGCAGGATAAAACAGACAAATTATGAAATTAATTCTGTCAACAGAAATGTTAAAAATGGTAAATACATATGAACTATTTCAGGCAAAGTTGAACAACTGTATATATTCTTGTATAGCCTCACAAAATCTGGTGTTGGTGTTTTGGCGGCACATTTACCCTTAATATAATGGACTCTACTTTAGATCAATGGCACAGGACAGTCCAAGTTTGTTTTTAGGGATTACTGTATTTGTACTTATTTTAGTGGTATTCTAATATTAGCTCCTTTCATGCTCAATTCAAAAGCAGCGCTAAAATTTCTCCATACTGTCATTCTGTATACATGATAAAACTAATGGTATTTATACTACAAAATAATATCTATCGTGCGCATAGTTCAGTGTATGCCATTACGATTACATTATGGTCTGTCGTAATTGCGCGAATTCAAGATTGCGCTAATAAGTTTACACCACTTCAGTGCGCTAAAATATGGGTGCACTAATTTAAATAACCATACAGTAATTTGTTAACTACAGGACATATTAACTACTCTGATGACTGTCTACATTCTACCAATTTGACTTATACAGAAAACAATACAACATCTGCCTCAGCCCCTGATCTCATAGAGTGGACAGCTTAGATCTTGAGCTGTCTGCCTCAGCCCCTGATCTCATAGAGTGGACAGCTTAGATCTTAGAGTCTGCCTCAGCCCCTGATCTCATAGAGTGGACAGCTTAGATCTTGAGCAGAGTGGCCTCAGCTTAGAGTCTTGAGCTGATTTTGAGCAGTCTGCCTCAGACCCTGATCTCATAGAGACAGTGATCTTGATAGCTTAGATAGAGTGGAGTAGATCTTGAGCAGTCTGCCTCAGCCCCTGATCTCATAGAGTGGACAGCTTAGATCTTGAGCAGTCTGCCTCAGTCCCTGATCTCATAGAGTGGACAGCTTAGATTTTGAGCAGTCTGCCTCAGCCCCTGATCTCATAGAGTGGACAGCTTAGATCTTGAGCTGTCTGCCTCAGCCCCTGATCTCATAGAGTGGACAGCTTAGATCTTGAGCTGTCTGCCTCAGCCCCTGATCTCATAGAGTGGACAGCTTAGATCTTGAGCAGTCTGCCTCAGTCTTTGTTCTCACAAAGTGGACTGTTCAGATTTTGATCAGTGTGCTTCAGTCTTTGCCCTCACAAAGTGAACTGTTCAGATCTTGAGCAGTCTGCCCCAGTCTTTGCCCTCAGAGAGGACTGTTCAGATTTTGATCAGTTTGCCTCAGTCTTCACCCTCACAAAGTGGACTGTTCAGATTTTTAGCAGTCTGTCTCAATCCTTGATCTCACAAAGTGGACTGTTCTGGCCTTGAACAATCTGCCTTTGCCCCTGACCTCATACAGTTAACAGTTTTTGCCTTGTGCAATCTGACCAAGCCTCTGATCTCACAAAGTTGACAGTTTTGGTCTTGTGCAGTCTACCTCAGCCTAGGATTTCACAAAGTTGACAGTTATGGTCTTGAACAGTCTGCCTAAGCCTGCGATCTCGCAATGTGGACTAATGGCCTTGAGCAGTACAATTATCTACAACATTTATCTACTGTTTTAGTAAGTAGCGTATTATCTATAACTTTTATCTACTGTTTTAGTAAGTAGCATATTATCTATAACTTTTATCTACCGTTCTAATTAGTAGCATCCAGGGAATACACAAAACCTTGTGAAAAACAACACATTATCTGGCCCAGTCCCTGATCTGATACAGATCAAGGAAATATACAAATCAATATCTGGGTATAATACTAACATGAAAGTTAGACAAAACAACAAACTGTGACTCAGAGATGGTGAAAATACAAGTTCATCATTTCAATGTGCTTTTGTGTGACACAACTAAGTTTAGGTCTACCAAGGTAAATTGGCACACGGTTACAAACACAAGGCATCTAAATCAAATCATAAGGGGGTGACAGGTGACTTGTCAACACAAAATTATTTAAGCTTTAGTAATACATGGAGTCCGTGCAAGGCAATACATTTTACCTGAACAACCTATTTCTGGAAAATAAACCATATTGTTTAGGTTTTTGATAGAACCCGTACGTGCCACTGTTCCTTGGTAGATCTGTACATGAAACACACTCGACGATTTTAGGCAAATTTTCATTTGCTGTCACAGACATCAAAGATAAATTATACAGGTAAGCACGGAAGATAATAGCTCAACATCACATGCTGAGAAAACTGTTTTAGAGAAATGCTCAAATCATCTAAAATAAGCACAAGAGCCGCACACATAATCAACCCAAGTTGTCAAGGAAACAAAGTCAACATTTTATATTGCCATCACTGCAACACATGCAAGAAAAGCTAAAAAAAAAAATGAGACTGCAAAATAGTGACAGACTTTTGTAAAAGAAGGCTACATCTGAAGAAATTATTCAATTTTGAAGGCAAAAAAGCCACAACATCAGCTTGATAATTTAAATGACCTGATCGACAAACCTAAAAAGCCCCATGCCCAATTTATTTACGGCAGTATTGACCATTTTTTTTTATCTTATCAAAATAAAAAAACAAAAAGAAAGAATCTGAAATTTTGTCTTTAAATATCATAATTAAATAAAAACACTGCCTAATGACAGACCTCATCTACTGGTTAGGGCACATCAAACAAAGCATTTGAATTGACTTTAACCCTTTCAAACCTCAAGACCCCTATAAAGTATCTTGAGTGGTATACTCTTTTCTAATGTTTAAGACCAGTCTATTATGATCTGTAGGGGTGAAAGTTCAAGTATCCAGGTCAAAGACAGTAACCTTGGTATTGATGGAAAGTTTCTTATAATGGGTATACAAATAAGATATAAAACTGATGCATACATTGAAATTGTTACATATAGCATTATTTATTCAATGACCTTCGTGTCACCTTGAAGTGATTTCATTACAGAAATATGCATGCCGTTCATAGAATCTTACAAAATTTTAAAGTTTTAACTAAAATTGATAAACTTGAAATTAGTAAAGGAAAAGAATCAGGATTACACTCCTTATCAGAAAAAAAAAATGAATTAAAAAATTGACAACCATATGACAGTTACAGACATATGCAACTGATTGTGAAAAATAATTGAGAAAAGATTTATATATGTGTATGTGTGAAAGAAGATGTAACATTCAGCTTCAGCTTCAGCTTGGATGATTTATATTTTAAACTTTTTATTCCTGGCATTTATCATCAAAATGATTATCTGAAATTCAATGTTTTATGAATAAAACATATCTAATTTAATATGAGGTCTGTAGAACCTAATAAATTTACAAATCTACAGCAACTTATTATTTTTTTTTTTTCTGGATTTATCTTTAGCAAAGAAACTGGAAATTGATCGATCACAATTGAAAATCTATTGCAATATGCAAAAAAAAAAAAAAAAATGTTAGTGTTTTTCAGTTTTTGTATCCGTCATGTTTTCCATAAAATATCAAATAAACATGATAACGATCCTATTGTGTTGTGATAAGTGATATCTGAAAAATCTGAATGTTACATGATCCGTAACAGCATATTAATGATAGCACAAGTTAGAGTAAATGTCTCTACCTCAAAACCCTGCAATTGAAAAATATTCTCATATTTAATTCACATGTATTACAACAATGATTTCTAAGTATTTTTTTCAGTAAAAAAGACTTTACTCCAACGAATGATAATATACATATCTTTAAACCCATATTAAAAGCTGACTGAATAACTAGAGAAACTACCTAGGGGTGGATCATCAGGGGCCCCAAATTGTGTCTCTGCCTTTGTTGTGAAGATCGACGATGAAAATAACTCATTTTAATTAGATGCAATTACAATTGAGTCGTGTTATGTCAAAATCAGATGAGTCCAAATTCCGAATATGTTGAAGTTGATCCCATTTTTTTGGGGGGAGGGGTGTGTGTTTTAGAAAAATATGTTAATCAAAATTTCTGTTTTCTTGAATTCTGGATATCTCAAAAAGTTCCTGTGAATTTTGAGATAACTAGATTCCAATGATTTCTCTTTTTTAAATCAAACCCAGTGATTAAAAACGGTGATTATGCAGTCTGAAAAACTTTAATTCTTTTAATCCATTTTCTTTATAAATACAGTGCAATCTCTTTATGCTGAAATCGGTTGAGTCGAAATTCTGGATATTTCAAACTTGACAGTCTGGTCCCGATGTTTATATATGTAATATATCTACAAGAGGCCCATGGGCCACATTGCTCACCTGAACTGTGTTGGTATCTTACAAATATGGGAATCTCAAATTTATAAATTATTGTAACACTCGGTAGGAGTGAAGGAGACTTAAAAATGAATGAAAAATGACAGAGCTGGGAAAGATGTAAAAAAAAATGTCAAAAATTACCACGCTTTAATCATCAATTTCTTCTTCAACATGTCAAAAATTATCACACTTTAATCATACATCTATGTAGATCACTTAGATACAATTAGTTTTCAAATTCATGCAGCGGTTCTGGAGAAGATTTATAAACCCCTGGGCCACTTTTGCCCCACCCTGGATCCATCCCTAGGGCCGATCTGGCCGAAATGAGCAAACTTGGTAGAGGACCTTGAGTACTTACTTCCTATAAAGTTTCATCAAAATCCCTTCAGTGGTTTTGGAGAAGAAGTCCAAAATGTGGAAAATTACCCCCCCCCCCCCCCCCCCAAATCATTTTTGCAGTCTTGAAAAATTCATAAAAAATTCAATTTCAGCCAAATTCTTTCAGGAAAGCATTTATCTACCAATCCACAGGTAAAACACATAATATAAATGCATCATAATGAATAATAGGGGAGAAAATCAAAGAAATCATACAAAAATGAATGAAAATTACAAAGTCTAAAAAGATGTCAAAAACCCATCAAAAATTTATTTTCCGATTTCAACAAAATTAACCCCCCCCCCCCCCCCCCCCAAAATCATTTTTGCAATCTTAAAAAATTCATCAAAATCCCTTCAGCAGTTTTGGAGAAGTCGAAAATGTGAAAAGTTTATGGACAGATGGACGGACAGACAGACGACGGACAAAAGGTGATCAGAAAATCTCAGGTGAGCTAATAAAAATAATTAGGTTATCTCCAAGACCAATATCTCGAAGTGATAGGGGTGGTCCAATGAATTTCGCGATAATGAGATTCTACTGTATTTTAGAAATAAAAATATCTAAGGTACCATCACTGGGATTATTTAGACGAAATAACATTTCAAACTGCACAAATCCAGCATATATTGTCCGATTCACATAGGATGGGGAGGAGTAACATTCTGATCATCATACGGATGATTCTACTCACTTTTTGGTTATGACAATCTGCACGGGAAAAACATTTTATTCCTCACTGGATACTCTCTATGTATGGTGACAAGTAGGAACGATTACTCTAGTCAGTGTAATTTTTAATGTTATGCTTTATCACTTAAAATTTAAATTCGTCAGGGTCAAGAAAGGGTTCACAAGACTCCAACTTAGACCTACGTTTAATCACTTGAGCAAGATCTGACAAATAGGGAAATAAACCATAAAGAAACTTGTACTTTCTAGCTGCAATCTTCAAATATCGGGTAATATTTAAACAACAACAACAATAACAAGTCTGCTTACATCAGATCCAGCTGCTTCATTGATAGCCGGGTGTGCCGACTCTGGTGCCCACGCTATACACTCCACCACGTGCTCGTGCTCTCGTAATTCTGCTTTACATTCCTTGGTAGCTGTGACCCATATACGCACAGTCTATAAATAGAACATGATAACAGACAGGTAAACATATCATTAACTCCTTCACCCCTAAAGACACATTTGGATTGGTCTAAGTCATTGATTTACAGAAGAGTCCATTGTTTTTCAGGCCTTGATGAATTAAAGGAGCTCTTTCAGAATTGTTTCAAATTCTGTTATTTTTCCTATCATAAAAAAAATCTATTACCTCTATCACTCTACCACCAGCCCACTGCAATCGGTAACTCTTCTAGTTATAACAGAAAACATAAGTTTCAGTTTTTGGTTCTCAGAAAAACAATTCTGAAGGTTGGTATGGTTTATATATTGTTTTTACTTCAATAGATTACCCAGGGATTTACATAGCATTTCAAAATTAAGAGTCATTGGGACTGCCAACTTGGGAGACCAGGAGTCCACACAGGTGAAATGGGAGTCCATGTAATCAAGCTATGTTGTATTTCAAAATATTTATTATTAAATTATATATAAAATACATATATAAAAAAAAAAATAATAGTATTATACAAGACTATGTGTCTACTCAGAGTTGAATTCTGATAATTTGAACAGCCATCACAGGATGTAAATAGATTCTCTGTACCCTTTATCTGTAGAGAAACATCGCACTGTATACCCCACTCGGCAAACGTTTAAGCCAGGGGTCACAATATGCCAATTTTAGATGTTTTTGCAATTTGTTGTTGATGTTACTGCCACTAGTTTTTTTTTTTTTTTTTCTTACCCAGTCCATCCTCAGCATTATCCACAGCCGTGCTGTTTATCTATAATTCTTCTTCAACATCAGTGGGCCTATTTTCTGATTCAAAATTTTTCTTGAACCATTTAAAAACTTTCTGATGTCCATGATCAAGATCTAGTGCTAATACGCTGTCACACACAGTTAATATGTTTACCCCCCTACGCGGTAATGAACGCACCTGTTGCTATAAATAGGTAGGGGAATCCTACAACTGACCGCAAATTGAAACAGTGATAATTACCGACGTCTGGTGATGAATCATTACGAGTCGTGACATTGTGGAATTACGACAAACCAATGTCAAATTGGATATGCTGGATAAATATGTGTCCCGGGGGACGCACAGGTAATGTTTTTGGGGGTCCAGACATCGTTTTTGGGAGTGATACACGCAACATTCTGCGTTCCGTAAATCCCTGGATTACTGTATTGGACCCATTAGGCAACCAGGGTGCTACGAAAATCAGTAAAAAAGGGGTGGGTGCTTAATGGGGACCAATTAAGAGTCAATCTGATGTAAAACAGTCAATTTTTATAAGGGACAGTGGTAAAGCTATTGCAGTTATTACCGAGGACACATATCGACATACCTCTGTTGCTGAGGGCTACAAATATACTGTTACTTACAGTTTTTCAGGTCCACATATCATTGGTAACTAGCCAGAAAAGATTCTCTATTGTATGTTAAAAGGGGGGAGGGCCGCTTACTGGGACATGGGCGATATATTGGGTCGAATACGGTATTGTAATTTACTTAGCTGAGTGTGTGTATTTATACATCATTGTTCAATTGTGTCCATTGTAAGACATAGACTCTATGGAACCATTTTTATTTTTGTGCACCTGATCAACATTTAAACTTTAAGTATGCTCTCAGCTAATTGTTATTGTTTGTATTGTTGTCATCAAATGTCGGTGAAGGGCTTCAAAGTCTGGCCTATGGTCGGCACTTACGGCCTCTGAGCAGTGAGGGTTCTCTATCGTCCCGACACCTACTGTGACACATGACCTCAGTTTTTTACGTTCTCATCCAAAGGACAGGAAACTAACCTGCTGTTGGCTAGACTCAAACTCACAATCAAGACTCAAACATGCTACCGACTGAGCCAGGCGGGCTCGCTCTCAGCCAATTAAACTTGATATAAGATATTTAATGACCCGGCTACCAGTATGTTAAAAATTGCACAGAGGGAATTTCTTGTTCTTTCTGAAAAAATATGGGTAGGTCGTGTTTTTTTTTTTTTTTCATGACACAATGATATAAACAACCAATAAGTCTAAATTTCATCTAAGGAAAGAGATTGTCAGAGAACCAGACATATTTTTTTATGAAGCCATACCTGGTCATTTGAACAGCTAGCCAGCAGTGACCCATCATGGTACACTCTTACCATGCGGACCCATTCTCTATGTCCAGTGAATGTCTTAACGCAATATCTGAAATGGCAATAATTATAATTAGATTAAATGGAAGTTAATTCATGAATAAAAAGATTACTATACAGTTGTATAATCTATGTACAGTACAACCAGTTATTTCTGTTTTCCTGATTTCAGTAGTCAAAAGTCAATTTGCAATTTCAATTTTTGCTATTTACTAATGCCTACAAATTTTCATTTTTTTTGTCTTTTTATCACTTGTTGGGATCCGTGTTTTTTTTTTTTTTTTGTATTTCACTTTCTCCAGTGTTACATTCCAATATTGATCTCAGACTTAGAGAAACTGACAATGGTCTGTTAGGATTTGGTAAATGTCCGTCAGACCCATTAGTTTTTTTTATGAATCAGAAGATGTCATGAAGATGTCTGCTACACCAACAAACAACTGTCAGTAATGTCAACACCATAGCTCATTTTTCGGATGAGCCAAGGCACTGCGAAGTTGAACAATACCAGTCTTTGTAATTACATTATCTTTTCCTCTTTTGCCAACACACTGATCATGCTCAGGAACCTTTTCTATTTTCATAAGTATATGTATTCCCATTTTCATCTGCAGTAACAGTCGCCATTATTGTAAGACCTGGATATATATCAGGTCTTCTAAACACATTACATTAATGTTAACATCGAGTTACAAAACTTGAACTGAAACCAAATATTCTTGTACAGATTTTACAGATCCATAATTTCATGACCTAAATTCCTACTCCGTTTTTTTGCTTGAAATTCTGTATAAAATATGGACAATCTGTAAAACTACACAGGTCTGTACATCCCTTACAACCAAAACTTTCTCTACAAAATCTGTACACTGCTGTTTGTGTACATCATAGCAAAAGCTGTCTCACCCTACCCGAGGGTGAGACAAAAAAATCTCCGTCACAGGGGTAAGAAATTCCTCTCTAGCACATAGATCTGTCTACAATGTCTTTTTCGAGATTTATTATGCAAGTTCCCTCAGATTTTCATCTACTAACAATGAGTAAATTGAAAATTTTTGCACAGTCTCTATTATATTTTCCTATCTCTTGTCTCAGTATTGCCACAGCTGTCTCTCCCAGTCTCTCTCACACACACCTGTCTTGAACTTACCCTGTGGCTATCTCCCACATCTTTATAGTTTTGTCTCTTGAAGACGAGACAATAAAATCACCGCTAGGGACGAAAGTGACGCTGGAAACATTGTGGTCATGACCTGTTGGAACATTGAAAAAATAAAGTTATATAATGGTACAGTGAAGCACTTTGTTCTTTAAGCTGACCTCTAGTTAGATGACCTTCCTAAAAATATATGTTCGTATTGACCACATTACTTGCCAACTATTGAATGCCTAATATCTAAGCTAAATGCTAACAAAAAGGTCAACCAGAGAATTCACTGAAGCCACTGAATAATAAAAACTAGATCAGTGACCTATTTTTCTCTCAGTAACTAGGTTACAGTGGCAATTTCTTCCTTGGCAATGACGACCATATAACAACATCCCATCTTTGGTTATTGTAAGGAGAGAATCTGATTACAATGTACTCAGAAAAGATCACCACATCTTCCAACAAGAGGCTCTCAAGAGCCTGTATCGCTCACCTGGTTATTTGCTTGAGAAGATCAGACGAACCGAGCAATTTTTGTAAAGGACCTTCCATACATAAATCCTGTAAAGTTTGGTTGAATTTGCTTCAGTGGTTTCAGAGGAGAAAATGAAAATGTGATTTTCCCATAGGGTCCAATGATAAACTAAGCCCAGCCCTGGCGGCCATGCTTTTGACAGATCGGAACGAAATGAGCAATCTTTGTAAAGGACCTTCAATACATCATTCTTCTAAAGTTTGGTTATATTTGCTTCAGCGTTTTCAGAGGAGAAGATGAAAATGTAATTTTTCCCACAGGATCCAATGTTCTTCTTCCAAGTCAGGAACCAGATTCATGAATGAATGAATAAGGTTCTGCAAAAACTTTGCAGTGTGTGCAGCACAGCAGTCTTCTTTTGGCTATATAATGTTAAACTAAGCCCCGTTCTAGTGGCCATGATTTTTTGACGGGATCAGAACAAAATGAGCAGTCTTTGTAAAGGACCTTGCATACATCATTCCTGTAAAGTTTGGTTAAATTTGTGTCAGTGGTTTCAGAGGAGAAGATGATTTTCCTATAGGATCCAATGTTAAACTAAGCCTCGCCATAGCGGCCATGTTTGTTGACGCAAAGTGATTCCAAAAGCCAGGTGAGCTAAAAATGGCGGTCAAGGAACAATTTTCAACAACGTTTTTGAAGTCGAAACATCAATATCTATTTGGAAACCAAATTTCATTGAAATCAAACAATGTTGAATTTTCCCGCCTTTTTTTGTCGGCCATTTTTAAAATGGCGGTCAACAAACAATTTTCAACACCGGTTTTGAAGTCGCCACATCATGGCAAACATTTTATCAATTTACATTCGACCTCTATCTTTCATAGTTTTGGAGTTAGAAGACGAAAAACATAAAAAATTGAAAAAATTCTGTGAAAAAAGAGCAATAACTCCTACACAGGTTTTTGGATTGTCTTCAAATTTTTAGGGTGGGTAGATCTTGATATGCTGAACATTTTTGCAATTTACACTTGACCTCTATCTGCTACATTTTTTGAAATAAAAAATTAAAAATGCCAAAATTTTGAAAATTTTATACAAAAAAAGGGCTATAACTCCGAGATGAGTTTTCCAATTTTCTTCAAAATTGCATGGCAGGTAGATCTCATCAAGCTGATCACTTTTACCCTATGTCAGATTTTTGATATTTGTAATGGTTTTTGAGTTATTGGCCAAAAAGTGCAATTTACCCCCTATGTTCTATTTTTAGCCACAGCGGCCATGTTGTTTGACCTGCGACATAGAAAATAACAAATTTGAAACTAAATACCCTAGTGACGACTCAGTTCAAGTTTGGTTCAATTTGCCCAGTGGTTTCAGAGGAGAAGATTTTTGAAAGTGAGTTAACGACGGACGGACGGACGGACGACGGACGCAAAGTGATTGCAAAAGCTCACCCTGACATAGTCAGGTGAGCTAAAAATTAACAACTGGGAAACTTCCTATCAAAGTCGGCTCAGGTTTCAGAGAGGTACAAGCCTGTTCAGACAAGACTCTTCATGATGTCATGTGATACTCCAACCACTCAACTATGGAGGCCCCACAGTGCAGATGTACTCAAAATGCCATTCTAAGGATTTTCCAACTTATCATACAGGGCCAAAATAAGGCCTCATTCCTGATGCAAAAACAAAGCATTCTTTCCCAAAATTTCCAAACTGAAGTCAAATTTTCAGAGTTTTCTGTTTTTCTAGATTTCTCAATTTCAAGTAAAATGTTGCAAAAGTTCCCAATTCAAAAGGCACAGGCCCAATCCCCAAAAGAGTATGGAAAATCCCTGCATTCACATAAGAAAGCTTGGTATCAGATTAATAAAACAAAGTTTTAGAGCTGTTTACATTGGTCCACCTTGACATACCCCGCTGCCCTAGAGATGGGTACTTACCATACAAAGTCTTTACACATTCATAGGCTACAAAGTCCCATAATTTGATGGTCATATCTGCTGAACAAGATGCTGAAATAAGAAAATACATTAATATTTACATCATCGTGGAAATACCTGAAATAAGAAAATAAATGAATATTTACTTCATTGTGAAAACAACTTTCTCTTTAATTATTGGTTCACTTGCCACCAAGAGTATTTTACTTTTAAGATGATGTCACCAGTGCCAGAAATTAAAACTAAGGTATTAACTTTATGCCAATACAGTGATTGTTCTTTTATGATCTGTTCCCCAATATTTTGCCCACGTTTAAAAGACCTTAAAACCCTGTAAAGCAAACAATTTTTTTTTTAATAATGACCTTACCTAAGTATTTGCCTGTATGATCGAATGCTATGTCCTGTACAGTATCTGTATGACCTTTCAATGTTCTCTCATAGTCTCCAGTTTCAAAGTCCCATACCTGAAGGAACAAAATAGAAGAAAAATATAAATAAGTATCTTTACTATAGAGACCAATGGTACATATCACTCAGACAATCTTAGATATGCAACTGCACGAAATTTGGTATTAAAGTCTAGGAAAAGAAAACACCAATATACAGTCAAACTTGCCTTAGCGACCCCCCTCATATAACGACTTCCTGTCCATAACGACCTTATTTTGACTGCCCCTTGAGAATTACTATATATTTGCCCTCTATATAGCGACCACCTGCCTAACGCGACCGGCGACCGCTGAATTTTGTCCGCCGGTAGTTGTCCTACTTGCGTATAGCGACTGCTTATACACTTACTACTCTTGGAAGGGAGGTAACTCGTACATAATTCTCGCGGGACAATTCGAGACTTAATCAACAACATGGCGAGATACACGAAGCTTCGACAGTCACAACACACCTGGAGGTGTCAATTAACGTCCCGGGTAGTAATTAAGCACTCGTTAACGTGCTCTATGACAGGGTGTTTTTTCAACCAGGAGCTATCAATCATCGCTGACTGATTGATCTTTTTCGATCATCAATTTATGACCAAAGTTTCCGGTGATGATTACTTAATCGGCGAAAAACTGAGACTTAAAAGGAAAAAAAATTCAGAGAGGACATGTGACAAGGTGTTTTTACGAATAGGAACATTTAAATATCATCGCTGAATGATTATTTGTTTTTTCTCGTATTCTGGAATGCTGTAACTAATCGAACATCACTTGATTAGCAAGTCAACATCTCAATCCAAAGAGTAAAATTGCCGGCGCTCGTAGCATTGAATTACGTCTAATAAAATGATAATTAAATAAAATTCAACTACCTACATCTTTCTGTATATTCTTACATTTCTGACTCGTGTGAATTAACAACACAGACCACTGACTTTAAGCACATTTAAGATATTTGTTTTATATATATTAGCTTTATATATCGATGGTTTTAATAATGTGCTGTATCCTCGATTTACATGTATAATCCAATAACATCATAAATCAATTTAAATTATTAAAATATTTAATTAATTTATTGTTACATTTTTTTTATTATTTACATGTTATGCATGTATTAGCTACAAGGATTTTCTATGACTATTTTTCCCAATGCAAAAATGGTTTGTATTTTCCCGAAAAAATGCAAATATTCCAAATTTGGATTTTTTTCTAAAAATGAATTTTTTCCAGACCCTGGGGTTAAGAAAATCCCTTTAGTATTTAAATACAATATCAAATTAATCACTAAATGAAATATCTAACAATGGAAGAAATATGTAGTTGGAAATAATAATAAGCCATCTCCGATGCCTTGGATTTCATATCATGTGACCCTGTATATAAAGACCACCTGTCTATAAAGACCGTTTTTGTAATTTCCCCTGAGCGGTCTTTATATACAAGTTTGACTGTATGGTCAAGACAGAAAAAAATCAACAAAGGGAAATAATCTGAGCCAAATTAGTGAGCCTAATTGAATAAAAGACTTTGGTATGGCCTAGACAAATAAAATATATGATGGGGTCAAAAGAGTGTAATATTAGAACATTACACTTCCTCTGTCTCAGAAGTGTAGCCTAGGTGAAGACATACTAGGACGATAGAGAATATGAAGACGTCAATAAAAAAAACGTGTGCCAAAAGAATTACAAGATGAATTTTCTTGGTCTTTCACAGCATGAGTCAAATTAGATAAAAAAAAACCAAAAACCTTGATAGTTTCCCAACGATTACTAAAATGATACCTTAATTGTGGCATCCTCACTTGAGGACACCATTACACTATAAGTTGGGTGAAATATGACTCGAGTGACCGGACTACGATGTCCAGTTAATGTATAACGTTCAGGTGGCCTTGGAATCCATTCTGCTGGACTGCGTCGGTCACGAGACGGTCCTCCTGCATTGTATTCTTTTTCTGCTTCAGATAGCTTGGCTTCTAAATCCATAACCTAGAAAAACCAAAATAATAATGTTGTACAGAGTAACATATACTAACAATAACAACTAACACCAACCCAAAAACTGAGAGTACGAAAAATTGTACTAAGTACCCTATACTGACAACAACAACAACAACCACGCCCAAAACTGAGAGTATGAAAAACCGAAATAATAATATTGTACTTAGTACCGTATACCGACAACAACAACCACCACACCCAAAACTGAGAGTACAAAAAACCGAAATAATAATATTGTACTTAGTAACATATACTGACAACAATCAACAACCACGCCCAAAACTGAGAGTATGAAAAACCGAAATAATAATATTGTACTAAGTACCCTATACTGACAACAATCAACAACCACACCCAAAACTGAGAGTACGAAAAACCGAAATAATAATATTGTACTAAGTACCCTATACTGACAACAATCAACAACCACGCCCAAAACTGGTATCTGTCACACCTAAACTATCTCCAAATAAATGTGCCTAACCTATGCAATCCAGACAGCATACATTTATATTCAGATATTGTATATCTGTATAAATGGAAATTTTTGCCCATGGTTATTTTTGCCCTTTTAAGACAGAAAACAAATTAACTCCGTCTTAAATTTGCCCTAAATCGCCCTAGTCTCATGGATGGCATGTATGTCTGTGCTTCAATAAATTAGCTTGAAAATTTTGCTTCCATTTTAAACTCGCCCTCTCTTCTAAGGGCAAAAATTGTGAAAATTTCCCAAGTAGCAAAATTTCCTGGGTAAAACAGTAGTAAAATTTACTCTACTATGTGAGTACTGAGTACTGTATAAAACAACCCTTACCTTCTTCTGTAGCCGAATAACAGATGTCCATTTCTTTTCAAGAAGCCCGCCATACTTCTTGTCAATTTCTCCTGGCTGTAAAAACACCACATAAATTTAATTTTATTTAAAATGATTTTCATTTATACTTCACTTCACAAGGAATTATTAAATCAGACAGGTAGGGGGAGATAAGTATCTTTGTTATTTTCTATATCCTATATCACCCGAAATACTTTTAATATCAGCAAAATTCTATGGCAAGTTTTGCATTTATCTTCCCTAAATTTGACAAGGTACACAAAATACTGGTCTTAACTATTTAACTTCAGAGTAATTCTATAAAGATAGCCATTAGCCACCCAAACCTGACACAGGCTTTCACAGTTGGGTCTGTATGACTAATTTTAACTTTGTTCTGTCCACTGTTTATGTAAATAATTTGGGCAACCTCAATCAAGTGGTTATGATATCACGCTTTTAACAACTATAGATTGACTCCCAAGCCTCATTTAGCCTCCTTATTTGTTCCCTCATTGTTTTTCGTTTTTTTTTTTGGTGGGGTGAAGGGGATGGTGATGGGGTGGGGGGAGGGTTACTAAATGATATCACTCCTTATGCAAGCATCACAATCTCAATATCATTTGATTCATAGGTGAATTGGAATTATAAACAAAAAATATTAAGACATGTCTGAAAAACCATATCCCCCCCCCCCCCCCCCCCCCCGAAGAATTTAAAGTCCCATAACTTTGACAAATATTGGCCTAAGTGGAACTCCTTGATATAAAACTACACACCAAACTTTGTTAAAGTCTGACAAGTAAAACCACGTCAACTGATGGAAACCAAATTATTGCAAATGGACTAGTGACCAAACAAAAGCAATATGCCATCATCTTTTATCAGGGCTGGGTGGGGGTTAGGGGGGGGGACATAAAAATGACACTTACCAAATTTGCCTCTTTCTTGAACTCTGATAATGATGTAAGGTAACCATTAGCACTGAGATAATCTGCTATAGCCCTATGTCTGAAAACAAACAAACATTCATATCATGACCAAATATATACACGTGTAACATTTTAAGTTGTGATGACAGTTTAGCATACGGTTGTGTGGCACTTAATTACCACCACCTATTGTGTGTGGCACCTAAATAAGTACCTGTTATGTATGGCACATAGATTACAACCTGTAATGTGTATAGATTACCACCTATTGTATGTGGCACCTAAATAAGTACCTGTTATGTATGGCACATAGATTACAACCTGTTATGTGTATAGATTACCACCTATTGTATGTGGCACCTAAATAAGTACCTGTTATGTATGGCACATAGATTACAACCTGCTATGTGTATAGATTACCACCTATTGTATGTGGCACCTACATAAGTACCTGTTATGTGTGGCACATAGATAACCACCTAACATGTGTGGCACACAGATTACTACCTGTTATGTGTGGCTCATATATTATTACCTGTTGTGTGTGGCACATAGATTATTACCTGTTATGTGTGGCACATAAATCAGCACCTATTATTAGCAACCCCAGCTCAAAATTTTAAAGTGATCTACCTTGTTGAACATTGTAATGATCTTGTAGAGCTAATTAAACCCTTTCCAAAACAGTTTAAATTATCTAGATATCTTAAGTGTGTCAATTTTAAGTTTGGAAAATCCGGCCATTTACTGGAATTTGTTGTACTAGATTACTACATAAGGAGGCTGGCGCGTCGCGGAACCAGCAACGAACACATTCTCAGTTTTTTTTTCATGTAATTTCCTTATTACTTGAGATATCTTTCTAAAATTTTGCACCCCGCATGATTTTTTCATGCTGAATCCATTTCTGCAGTCAAAAAACTGTTACGACTACTATTTTTTAGTAAAAATGAACAAGAAATGTAAAAAATTGAATGTTGCGAAACCGTGGATGAAAATATTTGTTTTTTTTTCTTTAATTTCATATTACTATGAGTTATCTTTCTAAACTTTTGCACCTAGCATGATTTTTTCATGCTGAAACTATTTCTGCAGTCAAAAAACTGTTATAAACATTCTTTCTTAATGAAAAAAATGAACAAGAAAAGCAACAACAAAAATCATTTATAAACAACAGTGCTATTGTCAGAAGTTTATAGAAGTTAAAACTTCATTTCTATCTAACCTTATAGGCTACATTAACTTGTGTATTTTATATAAATGTGATTATGGAAAAATGCACATAATTATGTATACATATATATGACAAAAATAACTTCCTTATACAGGTAGTTCAAGTATATGTTTTGATTTATTTTCATTACTTTTCAATACTGGTATGACAAAATGTATAAAATACATGCAAATCCTTTAATTCCAGGAGGTCATGCTTCTGTTGAGTGGTTAGGTAACATATTATTATTTTTCATCATTCACATTTAAATTTTTGCATAACACTTAATATACCTGTAATAAATTAGTAAATCCATTCATGGCGAGAATACTGTTTGAGTACATACTCAAATATTTCTGAGGATTTCTTCAAATGAGCAATATATATTATAATACACAAATTTATCCATTCAATATGCAAACAAGTCCAATTACAGAATAATTTTTGGTTTTTTTTATTTGTTTTTTTTCCTTAGAATCATGAAAAGTTAGTTGAGGTTGATCAGAACTGCATGAGTAAATTTGGTGACTTAGTTTTATATAATGCTGATGTTAGTAGGCCAGTTGGCAGGGATATACTGTCTTAAAAACAGGCTTACTAGAAATTCGAATTTTCAACAGTGCAAATATAACATTTATGATTTAGATGTAAAATTTTATCGATTGTATCATGTCACATATGACCAAGTGCTACTGGTTACTGTAAAGACTTAAAGTTAGAAAGTTTTATAATTTAGGTCTAGTGTAGTCACAGTTCACCCAGAGTTTTGGCCTTCAATATCGGTCATAAATTCAATATATGAATTTAAAATTTACCAAAGGCAACCGTGATTTTTTGCTCAGGATTTATTTTTAGTTCATAGACATCATCAAAACTCATAATTATCGCAAATAGTACGTTTTATTTATGTGCAATGAGTGACCTATTTCCTTCGGTCATATGCAAATTAGCGATAGACGCCGATCGATGTCGGATGTCCAAAAAGCTCATTAAAACACTTATTATCATTTTTTTAGAAGCCAAAAATTTTTTAATTGATTATATTTGGAATTAAAACATGATAGATGTCACTTTGTTAACCTTTCACCCGGAGGTTAAATCCAAGATGGCGCCAACTGAAGCGTGGGTTGTCTTCAACTGCACCGGTGCACTAAAAAAGTTTGACGCTCGATGCGAGGTAGTAAATCATATTGTAGAATGTTAATATGTCAAAATTTAAGTTGGAAAACGATCTTTTTAAAAATGGGTGAACAAAAGTGCAATATCTAATGACCATTATGCACATCGCCGTCAAAGATTCACTTCTGCAACTTCTACAAAAACATTTTTTTTTACAAATGTTCAACTTCCGTGGTATAGAAAAATTCATTCTTTGATTGGATATAAAATTTCATGAATATTCATTAACATTTAGGCACTCGCAAATGAGTTTGATTACCATAGCCCATCGGACTGCTCGTCCGTCACTGCAGCCAAAGCGGTATTGATGAAAATGTGCCGATTTTTATTTTTAACTCGCAAAATCATCACATTTACACTAATAATAAACAACAAAATACATATCATTGGAAAGTACATTTATTTCTCTTTCAGATGGTATATAATATTTAAATATTCTGAAATAAATGATGCCTGAAGTTGAGACTTTAAAACCATGAACATAAAAATTTGATTAATTCTAGTGCGTTATCGATACGAGCTGGGGTTGCAACTATTATGTGTGGCACTTAAATTACAACCTATGTGTGGCACATAAATTGCAACCTTTTTGAAACACAAATTTGATACTTACAGTTCATCCTTTTGTCTTTGTGATAACACCATCTTGGTAAGATCAAAGAGAAGTAGCAGTATCGAAAAGTTCTAATCAGGAGGAAAAGGGGAGACAAATATCTATCACGAGGTTCAGTACATAGTCATGGTTTGTTCATCTGCAAAATAAAATCACAATTCTCGTTAGTTATATGCTGAAAATAATCATAATGTAGAAAACATGGAATATACAAAGGTTTAAATTCAAAGAGCAGTGAATATTTATAATAAATTTTTCTTATTGTGTATTGATTGGGAAGGTAATTCTGAATGAATATCGAGATTTTTAATGAAAATTTTACATTTAAATAGCTTCACCCTTTACTCAATGTACATAATGTAAAAACATTGAAGAAATTTTATTCATAAATGCCATTTCAAGAAGGTTGATTTTGCAATGTAGGAAAGATAAATTGAACGATTTAAACATTTGGTATTTATTTATTTAACTAGATTGCTATTTAACCAAAATATTTGAAAAAGATGAAACATAATTTTTCAGCACGTTTGTCTCAATCACTGACCCAGTCACTTCCCCCAGCAAGAGAAAACAAAAGAATAGATCGTTGAGATAGAAAATTACAAATTACTCAATCAGAACTAAAAATGTATATTTCTCACAGAAATTTTGTAGCAGTGTGAATTTTATGTTGATAAGTCATCAGAATACTTAAGTTTCTGTAAATATACATTCTAAATGCCCTCAAATGGCTAAACAGAAAATCGTTTGGATTTATCTTTCATTCAGAAATATCTGCGTGACCAGTACACATTTTTAAAAAGAGCATGAGTATACATTGTATATTGGTACATCAGTAACATACATGTTAATTGGATATGCTCACTTTTGTACATTTTACTGATGGTTAACATTTCACCAGATGTTTGACTTTCTGAGGTGGGCATCATTTACAGGTGAGATGCTACAAAATATGACCTGTGCAATCAGAGTTCTAAAGTATGCCATTTGGAAATGTGACCTTTGAACTGCCTCAATAAGAGTGAACTGATTGAGAGGCCTGCAAATATGAATAGTCAAAAAAATTTTAAGGCAGTTTTGTCCACTTTTTATCCATAAAAAAATTCAAATTTTTGTGCCACCCAAATCAAAGAGAAAATTGAAAAAAAAAATCAGCTTATAGACCAACCCATTTCTTACACTTCCGTTCGGTGAATATTTTGAATGGATTCAGAAGATTAGAATTTTGAAGTGTTTAACGCCACACTCAACAATTTTTCAGTCATAAAATAGTGGCCAGTTTTTAATGGTGGAAGAGAAAATGGGTCAACTTGTTAACAATGTATCGGGGAAGACACCACTGGCATTCCACAAGTAAACTGGCATACTTTCACACAAAATTAAGGTAAGGTTCCAGTTTGGCTCAAAGTGAGAGATTTCATGTTCACATGTTCTACCCACCCGATCCCAAGAAGATTTGAAATGGATAGAGTATACTTTGCAATGGGTCAGTAGATATGAAATGGATTCAGTAGATTTTGTAAAGCTCAACATATAAGTATGGTACTTCAGTGATCCAACCAGGATTGAATGATCTGGGGTCATTATGTCCCCTTGATCATAATTTTATGGGGTCATTTTCATAACCATGGGGATATAATAATAACAAATACCACATGTATAACCAAAGTAGCAATTAACAAATAGATAATGCATGTTAGGTATGGGTACAAATGTATATTACAAGTACATGCAGGAGGATATGATAATCATTGTTCTATACCATGAATGTTATGATATATGTCATTTTGGACACTGCCATCACTGTGCCAAGCTGTCCCAGTGGTCTTTGAATAATGGGGACATTTATCATTTTCAAGGGCCATTTGCCCAATGACCCCCTCTGGTTGGAACACTGGTACTTTAGATGTAGACCCTTCCAGATGGCTCCAGAGAAATGTTCATATTGGCTCAATGAATGAACTTTATATGATAATAGTGAATACAGTGAAACTTGTGTATAAAGACCTCCTTATGGACACAAGAAAACAGGTCTTTATAGGGAGGTGGTCTTTATATAGAAGTTGATTTGCATATTGGGGACAGCAAAAAAAAAGAAAAGAAAAAAAAAGATCTTTGTGACCAGGTGGTCTTTACACACAGGTGGTCGCTAAAGCAGGTTTCACTGTATTTCTTAAAGGACCATTGGTTACTTAGGGAAAAGTATCTTGTTTGGGACCTAATCTCACACCTACATCAGTACATGCACAATGGCAATCTGATAACATTTAGTAGGAAGATTAAGACTTGTAAGGAAAACTTGAGCTACATAGTATTTTAAACTGTTAGTGTTAGACATGTACAGTGGAACCTGTCTTGAGAGACCACTGTCGTGAACGATCACTTATCTTGAGAGACCACTGACATTCAAAGAATAGCTTGGTTAAACATTTTGTTCATTATGACCTGTCTTGAGAGACCATGCTTTCATGACAGAATGGGTGGTTCTGCAGACAGGTCCCACTGTATGTACAGGAAATGCTGAATTTTCATACACAGATTTCTGTTAGCTTATGGTAGAGAATGCTGGATAATTAACTTCCTGCAAATCAATCTAGTAGAAACAAAATATATTTAATGAGTAAGAGAATTGTGATGGAATGCAATAGTCCCATGCAGAAAAAATTTCGAAGGGATGGAAGCCCAAACACAATGATTAAAATTACAGATGTAATATCGCTAAATCACTTTTGATAACCAACTTTAAGTAAAAAGATTTAATTTTAAATATTATATGATAAAGAGTAATATATGAGAGTAGATAATGAAATATTATATGACAGGGTTTTACCACCTTATTGTAGGGTATGAAAATGGCCCTATTCCCAATCACGAATGCAGAAAAAATGCATTTCCCCCTATTTGCAGTTAAAAATTCCCAACTGAAGACAAATTACAAAGAATTTGTATTTTTTTATTTCTCAATCTCACTGAATTAATTGAAATGTTGCTAAAATTCAACAATTCTAAATGACCAGGCCCCATTTCCAAAGGAGTATATGAAAAAAGTGACACTAAACCTGGCCATAAAGATATTAACTGCAACCTAAGTATTCAAGCTAAATTAGATATTTGGGGGTGCATTTATAAGTATATCTTCTTCTTCAGATCTGTAATTCCCATTCTTTGATTTAATGATGTATAAGCAAGAAAGGCTTCCCAAATGAAATGTCTATGTCCCGTCTTATGTTATACATACTTCTCAACACGTCCTGTGTAGGTGGGAAAAATCAATATTGTCCAATCAATATCATTTCATTAAATGCATGTATTATGTTAAACCAAAACACTTTTCATGTGCTTTTTTCATCATATAAAAATTGTATTCCATTATGTCATTTAAATTATTTGAAAGTACAGGAATAATTAGTCAATAGAATTTCTGTTTTCTATCCATTCTGAGACCATCATCATGGGCCGTGGCACCACAGACAAGAACAAATCTTGACTTCCTTAGGGCATCCCATAACATTGACAGGCTGTGGAAGAGGAACATATCCATGGAAGTGACGAAGTCCGTAAATGCCATAATTACGTGCAATGCATGCGTACGTGTAATGAACTGATTGTAAAGACGACAAATATTTCATTCCCAGAACCCAAAATGAAAAGCTAGCTAATGAATGATAATTTTTGCGTGAAGTCATACATGCCAATAACCGCCATATTCATTGGAATATGCAATGTTTCAAGACTGACATGAATAATTTGAAAATCAGAAAAATGAACTCGATGAATTTCCCTCACATAAAATACATTTTACCATCGATTCAGAAGTAGTAAATCTTGTCGATGAGTATTATATAGTCGAAAAATCCCCTATTTTGGCAGGACACCACACGAAATTTCACCCAAATATATCACCAACTGCGCATGCACATTAGATCATCCGGAAGTACAAATTGCTCTCGTGTCAATATCTGTAATCACGCGACAATAAGCGAGATCCAATATGTCTGCGCCCATGTCCACGATCTTCACATGCAAATACGTTTATCTCACGTAGTGGAGATTACATAGCTGTCAGTTTATTGTAACATAGCTGTCACATTATTGTAAGAGGTGTGTAAGTTCAGAATTATTTCCTCCCTTGTTAGTGTCATAGAAATTACTCTACGATATTTCCCTCTTTTTGAAAGTATGTTTAAAATTGAAACAAAGAGTTAAAACGAAACAAAACTCCTGAAAATCAAAGTGAAACTAGAATATTTGAAAAAAATATTTTGGAAGAGCAGGTAATCTAGCAGAATTATTCAGATGATACATTCTAGCACGTACACTACTACAGATGTGCATTTTTCATGAATTTTGAACATTTGAATTTCTTTTCTTTTTCTTCCCACCGTTTACTGCGCAGGGCTCTAAGCCTCTATCTAATCCCTTTTGCTGTTTAGGGGATTTGTTGTGTTGCCCTCATCAGATACAATCCCCAAAGTGATTAGACTCTATCTAGAGCATTACTGCGCATAATACCTTTGGAGATTCAGTTATGGGCCATTTTCTTATGGCTGCTGTGTTTTATGCTAGGGGCAATGGTAAAATTCAGCATAAGAAAGTAACCTGTGACAGCATCTACAACGGAATTAGGACATTTTGATACATGACGACATTGTCGTTTTGGTACATATTTATACATATCTGTCAAGTCTACCAATTTCGGTGGTAGTCTACCGATTTTTCTATTCATCTACCGCTTGTCTACCGCTGAGAAAAAATCTACCGATTTTTCTAATTTTCAACCGATTTCCATATATTTCTACCGCTTCTTGTCCATTTTCCGGCGATCGGTAGACATTTTTGTAAGGATTAAATGTTCTAAATGATTTAGACTTGATTTAGTAAATCGTTATTTTTAGTCTATTAATTGGCGACAAAAAATAGCTTGAAATTTCTGGCGCCTCCATATCATTGAAGTATTAAGACATCTATTCTAGGTTATATAAGTCCCCTATATCTTCCAAATAGTCATGAAGAACAAGGACTAAAACCCTGTTTATTAATTAATGTTATTAGACCATACAGAGGTGTCATTATCAGACGTGTGCCGACAGATTGGTAATTAACACAATGACCTGTCACTACTGTGGACAGGTACCTGTTATATACAGATTGATTTTACCTGTATAACTATAAGACGAAACATCCACACCTATAATCACTATCCATATGTTCTGTTCTATATACAATTATCAAAGATTAACATCATTGATGTTATATTAATTTCATGCAGCTTCTGTATCAATCCTCAATGATTTTATTTATAAATTTAACTGAGAAATATTGAAGCGAGATCGTAGTGTCTTCTATGACGTCCGCACTCCACATACTTTACAGTGTTATACATGTATCTTAAATTTGTGATGATTTCAATGCAAAAACGATGTTTTATTATATATAAAACAACATTTACACAATCATATGTTATACAAAGATAAAATAATATCTTCTTGTAACACACTTAATTGAATTTAATAAAATGTCAGTAATGACAGTAAATCTTCTTGTAACACACTTAATTTATATAACCTCAATAATCTTTTTTTTCTTTTTAAAAGCAGATTTAATTTTTCTTTATCAAATCTCATTTATTTTTTAGTGAACTATTCAGTCATCATTTGTTGTTTTATCTTATCAATTAATGAAAAGGGTACAATATGAAGATAAAAACCTTCAGATAAATATTTGGGTATGCAGATATTTTGGTAATAAATGTTCAAATCTCAATAAATAAATACATAAATCAAACCTTTGACTTTAAGAATTATCATACTTCCAAATGTTTAGCAATCAAGCTGAGATTATATTTCTTCCAGGTAAGTCTTGTTATTTATTTTCTGCATACCAAATCCAACTGTTATATCAGAATATTCAGAATTTAGTATATTTTTTAAAATTTGTTATAACAAATTAAGACATACTAAATTTTAAACATTCTAATATAACACAATGACAATAACATCATTTTGAGTCTCCCAAGTTGTGTGTGTACATGTATATATTGCATGTATTAAAACTTCAAAATAAAACCTATATCTATTCCTTATAAATTTCAAAGTCGACTAGAAAATTAAAAGAAATGTGATATATATATCATCAATATTATTGACAATAATTCCCTTTTAGATGCATACATGTAAAATGGCACATATTGAAGTTTGAATTACAATTTTTTCTTGTTATTTCGGAAGGGTGACACCCCCTCCCGTACCCTCCCCCTTTCACTTATATCGACGCAACTGGTACACGCATATATGTCAGAATGACAACACACTCGTAAAAAGTTTGACCATTGTACGCATTTTCTACCCCAGACAAATTTCCTAATGTTGACAGGTATGTTTATAAGACATTTTGGTATATTCTGAAAAGATGTTTCAGTACAATAAAACAGTTGTTTCAGTACATGCTGGCTCTATCTAATCCTTTTTGCCAATTTGTACAGTACCCAAACTTGGACTGTAAGTTCATTTAAAGGTTGCTCACACTTCACTGACATCACATGCCCCTGGAGAAGGGGTGGGTTAAAATGTAGGACATTGCAAAAATTTGTTGGGACCAGGGGCATTCGTGTTTCCATTGGAAATACCTTACTTGTACAGAAAATCTCTTCTTGTACCAAAAGGTCCATGTACCGAAACGTCTATCATATGTACTGAAAAGTCCATGTCCCAAAACGACAATGTTCCAAAACGTCTATCATTTTCTACAACATGTTGTGAGAGTAAGTTCCATAGTATGATGGTGGCAGGAATGAAGAAGTCCTGGAAACATCACGTGGTTGCAAGTTTCGTCACGAATGTCACCTTGTTGTTGCAACTGAAACCTGCAGAGGTATTGAAGGAGTGTCAGTGAGGCTGTTGACTCACAGTACATCATGGCCTATCAAGCTTTTTGTCGCCTAATTTTCAGGCTCAGTTCTCCAGTTGGAGTTGTTACAGCATGGTGCTGACACAACTCTCCCTCTGGCAATTTCCCATGAATCGATGACAAACTCTGTCGATCTTCCCTGGACTCCCTCTACAGCAGCTTGGTGGGACTTTCCCTCTATAGCAGCTTGATGGGACTTGTTGGTGTGATCCAAAATGGTGGAGGTGTACTTTGCTTGGGGTGCAAATGAGGCTCTCGTAGCTTAGCTGTTTGATGTGTCTAGAGCAGCCAGTGATTCTCCTTGTAAGAAAAGCTGTGATATCATTGGCCTTCTTAGTTACCGTAACATATTAATGTAACAAATCATGTCAGTAGCCAATTATTATATAGCCTAGGCTGAATTTCTGTCCAAATTTTGAAGTTTTATTGTTGTGTTTTTGTAAAATCAGAGACGGAGATCTGTCAGAAGATTAAAACGCTATTGAGCTTTAAAAAATTCTTCAAACTGTACGGTACAACTTTAACCTGATTCTTGACATATTATCCTTCACATAAATGTGAACTAAGGCATTCAAGCCGGCCTGGCTCAGTCAGTAGCGCTCTCGACACTTGATTGTGAGTTTGAGTCCTGCTGGCAGCAGGTTGGTTTCCTGTCCTTCGGAACGAGACAGTAAAAACTGAGGTCCCGTGTCACAGTAGGTGTCGGCATGTTAAAGAACCCTCACTGCTCAGTGGCCGTAAGTGTCAAGCATAGGCCAAAATTTAAGCCTTTCACCGGCATTTGGTGACATCTCCATATGAGTGAAAGATTCTTGAGTGGGATGTTAAACAACAATAAACAAACAATCCAACAAACTATGGCTCTCTCTATTTTTAGATAGACCAGATAGTCTCTAAAACATTTGATTTAAATCTGGTAAATTTTTATCTGAACTAGCTAATGTTCTAAATGTTTAAGGTCATCATTAAACTGTTTGATGTCGTTTTGCGAGAAAGGCGACTTTCACTTCTTATGCTGAGCATTTTGCTACGTTTTCTTAACCTACCTAACCCTGAAAATGATGTACTCCACAGAAAATCAAAGGCATAGTCTGACTATTCCAAATTTGTTTTCAGGGGTGTTTGAGTGTATAAAGTCATTGGTAAAAGTCCTTTAAAAGTTCTAGATGATATGAACTACCGGTAAGCCAAATTCTTAAAAAGGAGCCACCTGAGGTTAGTCATTGTTATGTCATAACGTCACATTAGATTTATCAGGTTAGGAAAACCACTTATTTTAGCTCACCAGAACCAAAGGTTCAAGTGAGCTTTTCTGATTGCCTTTTTTGTCCATCGTCTTTCTGTCCGTAAACTTTTCACATTTTCGACTTCTCTTCCAAAACCGATGAAGGGATTTTGATGAAACTTTATAGGAAGCAAGTACTCAAGGTCGTCTACCAAGTGTCTTCATTTCAGCTCGATCAGCCCAGGGGTGGATCCAGGGTAGGGCAAAAGAGGCCCCAGGGAGTACCCCTCTTTAAAAATCTTTTCCTCCAGAACTGCTGCATGAATTGAAAATCTAACTGTATCTGAGTGATCTACATAGATGTATGATTCTAGTTTGTTAATTTCGTTGAAATTGGAAAATAAATTTTTGATGCAATTTTGGCGTCTTTTTATTTATTTAGACTTTGTAATTTTCATTCATTTTTGTATGATTGCATTGATTTTCTCCCCTATTATTCATGATGATGCATTTATTTTATGTGTTTTACCTGTGGTTTGGTAGATAAATGCTTTCCTAAAAGAATTTTGCTGAAATTTTATTTTCTGAATTTTTATGTATTTTCTAAGACTGCAAAAATGAATGGGGAAGGGGAGGAGGGTAATTTTTCACATTTTCGACTTCTTCTCCAAAATCACAGAAGGGATTTTGATGAAACTTTATATAGGAAGTAAGTACCCAAGGTCCTCTACCAAGTTTGTTAATTTCGGCCAGATCTGCCCTGGGGTGGATCCAGGGTGGGGCAAAAGAGGCCTCAGGGGGTACCCTCTTTAAAAATCTTCTCCAGAACTGCTGTATTGATTGAAATACTAATTGCATCTGAGTAATTCTTATGGATGCATGATTCAATTTCCTGTTTTTGGAATAAACTAGAAAACTAATTTTTGACATCTTTTTGACATCTTTCCCAGCTTTGTCATTTTCATTCATTTTTAAGTCTCCTCCATTCCTAAGGAGTGTTAAAATAATTTGTAAATTTGAGATTCCCCATATTTGTAAGATATCAACACAGTTTAGGTGAGCGATGTGGCCCATGGGCCTCTTGTTTTATTTTGTTGTACATATTTACTTCCCAGGGCCTCTGTGTTGGAGTGGTTAGAGCATCACGCTTTGAACCATGGAGTCTCTCACTTCTGTTCAGCAAGTACTTAAGAACCTAATTTGTGAGATTTTGTGAGAAGGTTTACAAGTATACTTGCGGACAGCTGGTTGTCCCTTCCCAGATACATTCAGTTGTAACTTGGGTACTTTCCTCCACCATTAAAAACTGGCTGACGTCATATAACTGAAAAACTTTTGAGTGTGGCATAGAACACTAATTAAATTAAATCTTTATATTTTCAGAGAAAAAGAATGGCTTTGAATAAGTTTATGCACCCACGAAACACCTACAAGAGCAAAGGTGCAAATTTTCGGGAATTAGCATTGAAGTATCCAGAATTCAGAAAACATGTTTTTCAAGACTTGACTGGCAAAGTTTACCTGGATTTTAAAAACCCGCCATCCCTTCGTCAACTTAGCATCACACTGATGCAGGAGGACTTTGGACTCACTGTTGAACTTCCATTGGACAGACTGATCCCCACAATTCCATTGCGACTCAATTATATCCATTGGATTGAAGACATTTTGAAGAGAAAATCAGGTTCAGATGTGAAAGGGATTGATATTGGTAAACAATTATGAAGCTGTATATCATTACATTTTGAGACTTTATATATATATATATATATCAGGGATTTCCACACTCCTTTATGGGAATGGGGACAGGGCCTTTTGAGTTGGAAATTTTAGAAACATTTTATTAAAATTGGGAAATCCAGAAATACACAAAAACTATTGAAAATACCTGAATCTCTTCAAATTCATTGTCATTTGACTTTATTTGGGAAAAAATGCATTCATTCGGCATTTGGAATGGGGCCTTATTTTGGCCCCATATTATGGGGTGAAAAATCCCTGTATATATATATACATATATTCATCAGACATGATTTTTTTACGATCTCAGTCAGAAATCCACTTTTTTTCTTGGTCGTTTTCTGACTTTCAACTTGAAATTCTGGGTTTTTTTTCAGCTCACCTGAGCCAAAGGTTCAAGTGAGGTATTGTGATCATCCGTCGTCCAGCGTCCGTCCATAAACTTTTCATTTTTTTCATCTTCTCTGAAACCATTGAAGGGATTTTGACAAAACTTTACAGGAAGCAAGTGCTCAAGGCCCTTTACCAAGTCTGTAGTTTTCAGCCAGATTGGCCCAGGGGTGGATCAAGGGCGGGGCAGAATAAGTCCCAAAAGGTATCCCTTTTTTAAAATCTTCTTCTCCAGAACCGCTTTATGAATTGAAAAACAGATTGTTTCTGAGTGATCTATATGGATGTATGATTCAAGTGTGTATTTTTCATAGAAATTGGAATATTAATTTTTGACGCGTTTTTGAGGTCCTTTCAACCTTTGTCATTTTCATTCATTTTTGCATGATTTCTTCAATTATCTCCCCTTGCATTCACTTCGATGCATTCATGTGTTTTACTTGTAATTAGGTAGAGAAATGTTTTTGTGCAAGAATTTTGCAGAAATTTAATTTCTAGAATTTTTTATGAACTTTCTAAGACTGCAAAAAAAGAGGGGGGGTGCATTTTTCACACTATCAGCTTTTGTTTCAAAACTACTGAAGGAATTTGGATGAAACTTTGCAGGAAGCAAGTGCTCAAGGTCTTTTACCAAGTTTGTGGTTTTCAGCCAGATTGGCCCTGGGGTGGATCCAGGGTGGGGCAGAATATATCCCAAAAGGTACCCTCTTTAAAAGCCTTCTCCTCCAGAACCACTCCATTAATTGAAAAATGAATTGTTTCAGAGTTATCTACATGGATGTATGATTCAAGTTTGTATTTCTCACAGAAATCGGAGTATTAATTTTTGATGCGTTTTTGAGGTCTTTTCAGACTGTCATTTTCATTAATTTTTGCATGATCTCCCCTTGCATTCACAATGATGCATTAAAGTGTTTTACATGTATATAGTTAAAGAGATGTTTTCGATTTCTTGAATTTTTGACGAATTTCTTAAAACAGCGATATTTATGTTTCTTGGCCAGATCAGCCTACATGTACATATTCATCTTGGTCTTCTTTCCACAGTTTTTTTTTTTTTCAACATTGGCATATTCAGTTTTCCCAGCATGCATTGTGCTCAGAGATGTTGACAACGAAGTGGAAATCGGATAGCGAATGAGAATTCAAGTTATTTTGGCATCAAATAATATCGACACAAGCAATTTCAGCACTTCTGCAAATGACTTTGACACTGTACAAGTAAATTAACTTGCTTACAAGTGTTGAAATAACTCGGTGCTGAATTGACCTGATACGTGCCTGTAAAGAAAGCTATTTTTATAGCTTAAAATCGCCCCATATCAGGGCAGATTTTCAGCTACCTAGCTTGCATTAAAGACACTAACCATTCCTCAGAAGATAGAAATGCATTCACTGAATTCTAGTAGATATAATTTCGGCATCAAGTAATATCGGCACCAAGTAACTTTGGCAATTGTACAAGTAACTTTGGCAATTGTACAAGTAACTTCGGCACCTCTATATTTTCAGCTACAGGTTTTTTTAGCACCTCAACAGGTAATATCGGCAGCCAATATTGATTAAAATGATTCAGTTAATATCTCATGAGGAATTTAAATTTATAAATCAATTAATATTTCATGAATGTAATGCATTAAAATTTATAAAATTCAAGTGGTTTTTTTTGGAAATGCTGAAAATACTTGCTTACAAGTGCTGAAATTACCTGACAGCCTTTCACCAACATTTGACGGAAAAAAATGTTCACTTGGACAAACTTGGATTGTTGGAGAAAATTTGCCCCCAACATTTATAGAGTTTTATTGTCAAAATTGGCAAATTTGAGTAAAATAATAACACTAATAAAATGTTGACTTTTTGGAGTCATATAAGATGACAGGAAGTGACAAGAATGCAGGATTTTGCACCATTTTATGCAGGGCTTCTGGTGGCATATGTTACCCCCAGACCCCCAGCATTAAGTTTTTGCATCTCATGTTTTCCTACTTTTTTCTTATAACCCAAAATCATGTCTGATACATATTCTCAGCAAAATGGAGTATGTATTTTTCAAATTTGGGCAAAATGATCCAAGTTTTCCCGGGGGAAACAACTTTTAAATTATTGTGAATTAAAAAATCAGATGATCCCAAAGCATCTTAGATGATAAAGTGTTTTTTCTCTTTCATATACAGTAAAACCTGCTATAGCGGCCACCTCTATATAAGGATCACCTGTCTATAAAGGCCAGTTTTGAAAAGTCCCTTGACTGCATACTTCAACTAAATTGAACCTGTGTATAAGGGTCACCTGCACATAGAGGTCAATATTCTCTAGTCCCTTGGGTGGCCCCTATATACAGGTTTTACTGTATAAAATTTTTACACAATTGAGAATGCAGTTTTTAAGATAAAGCTATGGAGTTGAGGAACATTTTTATGATAGAAAAAAAATACCGTATAGTTGTTTAATTTTCAGGGGGAGAAAATTTCACATTTATCTGAAAGGGATCTATTCACCGGTATTAAATTCCGTGCAATATTGGTTACGAATTGTCTTTCTGATACTTCATAAGTGTAAGGTATTATATTCATATGTATTTAATTTCGCTGAATTTTATTTGACCGTGAATATAGCGAAATTAAATCCCCTGCAAATAAAAGCAATTATACAGTAGTGAATAAAAATTTTTGAAATTGTGTGAATAACCCTGACATTCCCAAATATTTAAATGGTATGCTTTTTTTCTACTGGCTTAGACCAGTCTATTGTGGTCTGTAGTGTTGATAGGGTTTCTAAAATAAGTCGACCTTAAATCATGGAATGAGATTTTATACGCACTATATTTTGATGTCTCATTTCATTTACATCCAGGCACTGGTGCGAGCTGCGTTTACCCACTTCTCGGTCAAAGGGTCAGTCGATGGTCGTTTTTAGCCACTGAGGCAGATGAACAGAATTTGGTTTTTGCACAGAAAAATGTATCACAGAACAAACTAGAAAACATGATTAAATGTAAGTATTACTTTAATACAGTGGAAACTGTTTTATCAAGTTTCACTCCAGTCCCCACTAAATGTATAACTGTCTTGAGAGACCACCCCATCTGCCACTGAAATGTGGTCCTTCAAAAGAGGTTTTATCCAAAGGTTTATTTAACTGAGTGGTCCACAGGGGAAGTCTTTCACAAGACAGGTTGTCAGTCACCTGAAACAGAGTGGTCTGTTATGACAGGTGATCTTTGACACTAGTAGACTCTTAAGACATTTAGTCTTTTACAAGAGTGGTCTCTTAAGACAGGTGTTATCTTACAAGAGTGGACTTTCAAAACAGGTGTTATCTTACAAGAGTTGTCTCTCAAGACAGGTGTTATCTTACAAGAGTGGACTTTCAAAACAGGTGTTATCTTACAAGAGTTGTCTCTCAAGACAGGTGTTATCTTACAAGAGTGGACTTTCAAAACAGGTGTTATCTTACAAGAGTTGTCTCTTAAGACAGGTGTTATCTTAAAAGAGTTGTCTCTCAAGACAGGTGTTATCCTATAAGAGCTGTCTCTCAAGACAGGTGTTATCTTACATGAGCTGTCACTCAAGACAGGTGTTATCTTACATGAGTGGACTTTCAAGACAGGTGTTATCTTAAAAGAGTTGTCTCTCAATACAGGTGTTATCTTACAAGAGTTGTTTCTCAAGACAGGTGTTATCTTACAATGTCTATCAAGACAGGTGTTATCTTAGAAGAGGTGTCTCTCAAGACAGGTGTTATCTTAGAAGAGGTGTCTCTCAAGACAGGTGTTATCTTAGAAGAGGTGTCTCTCAAGACAGGTGTTATCTTACAAGAGGTGTCTCTCAAGATAGGTGTTGTCTTACAATGTCTATCAAGACAGGTGTTATCTTACAATGTCTATCAAGACAGGTGTTATCTTACAATGTCTTTCAAGACAGGTGTTATCTTACAGGAGTTGTCTATCAAGACAGGTGTTATCTTACAAGAGTTTTCTTTCAAGACAGATGGCCTTTCACAAGACTGGTTTCTCAAGACAGGTTTCACTGTATTGACTTAATAGTAAGCTTTTTCATGTGTTTATACACTCGGCCTGAAAGGTCTGCCAGGGGCATATAGTGTTTGGATCATCTGTCTGTCTGCCTGTTTGTCCGTAATTCTGTCCCGCTTACATATAAAGTGCAATATTTCAAGTTTAATGTTGATACAGTAACCAAACTTGGACTGTAAATTCATCTAAGGGTTGTGCACACTTCACTGACATCACATGCCCCTGGGAGAGGGGTGGGGTCAAACTGTAGGACATTGCAATATTTTACCAGCATAGAAATTTGTTGGAACTGGGGGGCATTTGTGTTTCACAAACACATCTTGTTTACATGCACAAGTATTATTATTGATCTGACCTTTTTGTAAAAGTTCAACAAATAAACAAAGATATTTTCACCATGACTCCTACATTTCAGTGGTGAAAGTGACAGATGGCATTATTTTGAAAGATGTCATCACCAAAGATGAAGCAGTGTACGATTTTTGTATGTGTAATCCACCGTTCTTTGCTGATCACCTGGAAGCTATGGCTATAACGACGTCACGGTCTGACGACAGGCCAGAACCAAAATCAGTTTGCACAGCGAGTTCCGGAGAAAGTGTTGTCAAAGGTGGAGAAGTGGAGTTTATAAAGAAAATGATTCACGAATCTCTGGAATTGAAGTCGAAAGTCAGGTGAGTTTGGTGTCCCAAGTAGTCCATTATGATTACAGTCAAACCTGCTTTTGTGACCACCTGTGTATAAAGACCACCTGGTCACAAAGACCATTTTTCGCTGTCCTTAATAGTACCATTTGTGTACAAATCAACCTCTTGAGAGTAAAAACTGAGGTCCCATGTCATGGCTGTTGTGGGACTATAAATTGCACTGCATTGGCAGGGATAGAAATTAAACTCTGCAATTAAGGAGCCATCTGGGCTCGTATGTCAGGATTTTTTGGAGCCCAGTTGCATTTCTGGAAACCCAGAAACTTGCTAAAAACATGTGATATTTCAAAGTAGTTCATACACTAGCTACATGTAGTTAGGTATACACAGTTTACAAGAATATCAGTTGAAATTTGATGAAACTGAAAGATATACGCCCCAAATTTTCCGTAGCCACCTGGTCTAACACACTTTGAAATCTACTATCCCAGCTCAGGTTTCACTCACCATGGCCCACTGGGCCAATACTAATTTCAATCCCTGATTGGTATACCTCCACAGTGCAGGTCAAAATGAGTGGCATTTCATGTACAACTGATCACGTTTTATCTAAGTGATAAATTCCTAATGGGACCTAAACCGATCTAATTGAAAACCGATCTCTTATTACTCCTGTTTTTTTTATTTGTCAGGTAGTGGATCTATTGAAACCTGCTATGGGGTCACATGCAACTGACCTCTCGTAGGTGTTTACTGTTCAGCCAATGAAAATATGAATTACAAGATCTTGGAAGTTGATGAAATGGTAAAGAGATTTAGCTCAGTTTTATAACGAAGAAACCGCAAGTCTGCAGATTTCAATCGGGCGGGAGCATCATTGTTGATTTGATCCTATTCAAGATTATGAAAGGAATTCTCTACTTCTGAACTTCATGTATTCAATGTTGTTCATAATATTTATGACATGTATAATGTTTACATCCTTTTACCAGTCAATAAACTTTCAAGATCCCATACATTGCATTTTCATTGGTTGAGCATAACAAGTCTATGAGGTCACATTTATGTTTCGTTTGATCCTCTACACAACATATCAGAAAAGTAGAGCCAGGAGGGAGTGGTTTTTAATTAGATTGGACTTCAACCAAAAATGAATGTATCTGTTTTACAGAGTGTATACCAGTATGGTCGGGAAAAAGACCAGTTTACAGCCGATTAGAGAAGAACTGAAAAAGTTACAGGTAAATCTCAGTAATTTCCTTTTCTTCAGGTAAAAATGTTTTCTTTTTCTTCAGGTAAATATGATTTCTTTTTCTTCAGGTAAATATGATTTCTTTTTCGTCAGGTAAAAATGTTTTCTTTTTCTCCAGGTAAATATGATTTCTTTTTTGTTAGGTAAAAATGTTTTCTTTTTCTTAGCTAAGTATGATTTCTTTTAATTGTACAAGTAATACCAGACTTATACGTAAGCCAATTGGCAATAGCAGGAAAACATTTTTAGTGAATTTTTACAAGTTTGAGATTTCTTTGTCTTGCCCAAGTGTGAGATGGCGCATGCTTTGACACCGTGTAAACAAATCGTAGTACACTGTATTGGTAGAGGGAGTCTGTTCTGTTGTACAGACTGTACCAAGTTATGTACCAGTTATTTAAAGGTCGGGAAAAAAATAATCAGTCGTTAGTTACTGTAACTCAGGAAATTTATTGCGGAACTTTATTTTCACAATGCACACATTTTAAATCTATTTGCGAAATGATATCTGCGCAATTTCGAATGCCCAATTCTTTCATACTATTGTCATACTTCATTACACGATGATTTTATTTTTGCGAGGGAGAGCTCTCGCGAAATTACACGTAAATTAAATTCATGTGAATAAAACCGGATTTACATTCACTTAATACTGTGTGAGATGTAGAAAATCTCAGATAATCCGGGTGAGTTTTTCACGTCATATACTGTAAGTCAGGTTTTATTCACGAGAATTTTATTCATGCCCAATTTCGCGAGAGCACTTGTTCACAAAAATGAAATTCTCGCTTAATTTTCTAACCTGATACTGAAGGTGAAACTGAAAGGCACAATGCAATGTTCTTCGGTTTGATTTTTAGAAGACGGTTGATATTTATTATATGTTCATAGCCGAACATGGATGTATCGTTGGCAACTTTTGTAATAAAGTACGATTATAATATTACAGAGTGGGCATTCGTAATAACGAAAATATGATCCAGTGAATAAATTTATAAGAACCAGTAAACTGTCAAACTGCTGCACGCAAAAATCAGCTTAGATTCTAGCAGGGCTCGAACCTGCACTGACCAGAAGCGAGAGACGTCATGGTTCAAAGCGCGATGCTCTATGATAAATCAAGTCTTCTTTGAGGTACATGGGGGTATAAAGCAGTACGACCTTATGATACAGTTTACAATAACATTCATGTTGTTTAACCCTTTCACCCCTACAGGCCATAATAGACTGATCTTTACAATAGAAAATAGCATACTATCTTGATACTTGGGGGTGAAAATGTTAAATGAATATATTTTGTTTACTTACGTTATGTACCTTAGCTCTGCTACAAATCTCCCTCTTTTGAACCCCCCCACCCCCACTCGTTCAAAATAATGTAAAAGTAACGATCCTTCCTCCAAACTGAATGACAGTGGTCACTCTTTACTCCCCAAAGTGCTATGAAAAATTATATTTTTTAGCTATGATATTGTTATATTGAATTCTGGCTAGCTTAGGTAATTAGTGTGATCCTTAATTCACCAGATGCGAGGGAAATCAAGCCTATTGGGTTATTATCTGAACTTGCTTTTTTATTTTTTTTTCTTGATTCCAGATCCCAAAGTATTCAACTACCGAATTTTGCCAAGGAAAAACAATGAGATGGGGCGTTGCTTGGACTTTTGACAAAACCGTCAGTTTTCCCGTGAGTGATGTATGCAATATGGATCTTGTCCATACGAGAGCTTTTACTTTGCCCCAGGGCTAGAAATTTACTCCTTTTTTCACGGTGGCCCACAGGGCCAGTGGCGTAAAAAAGCTACCGGTACTTGCCTGTCAAAAATCTACTGGCCCACATTAAAAACTGAAAATTTTTAATTGTTGATAAATTTTGATGCTGTAGTTTAAATAATTTTAACAAGCCTTCGTTGTCTGTATTTTAGTATTAAACATTTATTTCATTTCCTCCAAAGCAGTTATTTAAAGAATTACTTTCAGTTTGTGATAAGAAAGGAATAGATTGGTTTGTTATATTTGAATGCCAAGTGCCCCTAAGAACCATGATTGTGATTTAGAAAATATTTAATGGTCTGATAGATCATCCAGGATCATGAATTGTTTTTAATCTCGTGTTTTCAGATAATTTTCTACTCACTCACAGGTGTCACTGTTTCAAGAAAGTAAAAAGAAAAAACCGCCACTGACGTATGAAATTCCAGCCGATGCCTTGGACATTTATAACATGGAGGCCATCAAGCAGAGGACCGTGGAGCTATTACAGGAACTTAAGGTATATAGAACTTGTTACAGTAGAGCTTGTCTTAAGGGGATATAGAACTTGTTACAGTACAACCGTGTTAAGGGTATATAGAACTTGTTATAGTAGAGCCTGTCTTAAGGGTATATAAAACTTGTTACAGTAGAGCCTGTCTTAAGGGTATATAAAACTTGTTACAGTAGAGCCTGTCTTAAGGGTATATAGAACTTGTTGCAGTACAACCTGTCTTAAGGGTATATAGAACTTGTTACAGTAGAGCCTGTCTTAAGGGGATATAGAACTTGTTGCAGTACAACCTGTCTTAAGGGTATATAGAACTTGTTATAGTACAACCGTGTTAAGGGTATATAGAACTTGTTACAGTAGAGCCTGTCTTAAGGGGATATAGAACTTGTTGCAGTACAACCTGTCTTAAGGGTATATAGAACTTGTTACAGTACAACCGTGTTAAGGGTATATAGAACTTGTTACAGTACAACCGTGTTAAGGGTATATAGAACTTGTTACAGTAGAACCGTGTTAAGGGTATATAGAACTTGTTACAGTACAACCGTGTTAAGGGTATATAGAACTTGTTACAATACAACCTGTCTTAAGGGTATATAGAACTTGTTAGTAGAACCTGTCTTAAGGGTATATAGAACTTGTTACAGTACAACCTGTCTTAAGGGGATATAGAACTTGTTGCAGTACAACCTGTCTTAAGGGTATATAGAACTTGTTACAGTACAACCGTGTTAAGGGTATATAGAACTTGTTACAGTAGAACCGTGTTAAGGGTATATAGAACTTGTTACAGTACAACGTGTTAAGGGTATATAGAACTTGTTACAATACAACCTGTCTTAAGGGTATATAGAACTTGTTAGTAGAACCTGTCTTAAGGGTATATAGAACTTGTTACAGTACAACCTGTCTTAAGGGGATATAGAACTTGTTGCAGTACAACCTGTCTTAAGGGTATATAGAACTTGTTATAGTACAACCGTGTTAAGGGTATATAGAACTTGTTACAGTACAACCTGTCTTAAGGGGATATAGAACTTGTTGCAGTACAACCTGTCTTAAGGGTATATAGAACTTGTTACAGTACAACCGTGTTACAGTACAACCGTGTTAAGGGTATAGAACTTGTTACAGTAGAACCGTGTTAAGGGTATATAGAACTTGTTACAGTACAAACCGTGTTAAGGGTATATAGAACTTGTTACAATACAACCTGTCTTAAGGGTATATAGAACTTGTTAGTAGAACCTGTCTTAAGGGTATATAGAACTTGTTACAGTACAACCTGTCTTGTTGCAGTACAACCTGTCTTAAGGGTATATAGAACTTGTTACAGTACAACCGTGTTAAGGGTATATAGAACTTGTTACAGTAGAACCGTGTTAAGGGTATATAGAACTTGTTACAGTACAACCGTGTTAAGGGTATATAGAACTTGTTACAGTAGAACCGTGTTAAGGGTATATAGAACTTGTTACAGTACAACCGTGTTAAGGGTATATAGAACTTGTTACAATACAACCTGTCTTAAGGGTATATAGAACTTGTTAGTAGAACCTGTCTTAAGGGTATATAGAACTTGTTACAGTACAACCTGTCTTAAGGGGATATAGAACTTGTTGCAGTACAACCTGTCTTAAGGGTATATAGAACTTGTTATAGTACAACCTGTCTTAAGGGTATATAGAACTTGTTACAGTACAACCGTGTTAAGGGTATATAGAAAACAGTAGAACCGTGTTAAGGGTAGAACTTGTTACAGTAGAACCGTGTTAAGGGTATATAGAACTTGTTACAATACAACCTGTCTTAAGGGTATATAGAACTTGTAGTAGTAACCTGTCTTAAGGGTATATAGAACTTGTTACAGTACAACCTGTCTTAAGGGTATATAGAACTTGTTATAGTACAACCTGTCTTAAGGGTATATAGAACTTGTTACAGTACAACCTGTCTTAAGGGTATATAGAACTTGTTACAGTAAGCTGTCTTAAGGGTATATAGAACTTGTTACAGTACAACCTGTCTTAAGGGTATATAGAACTTGTTACCGTACAGCCTGTCTTAAGGGTATATAGAACTTGTTACAGTAGAACCGTGTTAAGGGTATATAGAACTTGTTATAGTACAACCTGTCTTAAGGGTATATAGAACTTGTTACAGTAGAACCGTGTTAAGGGTATATAGAACTTGTTATAGTACAACCTGTCTTAAGGGTATATAGAACTTGTTACAGTAGAACCGTGTTAAGGGTATATAGAACTTGTTATAGTACAACCTGTCTTAAGGGTATATAAGTTACAGTAGGAACCGTGTTAAGGGTATATAGAACTTGTTATAGTTACAACCTGTCTTAAGGTATATAGAACTTGTTACAGTACAACCTGTCTTAAGGGTTATAGAACTTGTTACAGTACAAACCTGTCTTAAGGGTATATAGAACTTGTTACAGTACAACCTGTCTTAAGGGTATATAGAACTTGTTACAGTACAACCTGTCTTAAGGGTATATAGAACTTGTTACAGTACAACCTGTCTTAAGGGTATAGAACTTGTTACAGTACAACCTGTCTTAAGGGTATATAGAACTTGTTACAGTACAACCTGTCTTAAGGGTATATAGAACTTGTTACAGTACAACCTGTCTTAAGGGTATATAGAACTTGTTACAGTACAACCTGTCTTAAGGGTATATAGAACTTGTTACAGTACAACCTGTCTTAAGGGTATATAGAATTTGTTACAGTAGAACCGTGTTAAGGGTATATAGAACTTGTTACAGTACAACCTGTCTTAAGGGTATATAGAACTTGTTACAGTACAACCTGTCTTAAGGGTATATAGAACTTGTTACAGTACAACCTGTCTTAAGGGTATATAGAACTTGTTACAGTACAACCTGTCTTAAGGGTATATAGAACTTGTTACAGTACAACCGTGTTATGGGTATATAGAACTTGTTACAGCACGACCTGTCTTAAGCGGCCACCCCACTGGACACTAAAATGTGGACTCAAAAGACAAGTGGTACCTTTAACCACTTCAGTGCGTATGATGAATATATCCGTAACCACGTTAACTTTCCCTGAATCCGTAAGACAGATATACCCGTCATCAAAAAGTAAAAAATCAGAACATCATGTCAGCACTTTTGATCAGTAAATACATTTAAAATATTGAATCCCTACTGGATTGGGTTTTTTAAATTTTTTTATTTGCTGTACTCTTGTCGTCTGCTCACGATGTAAATCAGAGTCCAAAATATTGGGGCTGAAAACTAGCAACGAAGTGTCATTCATAATGTCTGTTTACATGTACCTAGCAACAGTAGTTGCGCAGTTTCATAGAGATAACCCTGCATCATAATACACATTGAAGTGGCTAAATAGGTTTTATTTAAAGAATGGTTTAACTGTGCAGTTCTTAAAATGTGGTTTCAAAAGACGGGTGGTTCCTGAAATGAGGTTTAATCCAAAGAATTATTTGGCTAAGTTGTTCTCAGAATGTGGTCTCAAAGATAGGTGGTCCCTTTAAAGAGGTTTTGATTAAAGAATCATTTAATTGACTGGGTCTCAAAATGTGGTCTCAAAAGACAGGTGGTCCCTGAAATAAGGTTTTATTTAAAGGATTACAGTAAAACCTGCTATAGCAGTCACCTCTATATAAGGATCACCTGTCTATAAAGGCCATTTTTGAAAAGTCCCTTTACTGCATACTTCAACTAAATTGAACCTGTGTATAAGGGTCACCTGCACATAAAGGTCAATATTTTCTGGTCCCTTGGATGGCCCCTATATACAGGTTTCACTGTATTTAACTTAGTGGTTCTCAGAGGTTTTATTATTTAACTGACTGGTTCTCAAAATGTGGTCTCAATAGACAGATAATCCCAGAAATGAGGTTCCATTCATAGGATCTTTAACTGAGTGGTTCCCTGACTGTGGTCTCAAAAGACAGGTTTCACTGTATTACATTTCTTTTGATTCTTTACAACATACTGTAGATGAAAGATTTCACCCAAAACAAGAAATTACTTCCAGAAGCTATGCTGTGACACTAAATTTTCATCCATTTATAACAATCATCAAAATCAATTGTCTTTCACTTTTCAATGTTTTCATTACCACCATAATGAAAGTGAGTAATGGCAGCTCCTAATTATGTCATTTCTGTAGCCATATTCCCTTCTTAAAAACCATGTAACTGCCATCAGTATTTTGACTGGTTGCCATGGTTAATTCAGATGATAGTCAGGTGATAAAATCTATTTACCAAACATGCATGTGTTGATCTGGCTCAGAACTATGATTTTCTCTGCAATATAGGGGCCTCCATGGCCGTGTGGTTAGAGCATCGCGCGTTGAACCATGAAGTCTCTCACTTTTGGTCAGCGCAGGTTCGAGTCCCACTGGAACCTAAGCCGATTTTTGTGAGAAAGTTTGCCAGTTTACTTGCGGAAGGTCGGTGGTCTCTCTCCGGGTACATTGTAACTGGGTTCTCTCCTCCACCAATAAAAACTGGCCGCCACCATATAACTGAAAAAATTGTTGAGTGTGACATCAAATAACATTCAAAATCATTCAAATTTAAAACCACACAAATAAAGAGAGTTATTTCCCTTGGAATGTTCTTTTTCTTGATCCTGTGATAGATGTATTTTCTGAGATAGTTCATGGCGTTTTAAACTGAGTTGTCTCCCTTTACTCATGGCATGGTTTTTAGATGACACCCCCCCTCTAATTAAGATCATTCATTACTATAATAATGATAATATGAAAATGAAATGGTTTTTAACATTCCCATTTAATATAATAAAGTAAATACAAAAGCAACATAAATTTATGGGACTTCCAATATGGCTGCCAAGCTCAGCGGACACTGAATATGTACTTGTGCATGTATTTATATATCTTGTGGATATTGCGTGTCATTGATAAGGACTGTGTCAAAATATTTATTCAAATTAAAGGTGATTTTTTTATCCATAATTTGGAGACTCAACACCAAATCAAACCATTTTTCTGAATTGTTCAGAATTTGCTTAAGAAGGCTAGTATCAGAAAATGTCTTCTCAGATATTCTCATACCATTTGGGTAACCGGAAACACGCATATATGATTTTTTTCCTTTTGGCTTAATTACTCTTCTTCGTAAAAAACTATGTCAATGCTGTTAGTCTTTTAACTAATAAACCCCTGAGGTCCCACCATTTGGGACTCACCCATATATCAATTTTAGTATTGGCTAAAGTACATAATTCTTCGGGCGAACAAGTTCATGCTATTAGTCTTTTATCAGAAAATGTCAAGTGGATTATAATGATTTTGTGAAATAAAATTATTATATTTTGATTCTAAATCATACATCCCTAAATTCTAACAGTGGCCTTAACCATTCTTTGAAATGGGCAGGTCCAATTTTGATTTCAGAGAATGATGAGTTAAAGTTACTTCATATTTTGGTCTTCGTACAAATTCACGGAAAATTGTTTTGGATTGTAATCATAATCTCCAAAGATAAAATTATAGCATTATAGGTAGCCGGGCTTGACATTATAAGTAGCCTGGCTTGACATTATAGGTAGCCGGGCTTGACATTATAGGTAGCCGGGCTTGACATTATATGTAGCCGGGCTTGACATTAAATCATAATCTGGCTTGATAAAATCATAGCATTATAGGTAGCCGGGCTTGACATTATAGGTAGCAGGGCATGGTTGTAAAACTAATCAGCAATCGTAAAGTTTCTAACCTTTTATGAACCATGCCCTGCTTATATAATGCCGGGCTTGACATTATAAGTAGCCGGGCATGGTTCATAAAAGGTCGGAAACTTTACGATTGCCGATTAGTTTTACAACCATTCACTGACCACGTTTACAATCGTTTCATAAAGCAAGTCGGAATTTCTGACGACTGCCGATTATTTAGTTTGTAGAATATAAAGGTTAAAAATATTTTTTTATTATTGTAAAATGAATAGTAAAGGCGGAATGAATTGTAGGAGAGTGACTAATGATGTTTGTCTTGTAGCTAAAACGGCAAGATCGGTACTTTATCTTGAAATATATAATTCCGGAACACGATGAGTGTGATCCGTTGTACAGTCCCATATTTCATACGATCAAATAGTTTGAAACACAGGTAAACATGTATTTAAATAAAAGCCAATTTTGTCTGGATATTTGCCAGGCCAACTGTATATTGTAGATTACCAGTGGGCAGTTTTGTCCTGGGTGTATTACAACTTGGAATTTCTCTAGAGTAGGTCGGATAGAAGTAACAATGATTTTAAATACTCCTGGTTCAAGTGTTGCTTGATAGGACAGAGTCTTGGAGATGAAAACTGTAGGTCCTTTAGGCTTCTTGTATTTCTCAGTTCATATCTAGAAAAAGTTATCTAAATGCATGTACAAATATTTAAACCTTTCAACCCCATATTTACAAATGGAATGCTCTTTTCTATTGTTTAGACGAGTCTGTTGTGGTCTGTAGGGATGACAGGGTTAAACTACATATTTCTCTCTTTGTAGATATGCTACAAGGAGTTGGATGCATCATCTGGGAGCGTTAGTTTCTCTTTGACAGCGACAGAAAATACATGGTCACACCAGAGAAGACGACGGCGTGAGATGAAAAGAAAGGAAGTTCTGGGGAAAATGAATTCTCCGACAAAAAAGAATCCAGGAACAGGAGACACTGATCTTAGCCTGAAAGAAATCTCCACATCTGGAGATGATGTCATTTATCCAAACTCCAGTCATTCGGAAAAAGTAGCAGATTCTGATAATGGAAATGACAAAGCTGATGTAAGTAAACATTGCGGAAACGACAATAACAAAGACAGATTTTTGTCCACAAGAAACGAGGACAGCCAATCAATCAAAGGTAATGTGCTGCCACCTAATGTTGATGAAACTGACACTGTCAAATGTAAGAAAGTGTCCATTTCTCCGAACAGGAAGCGGAAACTTTCGGCGGAGGATGAAAATTCAAGTGAAACCAAACGTGCAAGAGAGGAAAAGGAAAGCATACTGTCTGGTTCTGGTAGTTCAAATGATTTATGCAGTATTGGGGTCTCTGATGTTGCTCACAACAGAATTCTCGTGAAAGAATCAGATACTGTCATGGAAAATGGAAATCTCCATGGGGATATCTATAAAAGTGATGACTTTCTTTTCAAATGTAAACTGAATATAAAACAGGCCAAGAAATTTTTGCTAGAAATGGTTTGGGAGGACGGAGGCAACAGAGAGCTGATGCACCAGGTTATGCAATATTTAAAAAATCATTTGAAATCTGAAAATAACAATTTGTCAAAAACTGGAGGGAAAAAATGTTAACATTTTGTGAGTGCATCTGAGCATTGTTTCATTTTCGTCAAGAATAAGTGCAGTGAAATTTGTATATAACGACCTCCTTAGAGACACAAGAAAACCAGTCTTTATAGGAAGGTGGTCTTTATACAGAGGTTGATTTGTACACAAATGGTACTATTGGGGACAGCATGGGGTCTTTATGATCAGGTTGCCTTTATACACAGGCGGTCGCTAAAGCAAGTTTTACTGTACTGTAAACGTGGACATTTCCTTGTCTTGTTAATACGCGGTTTTCTTAAGCAAACTATACGCATGTTTTTTGTTTTTTTTCTTTTTTTTAACGCAATGTCAGCAATTACTGTTTGTGAGCGTTCTTCTGATTCTTAGCACACCAGTGAGATTGGTACACAGGGGCTTACTTACACGAAAATCTCCTAGTTGCATATTAAGTTTAAATTAATCCCACGCATATATTTCCACGTTTACAGTAATCTGAATAAATGGTTGTGATAATACCAACATCTGTGCCTGATCTGGTAATATTTAAGTTGGACCTACAACTATCATTATATGTAGAGCTGAAAAATTACCAAAAATAAATATTAAAATATTTGTGACTTTTATTTCGAATGCCGTATTCGTCTTATACTTGTACCAGGTGGGGAAAAATGTGCGGCCACACTGGAAATTGACCCCCGGACCTTCCAAATAATAGCAGGACACTCTTAACAACTGAGCTATATGGGCCGACATCCACGACATATGAAGCTGCATGAAGAAAGTGAATGATTTATTTATTTATTTATTTTTCTCCACACTCAACAATTTTTCAGCTATATGATGGCGGCCAGTTTATAATGGTGGAGGAGAGAACCTGCTTACATTGTACCGGGGAAGAAACCACCGGCCTTCTGCAGGTAAACTGGCAAACTTTCTTATGAAAATCAGCTTAGGTTCCAGTGGGGCTCGAACCTGCGGTGACCAGAAGTGAGAGACTTCATGGTTCAAAGCGTGATGCTCTAACCTCTCAGGTCCAGGTTGAAATATCATTGAAACCTAAGCTGATTTTTGTGAGAATGTTTGCTAGTTTGCTTGCTGGAGGCCAGTAGGACTCTTGCCGGGTTCTCTCCTCCACCATTAAAAACTGGCCGCCACCGTATTTACTGAGAAATTGTTGAGTTTGACGTAAAAACCTATCCAGATTCAATCCTGGGTCAGAGGTCATTTTGTGACTTTCAGACACCAAATTAAAACCTGGGTCAGAGGTCACCAGATTAACTCAGTACTCACACTCAACTTTTATTTTACTTTTCAATACACTGTAGAATTGGAAAATTATGTGGGGTTAGAATTTCGTTGTTTAAAAATACAGTGAAACTTGTATATAACGACCTCCTTAGGGACAAAAGAAAACTGGTCCTTATGGGGAAGTGGTCTTTATATAGAGGTTGATTTATACACAAATAGTACTACTGGGGACAGCCCCAAAAAAGTCTTTATGACCAGGTGGTCTTTATACACATGTGGTTGCTAAAGCAAGTTTTACTGTAAAACAAATTCGCCAACATAAAATTTCATTGAAGTAGAATATGTTTGTTGAGCAAACTTTTAGAATAAGTATTACTAGGTATAATTGATATAAAGTTTCGTCATGGTTTTAATTTCATTGACATAAGAAAACAATGAAATAAATTAAATTAAAACCACAACGAAATTTTCACAACGAAACTTCTGGATTTGACTGACATCTATATACATTAGTATCCACATCAGAAACGCTAGGACAAATTTATGATTTATCGCCTAAATATCGAAAAAAAGGGGGGGGACATGCCCCCCATCCTATGCCCTTGTTTTGAGTTCGGTTTTCAAATTTTTAGCATGTACTTTCTATATATCTGAAGTTTTCATCAAATGAGCAATTTTTATCATTGTTTACAACTACATGCCACCAATGTATAAAAGTGTCTACGTGCATCATAAATTCCATGTTTTTTTTTTTATCTGAAAGCCCTAAAATGATAGATACCCAGTAGTTAAGCTCGAATACCGAGTAAATATGACTCATCAGCCCTTGTGGTCACATTTAGACTCGCCCAACTCAAGAAATAGTACTGTCTGACTACTGTCATGATTTAGGAATGAACAAGCTAATATTGCATGTAAAATTATTGTAAAAGTTTTATACTTAATCATACACCACTCCTGAATTCAACAGTGGATTTTACTATTCTTTGAAATGGGCGTGTCCAAAAATGTGGCAACGGGGTGATTAAGTTAATGACGTTGACCTTGGGTATTGTTAATCTCCATAAAAAGGGCCACCACTCATCCCTAACCTTTTCTTGTCTCCTGTGGTACTCAGGAAAGTAAGGGGTCTCCATTGCAGATTGGTTAGAGCATCACATTTTTTCAGATGTCTGCCCAGTATTGCGAAGCACCGATAGCTCGAAGATCGGAAGGCCCAATAATCCGAAGGTCCGATAGTCCAAAAGTTCTGCATTATAATATACAAAAGGTTGCATAATCCGAAGGTTCAAATATTCGGACATGCCAAGAGTTTGAAGGTCTGATAGATCTAAGCTTTAAGGGTCCAATAGGCTGATGACCTGATAGTCCGAAGGTTAAAAGTAATATAATATATCCCTGAAAACAACTATATACTCGATTCTATTTGGACTATGAGACCTTCAAACTATCACGCCTTTGGACTATCTGACCTTCAAACTGATGGACCTTCAGACTGTTTGATCTTCGAACTATCAGACCCTCGAACTATTGGGACTTCGGTCTATTGGACCTTTAGACCATCAGACCTGAATACTGGGTGGTCAGTGTTTTTTCCTCTCTCATCTCTAGTCAGTGCAGAGTCGGCCTGGCTCAGTCGATAGCACGCTCTACTCTTGATTGTGAGTCCAGCCAGCAGCGGGTTGGTTTCCTGTCCTTCGGATGAGACAGTAAAAACCGAGGTCCTGTGTCAAAGTAGGTGTCAACATGTTAAAGAACCCTCACCGCTCAATGGCCATAAGTGCAGAGCATAGATCAAAATTTGAAGCCCTTCACTGGCATTTGGTGACGTCTCCATATGAGTGAAAGTTTTTTGAGTGGGACGTTAAACAACAATAAAACAATTAAATAAAAATCAAGTCAGTGCAAATTGAGGCTCCCTGGAACCGAAGCTGATTTTTGTGAGAAAGTTTGCCAGTTTATTTGATGGTCTCTTCCTGGGTACAGTGTAACCAGGTTCCATCCTCCACCATCAAAAACTGGCTGCCACCATATAAATGAAAAATGGGTGAAAGAGTGTGGCATAAAAATTCCATTACAACAAAACATCCAGAAATCAAGTACATGTACATGTAGGTCGCCCTTTTCTAACAATTGTCACATAAGAAATATATCACTGTAGATCACACTAATTACAAAGAGATCAAAACATTGATTATCTGTTGTATCATGTTTGTTGTCTTAATTACAAAAATGAAAACAGTGGTCCAGCTAGGAATTTTTGAAAGACAGAAAAAATTCATTTTTATCACACCAGCATCCATAAAACGACACATATGCATTACATCTCCAAAAAGTAAAGTGGGTGATATGCAAGAACTACTTTCCACATGAATGAAATGTAGAAAAGTATTAGAAACAAAATGTCTTTTCCTGTTTGATTTAAATGAAAATATGAGTGGCAGGTTGGGGAACTTGTAAGTTTGTCTAGAAAGGGAAAATAAAGAAATTTGGGGTAAAGACAGATGGACACCCTGCTTAAACCCTCTAACTGGAACATTGGAAAAATACTAATTATTGTTCTCGCCATGATCTTTTGAAGTTCGCAATATCGTCCTTTGCACTTTGTTCTTCCATAGATATAGGCCTAGTCACTTATTTGTTTTGTAAAGTGATATCACCTATTCGAATAGGTAATATCACTTATTTGAATAGGTGATATCACCTACAAAAACGCATAAAGTGATATCACCTATTCGAAGAATAGAAATCTTACCTGGGTACTCGTAGAAAAGTGACCCGCTTCAACATTTCTGTTATTCGTCACGTGAAAAAGTGACCCCGATAGAAAAGTCAGCCCCATAAATTTTAAAGAAAAGAAACATCAACACAGATATCCTGCATATTCTAGGACTCATTATGATCTGGGGACCCGCTCCCCCTAAACACCATAAAAGGGCCAAAAGGACCAAGATTTGGTACATATCTAAAAATATCCTTCTTGTTAACCAGTGATTAGATATCTTTCAAATTCTGTAGGCCCTATGTATAATTCAAATTAAGTCAATATCTACTAAGTTTGAGAACGAAAACAAATTAGGCCTAAATATGTTCATAAACGAGGCTTGAATGGACACAACATATAATAAAGGGAACAGTTTGAAACAAATGGCTTATTAACTAAACACTGATCAACTTTTTGTATACAAAGATATGGGGATATTCAGGATTATTGTGACAAAGGTTATGGGGTCAAAGCACCTAAATATACTGTATTATGTGTCTTGCGTCATCTTTAGAAAGGTTTTACCGTATAATTATTTTAGAAATGCACTGTATTTTCAATTAATCTCTAGAACCAATGGCTAATTAATTCATTTGCAACCAAATTTGACAGGAAGTATTCCAATGTTAAGCCGCATAATCGCGTTTGCAAATAAAAAAGAACTAAGATCCATAGCCCCGCCCCCCCCCCCCCCCACACACACCCTCAAAAGGCGAAAACTTGGTACATGTTTTAATCTTGCTTTTATCGACCAAAGACCAAGCATCTTTCAAACTGTGTATGCATGATTGTTAAGTTAAAATCTACAGTTTCCGAAAGAATACAAAATCAGTGAATGGTGGTCATTATACAGGTCATATATGCTAGTTTCAGTGGCAGAGTATCCAGACATAAACGATGATCTGCAATAAATTCCTAGCAACTTACTAACATTAGACAGAGAAAAATCTTTTGTCAATTTTAATTGTCCCAAGAGGGATTCGAACCCACATGAGAGGTTGTGATTATCAATCAAATATCTCAATCGATGAACCATCACGTGATTGCATAACTTGAAATTCCAAGTGGTATCTGTGTTTTTGTACAAGTATGGGTCGGTTTTCTACAATTGCCCGGATATGATTTCTACGTAGGATAATGACCCCGGGTAGTTTTTCTATGCGGGTCACTTTTCTACTTGACACCCGCACAGTCTCAGAACATGTTGCAATGGGCGGGAGTAAAACCGCAGAAAAGCAAAATAATGTCTTTTTCTTAAAAAAATACTTCATGTTTTTGTATAAATATATGTATTTGAAAATTGTAGGGACTGAATCAGATACCAAAGATTAATTTTTGGACTTGGATATTTGTTGGTCCCCACCATGGGGTACTATGGACGGGGCCAAAACCGTTGAAAAGTAATAAAATGTCTATTTCTTTGGGAAAAAAACTGTCAACTTTTTGTATAGACATATGCATTTGAAAGTTGTAGGGTCTGAAACAGAGATAATTTTGGAATTTTTTTCTTTTTTAAATTTCTTGGTCCCTATACCTCGGGGCACTATGGATTGGACAAAGCCAGAGAAAAGCAACATAATCCCCATTTCCTCAAAATCGTTGTCTTTTTGTATAGGCATATGTATCCAAAAGTTTTAGGGAAGCATAGGTTGTTTTGGACTTGCTTTTTGTGTATCATTAAATAGAAAGTATAGGTCATTTTTAGGTCAAAGATGAACCATATTTTTGGCCCCTTTTGGAGTCCCAAATGGACCGTAGCCCACTTTTCATTTGCAAACATTATGCAGTTTCCCAAAGGGATAATTCCTGACAACCTGATTAAAATAAACAATTGTTTCTTGGGAACAAGTTGAAATGTCTAAAATAAAAGAATGATATTTTTTATTCCATTAACAAAGGTGCGTGTGACCTTTGACCCCATGATTCTGAGATAATTCCTACCAACTTTCTCATATACATATCGTATATCTTGTATACAAAAAGTCAATCAGTTAAGAAGTTATATGTATGAAACTCTACTGTATGTGAGTATGTCAGTTGAAGTGCTCGCTAAAGGCTCGTTTTCATTTGCAAACTTAGTAGACATTATCTACATTCATGCAGATCAAAGTTAAAAGAATACTGATCATCGGTTCATGATGAGAATAATTTTGTGCTAAGTTTTGTCCTTTTATGCCCCCTTTTGGAACCCTTGCTGTTGCCGCAATTCTCTTTTCATTTGCAAATTCTATTCGACTTCACATGGGGATAGTTTCTATCAAGTAAATACAAAAAGTAAACATTTTTTTTAAATTGATAAACACTTTGTATAAAATATATTATAAACATAAATCCAAAGTTATAATGCTCAAGACGATCGTTTCTCTCGTTTAGACTTCATCAGTTGAGCTCCAATGTAAGATAGATTTTCTAAAGAGAAAGTGTTATCAGACAAGGCCAAATAATAAATCTAAATGTATAGTCAAAATCTGTCTAAGAGTAACCACTGTAAAAAAAAGATGGCTATCCTAGCTTTAGAAGAAATTAGAATTTTAAATGGTGCTGTCAGTGCGAAATATCAGGATATTTATTAACACCACTCTGATTCTACATATAAATATACTGAAGTTGATATAAAAAACATGCTGGAATTTCTAATAGACAATATATTTGTAATGTTCGGAGACGTGGTCTTTCAACAAACTGTCGGCATTCCTATGGGAACCAATTGTGCTCCTTTATTGGCCGACCTGTTCCTTTATTCATACGAAGCAGACTTCATTCAGAAACTGCTGAATCAAAAAGAAGAAAAAAGTTAGCGGTGTCCTTTAATTTGACATTTAGATATATCGACGACGTTTTGTCAATTAATAATGACAATTTTCATACATATGTCAATGCGATATATCCCAGCGAACTAGAAATTAAAGATACAACAGAATCAAGCACACACGCTTCATACTTAGACATTTTACTTAATATAAACACAGACGGGAAATTAGCAACTAAGCTATACGATAAACGCCACGATTTCGGCTTTCCCATCGTAAATTTTCCACATTTAAGTAGTAATATCACTCAGTCACCCGCATATGGAGTTTATATTTCACAAATGATCCGATATGCCAGGGCGTGCACAAGATTTCATATACAGAGGTAAACTACTCACTGACAAATTATTGACACAGGGATATCGAAAACCGCGTTTAATGTCAACGTTCCGCAAATTTTACGGTCGGTATAATAGTCTTGTTTGCGACTACTCTGTTTCACTAAGTGAAATTTTGAGTTGCCTTTTCGTTGGCGGTTGTTGAGACGTCTGTACCAATTGTGACGAGGATACACTCCTCACGTGTTTCATTCACACGGCGGGTGTGACCGGTCGACAGGGGATGCTTACTCCTCCATGGCACCTGATCCCACCTCTTGGTTTCCAGAGGTCCGTGTTTGTCCATTTTACCGGATTTGTATCTATGTCCTGGACATTCTATTGATTTGCACTTTGGTATCTGAAATTTTTATATTATTAGCTGGTACCAAAATACCAGGTACCAGGTATATGTTACCCTCGGGGATTCAAACGGTCCACCGGCAGTGGCAACGACCTAGAGCTTTATGTGATTTGAGGCGTTTCCTTGTGGCCTGTGTTTAAACAGATTTCTTTTTCATTCACAAATTTGTTGAAATTCACTGAACAATTATGCATACCAAACTTTAAAGAAATCTGATCATTGGCTCATGAAATTTTTTTTTTTAAAGATTTACCAAATGTTTGCCCTTCTTAGCTCCTTTAGGAAATCCTATGGGCCCTAGCCCCCTTTTATACACATATTTCATATAAAAGTAACTGCCAAATTTGGTTGCAATTGACCCATTGGTTCTTGAGAATTTCAAAAATGTCTAAAAACTGGCGAAAAAATATTTTCCATTTATTTAGGTGTTTGTGAAATTTGAACACTGACCCATGGCCTTGAAACTTTGTCACAATGATCCTAAGATAGGCCCTAACATCTTTCTGATATATCTTTGTATGCCCAAAGTCGATCAGGTTTGAGTTACTTTAAAAGCCATTAAAAGTCTAATTGACAGAAACGATCGTATTGAGCATTATAACTTTGGTATTATGTTTATAATATTGTATAAAACAGTACCCAATGCCAGTTGAATATCTCGCTGAAATGACGTTACCGCTGGATATTGTCTGCTAGCGTCTTTCCATCACTAACAGAAACAATAGTCCCGCAGAAACGTTAACCGGTATCACGTTGTGTATGAATTGGTCCCATTCTGCTCATCGGTTCACGAGAAGATTTACAGACGACATGTAAACTATTTTGATATTTTTTGGCCACTTGTGAAACTCCAAGTCCATTAGAATACGACAAATTGTTAAAATAATGTTCTCAACATGAAGAACAATTGCAAATCACTAACGGGATGGGACCAGGTGTCCAGAAGGAGTGAAATATGACAGCCATAGGTCACCATGAACCTTTAAATTAAATTTCAGTGAAATTGCTACAACTATCACATAATTCCTTCTACCAACTCTCATTCGTCACTTTTATTTGTTTTACGCCATACTCAACAATTTTTCAGTTATATGGTGGCGCCAAGATTTTAATGATAGTTAGGAGAGAACCCGGATATAATATACCCGGTGAAAAGACCACCGGCCTACCGCAAGTAAACTGGCAAACTTTCTCACTAAAAATCAGTTTTGATAGATTCCAGCGGACTCGAGCCTGCACCGACCAGAAGTGAGAGACTTCATGGTCTAAAGCGCGATGCTCTAATCATTGGGCCACGGGGGTTCGATTTTTTTTTGGACGACGTAATGGAATCAAGGAGACACCAAGGGTGTGATCAGTCTGTATGTTTTTGCAGAGGTTCTAAGATATTTTTACTTAAATCGAACAAGATTCAAACAGCTATATAAAAAAAGACTGTAGAAATGCGACTACAGTTTGATGGCTTTTCTGTTTTTTCAATATTTGGTGGTTTTGTAGTGGTGAACAGATTTACCAATTTTCCACATGAAACAGAATATTATCTCATATCTATGGCACCTGATCCCATCTCTGGATTTTCCAGAGGTCCGTGTTTTTTTTACCAGATTTGTATATACATGTATATATATCTTGGGCATCAATAATTTGGTATCTGACATTTTTATATTCTTAAAATAGTATCATACTTATAGTACTACCTGTTTGAATATGAAAAATAAACAACTATAGACTGCAAATATTTGTTTTTTTTAATAAAGTTTTAATTCTTCAATATATATTATCTTCCATCTAATACACTTAATTTATACACTTATTGATACATGAACACATATATTATCAGTTAAAAACAACATTGCATTGAAGGTCACATGTAAGCACATTACGAAAGAAAAAGTAATTTGGAGTAAAAAGATGTCACGGAAAACACGGGAAAATGATATAAATTAGAAATGGTTTGTAAATTGAAATGTCGTTTGATAGCAAATGATACAGTTCAAACCACGTGAAAACACGGACAAATAACAACAGAGAACATGGGTGTGATGGCAATTCATCACAACTTAAAAATATGAAAATATCTTCTTTTGATTTGATTCATTTTAAAATTGGTAAAAATGTAAAAAAAAAAAAAAATGGAGGGTTACTAAAATGAATGTGTTTTTTATCTCAAAATAAGGAATAATCACCTGATAATGGTAAAAATCTCCATTAATTCTCATCGTCATTTTAAAATCATTTGGTACAATCATACTAATGCTTTTTATCATAAGGCCGAAGACTGGCCATGTGGGAGATTTGAATCGTACATTCTGTTCCTCTTTATTTGTATTTATTTTTCTAAATCTAGAAGTCTCGTTTGGAGCGTGACTTTTCATGATCATTGGCAAATATGCTAATGACGTCACAGTAAAAATAATTTACAAATCACTTTAATAATTGATAACTTCCCATGATTAATAGAAGGTTGTTAAAATTATAAATACACTAAGAGAGCAATATAGCAAGACTTAATAATCAAGCGTGTAGAACCTCACTAGTGCGTTTACATTTTCACAATGGATCCAAAGGGATTTCAAGCAATATATTATCTCCTTAACAGAAGAGCTCTAAATCTAATCTTCCGTATTGGTCGTTTCAGTTAGCAATATTTTTAAGAGTTATTCCCCTTTGACGGTCATATTTTGGGTCAACTTGATAATTGGATTTCCTCTTTAAGTAACCAAATTGGATTATATGGTATAAGTGAAAAGGGCATCATATTTTTGACAAAAATTAACTGTCTAGATTAATCGAGACCGGAAATAAATATTGCAGTCCAATTTTTTTTTATTTATTTACAAGAATACTATTTATTACGAAAAGTATACGTGCTGCCATACAATATGGCCGACGAAGGGAAATAACTCAAAATGGCCGACGAAACCCAAATACACATACAATGTAATATCTGCTGTTTTACGAAAATTAAAAGTCAGACACGTATAATGATGTTCCCAGTTACTCGGAAAGCTGTATAGATTTCTAGATTTACAATTTTTTTTATCCCTCTCTAATTTGTAGGCTCTGTTAATCAAAATCGCATACCCGAATCTAATACATCAGGTGGCAGTATTAATAGGTAAATATATTAAGAATATATCTAACTTTTGTCTATTGTAATATAGATGATACTAACAGTATAATGGTATATATGTCTAAATTTTGTGTACTGTATTAATCTATACATTTCTTACATAGATTTATAACGTGTGACAGTAAGAGTTCAGTGCCTTTGGAGAGCTCTTCAATTTAATCTACTTCATTGCAAGAAGAGCGATAATTAAATCTACTAGTATAATTTTGCTCTGTTCTTTTTATTTAAAAAGGTTAGAAAGGTATCAGGGAAAAGTAATTTGGATTTTATTAACCCTTTTAATCCCTATAGGCCATAATAGACTGGTCCAAATAATAGAAAAGATCATACCATTTATATACCTAGGGTTGAAAATATTAATATGAATAAGATTCCCCAAATCCGAAAAAAGCCATCAAAGAAATCACTGATACAACCAAAGCATCAGATCATATCCTTTTGATTACTTATATTTCGCATAGGCCGGGGAGGGGGCACTTTTTCACATACAAGCGAAATTCTTGTATTATCAACATGTAAGCAAACTTTTTCAAATGCAATTGTATGTGTTTATCAAGAGGCATATCAAATCAAACTTAAACCGACGAAAACATTTTCATGAAAAATCGCCACTGGAAAAAAACAATGAACCAAAACTTAAGAATACAAGAATATTAGAACCAGCAGTGATAATTGCACTTGTATATGAACGCACATGAAATGTACATTAATATTTCTTTGTATTTCAGTATTTTATATAAAAACAAAGTACACCTATGCTCTAGTAAAAATCCATATACTAATTACCTAGCGGAGTCAAGTCTCCTGTGCCCTTTCTTGACCTTGAGTTATCCAAATAGTAATCAAAAGTTTACTTAGCCCCATCAAGTTACGTGAACTGAACGATATTGAACCGTTGGTCATATATTAACCTTTATAAAAAGAACACATCAGTAACTCTTTTTTGTAAAAGATGAATAACTTTTTTAATATATATATATATATATATATATATATATATATATATATATATTATATATATATATATATATATATATATATATATATATATATATATCTGTGTGTGTGTTTGTGCGTGCGTGCGTGTGTGTGTGTGTGTTCAAAAGTAAAGATGGTACTCCTTATGTATTGTGGGAATGAGAGTAATGTACCTGATTTAATGGTCTGGCCTTTCAATGAAAACCATTTTCATTTTTCATTCATTTTCTTAATTCTTATTTTTATTCACACAAGCATTTTTTTACCTATGCACTAATAGTATACAATCAACATACACAAAACAAGTGCCATGTGATAAAAACTCGAAAGAGTGAAGCGTGTTGCACTTGATGTAAAACTCCTTGTTACTGCTCGACCATTCAGTGGCTGCACGGGACGGTAGTTATCTATTAAGTTATGTTTAGTGGCAGCAGACGCTAAACTTTCTGTTATTTTCCGGAATTCAGCCAACTACAAAAATAGATAAAATGCATGATTAGCTACTTATATATTGTGATTTTCGAAAAGATGTGCTAAATCATTTACTTCTCAAAATGCCCTATCCTCAATAACCAACTTGATAGAGCACTCCGCTTGAAACCATGAAATATCTCACCGCTGATCAGGCCTGGGCTGAGTTTATGAGAAGGTTTTCCAGTTTATTTGCGGAAGTTTGATGTTCATTTCCTTGATTACATTATAATCGAGTGCTCTCCATCACCATTACAAAACTAACTACCGCCACACCCAAAAATTGTTCAGCTATAAGCTGGTGGAGGAGACAATCCGGTTAATATGTACCCAGGAAGAGACTACCGGCCTTGCGTAAGTAAACTAACAAACTTTCTCACAGAAATCAGCTTCGGTTCCAGCAGGTCTCAACCTGCGCTGACCAGAAGTAACTTCAGGGTTCAAAGTGTGATGCTCTAACAACTCGGCCATGGTGGACCCTCAATATTTGGATACAACTTATGATACACTTACCTGCGCATTAGAAATTGGAATTTTGTCATCAAAGACCGTCCAAATCACACTCTGGAAGCATGATGGCGTGGTTAAACTTCCGGAATATCTGTAGTATTTATCTAGTGTGGTCGGCAACATATTTCGTATGTTCAAACCAGTTACAGTTACGTCTGAATCTGAAATTAGACCAAATTAGGATATTAAGATCGTTTTGAACATTTATTTTGGCTTTTTCAAATTGCAAATCTATAATTTTCGTGTTACGTGTCTACTCCTACCAGAATTAAGTCATTTTTTCTGCTGGTGGACTATTTGAGTGTCTGGTGATTTACATAAATCCAAAACATGATTATCTTATATACTGGTCTTTAGGTTGTGGAAGTACCATTAATAAAATAAATTTTACAGTGGTAATCTTGTACATTTTATTTTACAATACACAAAGATTTAGTGTTTGCACAAGTCTCACCCCTGTTTTCTTTCGGAACTGTACATTTATTGGAAATTCCAGTGTTTGCAATAGTCACACCCCCGTTTTCTGTCGGAACTGTACATTTATTGGAAATTCCCGTGTTTGCACTAGTCACACCCCCGTTTTCTTTCGGAACTGTACATTTATTGGGAAATTCCCGTGTTTGCACTAGTTACACCCCCCCTTTTCTTTTAGAACTGTACATATATTGGAAATTCCAGTGTTTACACTAGTCACACCCCCGTTTTCTTTCGGAACTGTACATTTATTGGAAATTCCCGTGTTTGCACTAGTTACACCCCCCTCTTCTTTTGGAACTGTACATATGTTGGAAATTCCAGTGTTTACACTAGTCACACCCCCGTTTTCTTTCGGAACTGTACATTTATTGGAAATTCCCGTGTTTGCACTAGTTACACCCCCTTTTTCTTTCGGAACTACATTTATTGGAAATTCCAGTGTTTGCACTAGTCACACCCTCGTTTTCTTTCGGAACTGTACATTTATTGGAAATTCCAGCTCAAGCCTAATTGAAACAGACACGATTTGACAAATCTATAAAATAAAAGAGCACACCTCACGTCAGCATAATTTTACATCATTTAGACCTCAACAAATTTTCTTAAAGGTGTTTTTTTTTAAAAAAAAAAAAATCCTTTTTTACTACTTAAATTGATATACAATAACAGAAAAGAAATATACACAGGCATAAAAATTCGTATCGTAAAATTCCTATATATCTGTTAAAAATTGCTTGAGGTACCCAGGTTTGGCACTTTTTCAATTGCAATTGATTAACTCAACTTTACTATTTGTATATGAATATAAGATTTTGTATGTTTGTATCTCCTATTTCTTATACTAAAGTAATATTTCGCACTGATTTAAATTCTAAATTCTGCAAAAGCTAAGACAGTCATCTTTTTACAGTCATTACTCTTAGACGGATTTGGCTATGCATTTAGATTTATTATTTGGCCTTGTATTATACCACTTTCCCCTTAGAAAATCTATTTAAAATTGGAGCTCAACTGATGAAATCCAATTGACAGAAACGACCGACTTGGGAACTATAACTTTGGTATTATGTTTATAATATTTGTTTGCTATTGTACATCAAGTACAAGTACTGTCTGATTCAAATAAGATGGCGGGCAGAATAACCTTTTGATTATCATACGGATGATTCTACTCACTTTTCGGTTATGACAAGCTGCACGGGAAAAAACGTTGTTTTCTTCGTATGATACTATCGTATGCACGGTTACAAGTAGGAACGATTTAACCCTTGTCAGTGTAATTTTAATGTTATGCTTTATTACCTAACATTTAAACTCGTCCAGGTCAAGAAAGGGTTCACAAGACTCCACCTCGCCAGGTTAATTGTATTATACTATAGTAAATGTAGAACAAAAAATTATTTTGTAAACCACAGCTTGTGCCCCTTGAATCAAACCAGTGAAATTGATTAAATATTAATGCAACATTTGAAACATGGCATGTTCTAAGAAACATAAGACCTCAACCAAACTTCATAACAAGACGCTTGGGTAATAGGACAAGTTCCCCTCCACCAACGTCATTCATGTTAACTAAAATTAGCATGTCTTTGACAGTAAGATGAAACAACGAATGAAATGCAAAACATGTTTTTACCTTTGTACATTATATTCTGGAGTTTGCTGATCAATGGGGTGAGTGCGTCATTTGTTTCCGAAGAAACCTGAAAAATGAAAAAATGGTTATCATTTATAATGCAAAAACAGATTAAAAATACATATAATAAATGCATTAATTAAGAAATCAAAGTCTGGAAAATTATGTATCTACTTATTACGGAGCATCTTACCTTGTTTAGCAATAGTAACTTGGAAGATTATGTATCTACTTATTACGGAGCATCTTACCTTGTTTAGCAATAGTAACTTGGAAGATTATGTATCTACTTATTACGGAGCATCTTACCTTGTTTAGCAATAGTAACTTGGAAGATTATGTATCTACTTATTACGGAGCATCTTACCTTGTTTAGCAATAGTAACTATAGTTTTGGGAATTTCCGTGGCGGATTTAGGGCCCGGTTACAGGATACATCCCCAATGCCAAAATGGCTTGTATTTTCCTCCAAGATATGCAAAAATTCCGAATTTGGAAAATAAAATATTTTCAAACAAATGTATGAAACTAAGTTTTTTCTGTTTTTGTTAAAACGTTGTATATTTCCCCAATTTCTTGGACCCTGGACCCAGAATTTAGGAGGTAGGAAACCCCTTGCTGTAACAATGCTTACTTTTGTATGTTTAATTAAAGTAGGAGTGATATTGGGTATTGTCACAACCGAATATCATTCATCATTTTATTTTCTTAATGTTATCTTAACATTGTGATCTTCTTAAAAAAAACCAACAAAACAAAAACAAACAAAAAAACAAAAACAAAAACAAAAAACAAAAACAAACAAAAAATATTTGTGCATTGGATGACTGTAGATGAGGGACAGGGCGATGAACAGACCATTTACGAGTTCTTTCATTATCCGTTTTTGGATCCGGATTTTTCGTGCGCTAGCTGTTTCAAGCGATTTCCGGCATTGATCAAGAAATAAAATGTAGTTATGTCTGAAAGCCAGATTATTGTCACTAGTAGTTTTATGTCAAAAACAAATTGACATTAAAGCAATATGAGCTGTCATCGATGGCAATGTTTGTTGTTGAATTGCCTAATAAACAGAAAACCACGTTAATACAATAGACCATTTTGGAGTTGTCAGATTCCGTTCAGTTTCGTGACAGTAGTTTGTACTAAGACTACTGAACTGGTACCCGGTTGTATTTCCGCTTCGCTTCACTCTCCCTAAAATAACCGGTACATCCCAATCTCATTCGGGCAGAAATCTGTCCGGGGGATTTGACCGAGATTTGACGTTACTTTGTTTCATGGCAACGTATACAACATCAAACGTCTTCTTTGAGCCTCTTTGAAAAAAGAATACTTTTTTCAATCTGTAGTAGGCCTTGACTTGCTATAGGGCCTAGCCTAAAACTTCTAATATAGTAGCATAAAATATAATGCGTCTTTATGTTTACAGCTTGAAGTGCTATTTTTGTGGAATACTACGTGTAATTTGATTGGCCGATAGGAATATGTCTCTTGACCAATCAGATTCAACAATTCATTGGATCATACTGGCTGTCTATGAACGAAGTGTAGTAGTCAGATGGGGACCAGCTTATTAGACTACGTGACGTCATCCGAAAGCTGGGCAAGGTCGAACCATGTTACGTAATATTTTCATTGACGACATTCTGTGAGGAATTAATTTTAGTTAAATTATCCCTCTTGTAAACATACAAAGTGTCATTACTTTCCTGTGATCTAATTTTCAAATCTAGCACCTATTACTTCATGATATAAATATCCCTGGTCACAGAGGCGATAAACTGCTTATCCGGATGCCCTACTTTGCTCTATGAAACCGCACTCTATTGCAACGAACCGTGATGTAACAAGATAACTAAAAATCGTCTTTTCAAAATACCTCCGAACACGAAATTACCTACATCTATTGTGATTTAAACCTGTAAATTATTATTGTCTTACGAGACAGCATTTCTCTGGTGTAATCGGCCTATATGCAAGTTAACCTGATTAAATCAACTTTACTATTTGTATATGCATACCACAGTGCCACTGGACCCAACATTATTTTCATAAAATATATGGAGATATAAGATTTTTATGCCTGTGTACAGCTCTTATGTGTTACTGTAGGCCTACATCAAGTACAGGAAGTAAAAGTAGAAAAAATCGAAATAATGTTTTTTTCTTAAAACACAACTAATGCCCATTTAATCAACTGCAAGTGAACAACTGTCAAATTGGGTTTCTCGAGCAATTTTCACAAAATATATAGGAATATAAGAACGAAGCAGTACTACGTCAACAGCATGCCTGCTTGCATTACCGAATACTCACTCTACAAACAAGTTCAGTTAGACAAATTCAATGGAAAACCACACCGATTCGCAATGATTAAACTTTGCGTATTAATGAGGGACAAGAGATATAATAGCACTGATTAAACTTTGCGTATTGATGAGGGACAAGATATACAACCAAACTTACTGTAAAGTAGAATCCCAGGACTGCTAATCCATCGCCCTCCTTGTCTAAAGCTGCAGACAAACTGCCGTAGGACTGTTCATTATAATTTACTATGTGCATCTGAAAGAAACAAAAGCAAGACCATAGACTACATGTGTATTTCACAGATCTTCATCATTTGTTTGTTGTTTTACATGTCACCAAGAGAGTTTCATTTATATGGATATTTCACAAGCTTTAGGGGAATTTTGGTCAGTGCTATGGACTGAATGCCAATGCACGTGTCACGTCTTCCACGACACGTGACCTCGGTTTTAAGTCTCATCCGAAAGATTCTTGGCTTTCACTTCGTATACCAACGACTTGAAGAATAGTCACATACCAAATATTTAGTATGACCCGAGACCTTCCGATTACGAGTTGAATACTCTACTATTAGGCCACAGATGGCGATTTTTAGTTTTCATAGTGTGGCCTATGTTATATACACTTACAAACACCTTGCATCTGATATAAACATGGATTCTACTTAAAGCAGCATTAGCGGCGGTTAGGGCGTGATTTTTCTTTAACTGATAAAATAATCTTATATAAAGGTATATGTTCTCATTAATTACACGTACACATATTGGCTTGTTTAAAAGTTTTACGAATTTGAAAATAATAAATAATATTAGTGGGCATGTATAATAAAAAAAACAAACAAACAAACAAACAAAAACAAATGGTATTGTGGGCAATATTTATACCGACCTCACATCGGAAAGTTCAATGACATACGTAGCCATTTGTTTTCATCCTAATGGGATAAAACGTATTTAAAGTGAATCCAATCTACCCGAATTTAATAATTTTATTTATCTATTTGAGGAAAACACAAAATGAAACGCTAAATTAGTCCGATTACTTCGGTGTGTATTTATAATTTTGCTGGTCAACTCGTACCCAAGTCAAATTGGCACCGAGTGATTTCGACACTTCGGAAATATGGAAATGGGCGCTTAGTGTGGTTGAATCGGCACTTGGAAATAACAGTTTTGGCATGTGTTGATATTAATTAGAAACTTTGAAAATGTTCATAACGGCATCATTGAATATTCATTTCAACGGGTTCTAAAAAGTAATTTTTATGAGGAAATCTAATAATTTAAGTGAAAAATTCTAATGAACTTACATTCCATATATATATTTTTTTAAGTTTAGCCTATTATTAGTAGTTGCTATTTAAACATTATATTAGCCAAACAGGCGTAATGTAATGTAAAGAACTAAAAGGAATGTAAATTAAATGATTCATAATTACAGAGATCATGACGAAAATGTGGTTTTGTGAGAGCCCTATCCTCATTCATTCTACCTGGCAATTCAAAGAAAAGAATATAAGAACACACACACACACACACATACACACACACACACACACACACACACACACACACACACACACACTTAGTAGACTACGAAAATGTAAATTCGAAGTATTCATATACATGTTCTTCACAATGCAGAATTTATATACATGTTATCATAGTGTCGATGATAAAATTACTTGGAAGCAATTGCCGAAATCACTTGGGTACTACAGGGTTCACACTGAAAATTGAAAACTAAATTCCAGGACTTTTCCAGGATATTCCAGGATAAAAATCATCCAATTTCCAGGACTTTGAACGGAATTTCTGAAGCAATTTTCTCATACAAACTAATCTTTCTGGCCTCCTCCACCCTTACAGCCAGCCGATTCCACCCACTTTATTATACTATACAGTCTACCTGTGTTAGATAACAACATTAAAGTGTCAGGTAAAATACCAACTACAAAACTTCAGAAAAATTATTGTGCACACTACTAGGCTATAGATGCTATTTCAGCAGAACAGAAGGCAGACCACCGCCTTAAGGGAACGTTTCTACAACTACGTAACAATGCACCAATCTTTCCAGAGTCATGGCCACATAAAATTCTACATGATACTATTATAGCCTACTGATATATGTAATGTAATAGCCTACTAATATACATAATACAAAGTGAATAATGCGACATTCATAATCAGTAACGGCACATAGAATTCATCTTTTGATCTTTCTTGAAAATAGTCACTCCAGTGATTTCAGTTTCTGCTTGAGGTCTTCTAGTTTCTTTTCCAGTTTCAGATTTTCATCTGCCTTGTCAGACAAATTTTGCCTGAAAGCATTGGACTTAACCAGCATAAGCATATCATGCTTATTGCAATTTTAGTTTAACATACATATTTCTAATTCTTACTTCAGGATGAAAACTTTGCCAATCATGTCCCTTTTGCTTCTTTTCTTTTTTGTTTAAATCGCTCACCTCAGAAAAGCCGGAGAAGTTCAGGCAAGCTAAAAATCAATGATGCCTCGCCTGATATAATATATATTACATATAATATAGTACAGTGGGATGACAAGCAGATGTGTGAAAATTAGCTCTGGAGGCAAGGGATGCCAAACCCTTTCAGCATTCCAGCTTTTCGAAACTACATACTACACTAAACCAAAGACCCAAACAAGGTTACATGTACAAGTATGGAAAGAAGTGCACTGCATAGGAGAGTCCACTGCATAATGTAATACAAAGATTAGAAACTGGAAGGCTGCCATAGCCATGTGATAGGTGCAGACATGACACACTGTAGAATATTGAGCACAATGAACATCCATGCAACACTGAATTCAAGGACTTTCAATGACTTTTTAGCTGATAATCCTAATTCCAGGACCATTTGATTTGTGGCAATATTTCAGGACTTTTCCAGGACTTTCCAGGATCACTTTTGTTTCCAAGACTTTCCAGAATTTTCCATGGCCGTGGGAACCCTGGTACTAAATCACCATACAAGAAAATACAATTTAGATTGATGGATTCTGTTTTATATTACCGATGTCACTAGATGTCAATATGCATAATCCTCACTGAGGTGCCGCGAGAGCCGTCGTGACTCCATGGTATAGTGCTCACGAGTTCGACCCTCGGCGGAGGTGACCAGTTTTTCCTGACCTTTAGATGAGACAGTAAAAACCGAAGTCCCGTGTCATGTAAATTTTGAATTTACTGGGTGGGTTTAAATACGAAATTTACATCATGACACCCTTGTCACAGTTGGTATCGCACGTTAAAGAACCCTCACTGCTCAATGACCGTAAGTGCCGAGCATTGGCCAAAATCGGAAGCCCTTCACCGGTATTTGGTGACATCTCCATTTGAGTGAAAGATTCTTGAGTAAAATGTTAAACAACAACAACAAGTGAGGTGACGATCGAAGTCACTACTGTCCGTGTAGCTCACTTCGAAAATAGAAATACCTTAACTTTTATTTTAATCTTTCAATCATTGGGCTGAATAAAAATATCTTACTGGAGCTGTTGAATAACGTTTTAAATGTTCTCTACATAATACAAATTTCATGGAGATGGGCGTTTGCAATGTTAAAAACGCCTCCCGCCGGACCGGGTTTTGTGTGCTTACTGTGACGTCATTAGTCAGCGGTTACAATTATTCCCAGGCCTATCAAATGTATACGAAAAGTACTCTCGACAACTTAAATTGAAAACTACCGATACAGGTAATTATATATAAACAGTAGAATTGCGAAAACGTTTAAGCATTATTGATAACACCAAAGTTAAACGACCGTTTCTGTCAATAAAACTTCATCAGTTCGACAGATGAGCTCGAATTAAATGATAAATGTATATTTCAGAAAGTAAATAGTGGTATCATACAAGGCGAAATAATAAACCTAAATGTATTGATAAATCTGTCTAAAAGAACATACGCTTAAAAAGCTAATTGATAATCGTATAATTAAAACTTAAATAGAACAAACCCAGCGAAATATCACTTTAGTATAAAATAATAAATATGATGCAAGGAAATTTTAAATTTGTATATAACTGCTGCATCCTCCATATTTTTATTATGGAATTCCATCAGTAGTATGGCGTCATTGTTTTAAAAATCAATGATAGTATCTTGACATACGAAATCTCGTATGTGATATAAAAATATGGTAGTACAAAAGAATTCTATTAATTTTTGAGTAATGTTTGTCAGTCAGTCGGTCTAGGTTTTTGTCTTGGTGCGATTCGTCTTGGGTGCGGGTTTTCCTTGTAACTTCACTCAACCAGCAAATCTCGTGGACAGATCTACGAAGACGATCGGAAAGTAATCAGACGCCATGTCTTGTTTCAGTTTCCAAGTAAACACAAAAATTATTGATGATTTTTTGCATCTGCACTCTGTTTTCGACAGGAAATCGTATTGTCGGGTGATTTTTTATGGCATACAATCGTTTCATGGTTATTACACACTTTCCGAAAAAAATATTCCTAGCTTAACTAATGCTGCATTAATATCAAGCCTAGTGCATTTATGCCTCTGGGGTATGTCAATTATACTCATGAATTTGGATTTGATATTAATTCAGCTAAATAAAAATGTGTCCATCAAGTCTCAAAATAGCATACATTTTAGTAGTTTTTGTGGTACATTTCGGTATTTCGTGTACATTTCGGTACATTCCAGTACATTTCGGTATTTACCCCTACCCTGTGTTTGGCCTTACCGTTAGAGTGTTAGCTAATAAGCTAATACATACCGGTAAAGTGGATACTCTAACTTATTGACCCCTATAGCCACAATTGGACTCTCCCATTTCAAAGAACAGTAAAGTCCACTAACAGAATTCAGGGGTGTATGATTTAAGATCCAAATTTTGTAATAATTTATTAACTTGTTCACTACCGAATTAGAGCCGGCCTGGCTCAGTCAGCGCGCTCGGTGAGGTCATGAGCGAGCCCGCTTGACCTGTCTGGATCGTGGAGGTCCGTGAGTTCGACGTTAAAGAACCCTCAGCCGGCCTAAGTGCGACATAGGCCAATATTTGGTTTGGTTTCCATATGAGTCTTTTTAAACAACAATAAACAAACAAACAAACTACCGAATTATGAGATTAAACCATACTATTTATTGATTTGGACGAGTCTAAATGTTACCACAGGGGTTGACGTGTTAACTACCCAGTATTCACAGTAGGTCAGTAGTGTGGCACGTTTGTTTGCTCCCCAGTGGAAATGAAACCCTGTCGCAAAGCGATGGTAAAATTTCTCACATGGCCATAAGTGCCGAGCATATGAAAAATTAAGTAATATTTGGTACCTTCGCCCCCTTCACTACATGTACGTAGATTTGGTGACAGTCTCCATAAAATGAGTGAAATATATCTTGAGAAAATTGCTTGGACCCAGTTTGGTAAATTATCAACAATATAAACAAACAAGTAACTCATTTTTATTCAAATTTTATTTAACTAAACATTCGAATTAAATGAGATTAATACCATACATATTTATTGAATTTGGACGAGTGCATTGCGTAAATGTGTTACCAAAACAGGGGTAATTTTTTGTACGTTGTTAAAGAATAATAAATTTTACTGTATTTATAGGTTCTTATTGTCCAAGGGTATAAGCATTTCCACACCAGTTTTACCTTTTTCTTGTAACACAAGTGACTGTATCACAACCACGGTATTTATTGTTGTGCTCCCCTGGCCAAAGAAATGAAATTAACTGCGCTGTCTGGCACAAGCGATCTAGGTTTTTGAAAGTGCTTGAAAGAGAGCCAACATCCACATTAAAGCTATCGCTTTAGATACCATTGATGCTAAATTTGATGAGCTGTCTGTATACTCATGAAAGGAAGTAGTACTTCAGGGGGGACATGTAAATAAGGTACCTTCGTTTTTTGATTGTAACTTTCCCTTTTCACAAAAATACTCGAATGTACGTTCTATCAAAATGATGGATTTACAGTATAGAAGAAAATATGCAGAAATACTTTTTAAACAAATGGATAAATCATAAAAACATGTTTTTCTGAATGAATTCAAAGCTATATGATATTATATTCTATTTGTTAAAAAACTTGCTTTGAGTAAAACCAAGTTTAAAATCACTGACACCACAAAATATAAAGATACTATATATGCGTAATGACCCATCACATATTGGACCTGACCTTATTTTCACAAAATATATAGGAATATAAGATGTTTTTGCCTGTGTATAACTCTTGTTATTTATTGTACATCAAGTTCAAGAAGCAAAATAGATTTTTTTTTTTTGTAATCACAGCTAATGCCCCATCAAGCTGATGATGTCAGACGATAGGTCAATGATGTCAAGTTCATACGAAACTGAGGTTACTAAAAAAAATTGGCTTCTTGAGTAGCAAGTTACCCTCAACGATAAAGACATGCATTTTCCCGCACTTTTTCCCCGGTTTCCAGTCACTATTTAGCCCGCTAATCTACCATAGCCAAAGCTAAAAGTTTATCGTTTAACTATATTGTGCCAATTGTCTGATATGTACAACTGTATCTTTATGATATTTTTCTTACCTGTGTGGCCATTGTTGACCAATGTTAAAGTATAACTAGATGGATCATTAAAGCCAGTCAAGGTAATTGGTTTCAAGTTCGCATCATAAGTTGCTGTTATGGGAATGTCCACGGGCGATTGTTTGTTCTGACCACAAATTGGATAGTTCATTGCTGTCCAGTTGCTGGGACCTGAATAAAGATGGAAATCAATATATTTTAAAGTGAAACCTCACTTAAGATACCATCTGTTTTGTGAGACCACAATCTGAAAACCACTTGGTTAAATAATTTTTGAAATAAAACCTCGCTTAAGAGAGCACCTGTCTTTAGAGACCATTTTCAGTGGCAGATGGGTGGTCTCCACTGTAGTACTAAGGAAGGAACCAATAATTAAGCTATCCTTTTTATTACATTTACAATTACTCGGAATTACTGTAATAATAAATTATGATAATACTGATAAAATATCATTGAATAATAATAATTATGATTATGACAACAACAACAATTATAATAATAATGATAATAACTACCGTCAATATTGGTCATGAAAAAAAAATGAAAAAGGGAGATAACTCCAAAATTAAGGGGATTTTTTTAAATAATAAAAACGGGTCTAGATTTTATGACACTTCGTAAGTGCTGAAAATCTTAGCCAAATCGAAAGAACTGTTTTTGACACGTAATCTGATTGGAGAAAAAAGGGATAATAATAATAATAATAATAATAATAATAATGATGATGATGATGATGATGATAAAAACAATGACGACGACGACGACGACGATGATGATGATAAGAATGATAATATCATGATAATGATAGTAATGACAAAGATGACAAATCGATAGAAACTTTATAACTGGATTACATACATTTCAGAATTTCTTATGCTTGTTCTCGTTAAATGTAGATATTCAACTTTACTTACCTATTGGGCTTTCGTATCCCCAGTCTGCAAATAGACAAAAACAATACATTAGAAGGATTGAACCCATTTAACCTGAGAAACAATGGATTAAAAGGATTGAACCCATCTAACCTGAGAGACAATGGATTAGAAGATTATAACTTTGGTATTATGTTTATAATATTGAACCCATTTAACCTAAGAAACAATGGATTTTACTTAAAATCAAGGACACTAGTCAGTTGTGCGACAACAATCCACATGAGCCCAAGTTACATGCACGTGATTTCAGCCGCCTTTTAGTTCTTCGGTCCCTTTACGTTTACAATAATGTTGCCCTGCCCATAAACGATTCTTCTTACTAGATTTAGTTGAAATCGGCCGAACTCCATTTTAGTTAGGCCTTAAGTGATGAAGTAACAGATGAATCACGAGGGGTTACAAACGGAACATGGTGGCTTTTGATCAGATTGAGACTGTGGCTTCGATGACCCTATGACCTTGGGTAAGAGTTTACATATGAAAAAAAAATATCATGTGACTGATGAAAACTCACTTGTACCACGTGATAATTGTTACGTGAGAATGTAAACGAGAAAATTTACGCGTGGGAGTAATTTACACTTAAAACGCGATGAATGGTTTTTAGTGTAAATACCCCCACCTACCATTCACACAAGTATGCTAAAATCATTGTTTAATACAAGACTGGTCAGAATAAGGTGTGGCATTCCGTAAAATATATATAGGAAAATCGCGTAATTAAAAACACGCAGAAATATCCACTTTACAGTACAATAAATCCATTTAGGCATATTTTTACGAGTTGATGGAACATCAACACAGTTATGTTATGCTAAGTTGCTTATTGGGAACAAGTCAAAGCACATTTTGCAGTATAGGGTTAATAACACATTATATTGACGAAAAATTGCACATTTATGTGCATTTCAGCATCATAAACTCAACTTCAAGATTCAAATTTCCAAATCACACTTTAATTTGTATATTTTTGCTTTTGAAATTACGAAAATATAGTAACAATTCGCTGAAAAATAAATTTCTACAAGACTTGTTGAAATATATACTACTAAAGGTCAGTTCGGCGGCCTTATGAATTTGCTTTAGAATGTTACTTTTCAATTATTTTTTACCATTATACTGCTGTGATAGAATTGACATTAAAAGCGATAGACTGGACTGTTAACAATATTTGCGCATGATTAATATGCAAATGAGTTTTGGTCAAGTTTCCCTAAGATCTGTCTGTGAATTTGGACATAGAAGTTGCCTCATTCCTCATTCACATGATCTTAACTGATGAGAAACTCGCGGCAGTCTTTGAAGTTGGGAAATTTTTTTACATGTACAGTATTGACCTAGAGATTTAAAACGATATAAGCTGCCACGATGATAATTTTTGTTCCCTGACATATAGTCGAGGATATGATAAAATGTGTGTTCAAATACATTATCAAACACGTAAACGTTGTAAGAGATCTTCTTTTCGAAGTTATTTGTTTTATTAGAATTTAGGTTTTCCCGTACCTGAAAAAATCCAGCTGTATTTCCGTATGCAATGATCTTTCAGATAAACTATTTCGCCATATCAAATGTACTTCGTAATTCGGTCAGGGGATTTCGGTCCTTTACGCGCTCGGACTATGTTAAAGTCGGCCGATTTTTATGTGTTTTATATTCATTTTTAAAATACAGGACGTGATTTTTATTGGAAAATACATGTACTGTGTAAAATATATGCTTTTGAACGTTATTTTAAATACCTGAAGAAAATCGGATGAATGTATGAATAAATATATCTAGTCATTAAAAGAAATGTTTCCTATCTTTAAATGTTACCTCTAAATGCTGACATTGACAAAATCAAAACAATATAACTGTGAAAAGTATGCATACCAGATACTTTATAATCGTGCCGCAATGCCCGGTGGGGTTGGGCAGTTCATGATCATATGTGTCAAGAATGATAAAGCCGAGAATGCGATGGGACGAGTTAAAAATGGGTCGAGATCACCCGATATACCCGCCACGTGGACAATTCAGAAACGAATGTTTTGAAACGATGAAAAAGACAAACTTTGCCTGATTTTGGTATGAAATGATGATGTACGAAAATAAACGCAAAGGGTAATAAGAACAGAATGTATATTACCTACGACAGCTCATATCGCTTTAAGGCTACTGATAAGAAGTATAGCGTAAGGGTATAATACTGCCCTTTCGCATAGAAATTTAATATCGATGAAACGATGTTTATAAGCACAAGATTTTATAATCATATCACTGATCTATGTAGTTTGTTGCATAATAAATAAGCCATCAGTACTCACGTTAGGCCAAATGTCTGACCCGATTTTAGTTACTTTTTTGTAAAACCTAATTTTACCGAATTAAAAAGTATTCAGTATACTGAGTGTATTATACCTCATTAAAACTTACGATTGCCATCAACTCGTCAGCACTTTCAGTACTTTGATTATCTATGTTGTCATACGGGCGATACGGATTTTTACGGCACGTGATATTAAACTGTATCACCCGTACGATAACGTGGATGACAAATTTGTCACCATTTTGAACAATCAATGGGAAGTTACAGATGCATGTCTCATGCTTCGTTCCAGTAACTTCATTGAGCTATTGAATAGAAAAATTCATGGAAAATGTATATTTTTCAGTGAATCGTTAATCTTTTTACCATATTTATTAACAATAATTTAAACCTAAATATATTCATATTCTGTCAGTTAGGATTCGGTTGTAAAAAAAAACTCGATTTCATACAAGAAATCAAAATGTCACAGTATTCCATATTTGGTATTAATAGTATTCAGACATTAAAGCTGAACCAGGATAATTTTTTTTATTAAAGATTTAACAGCTTTTTATGATCCTAGATCAGCTTTAACACAATTTGTTTTGACATAAATGGACTGTTGATAATAATTTGCCCTTCAGATATAAAAAAGTATTATTTTTAGATCGACGTAAAGACACATACCGCCAGGGCTAACAAAGTTCAATTGGCGCACGAAAAGTCAGGATCCAAAAACGGATTACGTAAGAACTCGAAAATGGTCTATTGAAATATATCGGAGGACTCTGCGTTTTCTTTGTCAATGACAGCATTATGGCGAAATCTGATGGTGCCGTTGGTTCTTTGTACAAGCTTCCCTTAACAGGAAGTTATGGACGTCACTACATAGCAGACGGATAATACTAAGAGTTGCTTCCCTTTGCTCACGACGATCAGGCATTAATATACTGCACGATCAAGGACCTACAGTTACAGGTCTACCGAGGTAAACTGGCACATGTTCACAAACATCAAATCAAATCATAACAGGGATGACAAGCTACTTGTCGTCACAAAAATATTAGAGATTCACTATTGCATGAAGTCAATACGTTTTACCTGTACAAACTATTTTTGGAAAACAGATCGTATTGTTTTGGCTTTTGACCTAACCCGGATGTGCCACTTTACCTTGGTAGACCAGCCTGGCTCAATCGGTAGCGCGCTCGACTCTTGATCGTGAAGTCGTAAGTTCGAGTCCAGCCGGCGGCAGGTTGGTTTCCTGTCCTTCGGATGAGACAGTCAAAATCGAGGTCCCGTGTCGCAGTAGGTGTTGGCACGTTAAAGAACCCTCACTGCTCAATGATCGTAAGTGCCGAGCGTAGGCCAGAATTTGAAGCCCTTCACCGGCAATTCGTGAGTCTCCACATGAGTGAGAGATCCTTGAGTGGGACGTTTAATAACAATAAACAAACAAAAACCTATAGTTACGTTTCGTCGATTGACCAATTAAGGAGATTCTATTCTATTACAAAGGTAACAATGGTCTTTGACTCGTCTTTACGGATTGAGCCGATGATTTATTCGTCACTTATTTAATTTGAATGTGACTATGGACTCGCCGCGAGCGTGACCGGTCCGCAGGGGATGTTTTCTCCTCCATGGCACCTGATCTCACATCTGGATATCCAGAGGTCCGTATTTGTCCAATATTCACCAGATTTGTATAATATTCCCTGAACCTTGTAGCGATTAATACCTTGGTATATGTGTTTTTATACTTTAAAGCTGTTTTCAAATCAATGCGTCTTAAACGGAAATAAAATTCATAAAATATTGCAATGATTGTCAATTATTTTTTTAGAAAGTAAAAGAAAAAAGTGACATAAAAATTTGTGAATAAATGCCTTTGGAATGAGCATTCACATTTATTACGATGAGAGTTCAGTTGTGGAGAAAACTTGCTTTCAGTATCTTAACATTTGAATATTAAGCATGTTAAGTGTTTAACATTGGCTCTTAATAGGTCAATGATCGGAAGAAATCCTCGTAGTACTTCTGATATTCTCTCGGAATCTGTCATTTGATATATATAAATCATGAAAGCTCTTCGGAACTCCTCTAGTAGGCTTCATCTCCCTGAGAGCTTTTGACGTACATTACAACATTAAGCATCTGTTTGTTAATTCTAAGTGTTTGTAAACATTTAGATCGGTCGTTTGATTTGAGTGGTCTAGAGACAAATAGCTGATAGCTGATTACAGTTTATATTATAACTACAGAGATTCCAAGTCAAATTAATCGGTCATAGAATGCTAAACATCCACTCAGTAACCTAGAGCTAATGTTATAGGCAATGCATTTCTACGGAACCCTATCCAGGACATAAAGAAACGCCGTCTGTTTAGAATTATTAGTTTGATTTGATTTTATTTGATTTTTTGTTTACGCCATACTCAACAATCTTTCAGTCATATGATGGCGTCCAGTTTTTATCGGTGGAGGAGAAACCCCGGTTACCCGGGTAAAGACCACCGACCTTCCGCAAGAAAACTGACAAACATTCTCACATAATTCGAAATGACCCTAGCGGAATTCGAACCAGAGATGAGAGCCCTTGTGTTTCAAAGCGCAATGCTCTAACCACTCGGCCACGGAGGCCCCCAGAATTATTAGTAATTTGGTGCTCGTGTTAATGTTTTCATCCAATGAAGTACAAATAATAGATTAATCTGAGGCTGCATATCCTTCATAATATCACTGCTTCTGTTACCTTCCCATTGTATCGTCATTGTGATGATGACGACGGTGATGGGGGCGATAACGACAACGATAATGATGATGGTGGTGGTGAGGACAATCATCGATCAAGTAATGATGAAGAAGAAAAAGATTATGATGATGTCGACGATGTCGATGAAGACACAACCATTTTGATAAATGACCATCTACACCGTTTGTGACCTAGGTCATGGCCCACGTCCTGGTTTTAATTCGACTACGGACCTTTTTGCCAAGTTGACAGGGAATACTCATATAATATTCATCCAATACACCCGATGCCTTTTCTGGATTTTCGAGGGTTCCGTATTTGTCGACCAAACATATATGGTGTGTAGCAGGAATCGAACCCAGTACCTTCTCAATACGAACAAGACGCTCTTACCAACTTAGCTATCCGGGTTGATACCCTCTGCACCGCTACACTCTCCCCCTAACAAGATTTCTGACCCCAGAAATCAACGAGACTCTTAACACACACCAGTGATTTTTTTAGTTGGGTGCCAAGTGTAGTAGGTGAGGAAAATGTGCGACCACACTGGGAATCGAACTCAGGACGTTCCTAACACTAGCCGGACGCTCTTACCAACTGAGCTATTCGGGCCGCTACCACTTAAATAAGTTTTTAAAGAGATATTTTTAAATTTGTTTCTTTCGTGTTATTTAATTTGCCACCCAGAATTAACTTACCGGCCGAATAGTCATAATTTACCCGTACAATGGACTGACGCAGTGAGGGGTTTGATGAATCGCGTCAACAGGGATCAAACGGTATCCCTGTTGAATGTTTTATGTGAAGTACCTGACAGTTTGTCTTCGCATACCGAGTGTTTGGCGTAAGAGCAGTCACTATTCTTATTTTATTTTTTCTCAAGTATTTGTTACGATCCGGAATTGGTTATCAATTATAGCACTCTTGGGTTCGTACCTAATCCGTTGTGGTTCTGGATTTTTCACGCGCCGCTTTAACTTTGTATATAAGCTGGTTCCCGTCTGACTACTACACTTCGTTCATAGACAGCCGGTATGATCCAATGAATTGTTGAATCTGATTGTTCAAGATCGTTCATATCAGCCAATCAAATTACGCGTAGTATTCCACAAAAATAGCATCAAGCTGTAAACATATAGACGCATTATATTTTATGCTACTATATAAGAAAGTTTTAGGCTAGGCCCTATAGCAAAGTATTCTTTTTTCAAAGAGGCTCAAAGAAGACGTTTGATGTTGGTATAAGTTGCCATGAAACAAAGTAACGTCAAATCTCGTTCAAATCCCCCGGGCAAATTTCTGTCCGAATGAGATTGGGCTGTGCCGGTTGTAGCGAAGCGGAAATACAACCGGGTACCAGTTTATGAACGAAGTGTAGTAGTCAGTCGGGGACCAGCTTATATAGACAATCAATAGTCACGTGATAGGTAGACATAATAACGGATTAATGACGAACCCAAAATAGTGCTATTCCGTGACCTGTTTTTTTTTTTTTTGGGGGGGGGGGGGGGGCTTTTGAGTTGTACGTTCCACGTTCGATAACTAGACCTCCCCGAATAGTTTGTATACTTAGACATTTTTTCTTACCGCCACACTGTCCTATTTACCGTCTTATACAGAAGCGGATATCTTTGCGTCGGGTCGTAATTTATGGGAGAGGGACAAGAAGTTTGCATGTGATGTATGAAAAGTCGTTGACATATTTTACTAACATTTAGAATTTATGTCTCTGATAGCAGACGATCGCTATATTTGTTTAGGCGCATAAATACACGGACATCTTTGAAAATGAAATCAAGTATAAACTGTGATTATAGGCTACACTTTAATGTGAAATGCAGATTCACAGTGATTAAGAAATAATTAAATGAAAGCATGTATACATTTAGGAAAACAGTGAGGTTCTAGGCAGGATCGGTTTATCTAACAAACGACGTTTTTCATTTAAGGCGGACGCCTAAGCTCTTTAGATGGTGTACTCAAGTCAGATATATGTAGATTAAGACGCGAATGTGCAACTCTCTTGTATTGGAGGGGAAATTTACGCAGTTTTATTTCTATATCTTCCAGGGATCTAGATAGGCCTACATCTAATTTTGTATCTTCCAATAATCTAGATTTGATATCCATGCAATAATAATTAAATCTTACACACTACATTTAGCTGTATGTTGAAAAGACCTTGTAACTCGCAAAATTATGACATGTCGGCTGTACTGTAATGAAAGTCAGATGAGTCTGACGAAATCGCGGACAGGATCTATCTCTCTAACGGTCAGTATAAATAATGCGGAATGTCTGTAATTGTTATATAGACTTGGATTTATATTATCGTTACTTCACTTCCAGTCAAAATTTATTTCCTCATTGATATGGAAACATCGTCAGCTATAGTGCTATCGGAACATCCATGCGGTATATCCCGGGCGATTAGGTTTAGGATTAGTTATGAGGTAATGGTTTAGGTTTTGGAGTTAGTATTAGGGTTATGTCCTCCTTACAAAATTTTGGGTTATGTCCTAACAAAATTTTGTTAGGAGGACAGTTAGAATTAAAACATGACAACTCAAACTAAACCCTAGAGTAAATGAAGGCCGGTATATGGACTTAGTGCCGACGTCACTAAGGGACCTTTACGTACTGCACTCTAAAGATATTCGTTCAAGGATTGTGATGGGTGTCCTGTATGTATAAAAGATGATAATAGAAAGTTATGTTGATGAAAATTGAGCTTCAAGATCGGGTTCAAGATACAACATTGGCAATTCACCAGAAAAACATGGCGGCGGACTCTGGAGTCAATAATGGCATTTCCGACAAAAAGTTCGACTTAAAAGTATTTCTCACTCGATACACAGTTTAAAAATTGTTAGATAGTTTAATATATATCTATACTTAATTTCTTACACTTTCTACCACTAATATAAGTTTGTTTCCCTAATTGCGTTCTCTGTTGAGCGAGCCATCACATCTGGCCCTGAAGTCACCAAATTTACTCAGTAATCAAGCTCAACTAACTTAACATGATTTTAGGTAAAAACATGCAAACTTTATTTTGGAACTGGATGTATTTGTATTGTATAATGATAAAATATATTTCTCGTTTGAAGAAACAGTTTTAGTACGTACTTAAATTTTAAGTACCGTACTCAACGCATTCATTCATTTTTACAAGAACATCATAAGTGTGACGCAAAAGTTCATGTTAATGATGTAAAATGATATGTTTTTATTCACTTTTATTGGAAGTTTTACAAACGAATTTATAGTCAAAATAATGAAAAAAAAGTTGAGCTTGAGTATTGTGTAAATTTGGAGACTTCGGGCGCAGATTGTCACCCATCCAGATGCTGACCGCGCTCGCCGTTGCTCAACTTCAGTACATGAATATATTGTCCAATATGAAATTATTGTCCAAATTATAGGTGAGGCGTATTTGGCGTTGTTTTATTGGAACAATAAGATGTTGGTAAGCCGTAAAAAATATATCTAGGCTGCTACTAACACCAGCAAATAACGGGGATCGTATTATCTAGGCTGTATACTAATCTCGGCTATTACGTGATCGGGCTGCAGAGCCCTATTGTACTCAAACCAAAGGCGTCAAACAAACCAGAAAAGACATTTTACGGTAGCCATTTTGGAACAATATTTTGAAGATGTATAATGGTAAGCTGTACAAGGCGCCATGCGTCAAAATATATCTACAATGTATCTTGGTCCAAATTATAGGTGAGGCGTATTTGGCGTCGTTTTATTGGAACAATAAGATGTTGGTAAGCCGTCAAAATATATCTACAATGTATCCATGTGATCAGAAAGTGTGAGATGCAGTTAGTATGGTTATCTACAAGGTGTTCAATGTCCTTTCTCTAGCCGGCATTGACAATTCAAGCAATACGAGCTGTGCGTCGGCGGAAATATTACATGCAAATTTTATGCAATATTTTACCTCATCATGATACACCCAAACGATATCTCCAGGTGGTTAAAAGAACAATGCAAACGTGTTATTAGAAACCACCTGCCAGACGTATCCCATGGTAACCGTTAGATTGAATTCGTCATCACTGATAAATTAACTTCCGGATTTTTTTTACGAAGATAACCGAGTGTCACAGGAGCACGTGCTATTCGAAGACGGAATCAGTTTTTATACTCACTTCAGATTCATGCAAAAAAGTTATTTTATTTGAATAATAATGACCGCGGTTTCTGACATTGATTCATTTGAACATGCATTGTAGAGGTTCTCGGAGTGTGTGACCTACTTGCACACGAGATGCGCAACTTAAACGGGCCGCCCTGTTCGCGAAGCAAACTTACTGTTAGAGAGTGTAAAACATATCAGATATCATCAAACAATTTGATATGTAATATGATTCGGCATTGCCTATCGGAGAGCGCAGTTCAAATTGAATGTTTCATATAACTTAGTTTTAGATCGTATGGTAGCATACACAGAACAGTAGGTAGACATGAAATGAACCTGCAAAATGGATTAGGTTCACTATCGGCTTCAAGGTAAAACATTGGCAAATATCTATGATTCATTAAAAAAAAAAACATGGCAGAGATTAGCGAAATCAGTAACATGGCGTTTTCCAAACAGAATTTGACTGAATAGTATTTCTAGCCTGATACACATTAAATTGTTTCATAGTACATCGTATGTTTTTAGTACATTATTACAGTCTCTATACCACTTAGTTCGCTTCGGTCCATTCTAACTGCGCTCTCTATCAAGTGAGACTTTCTGTGTAGGAAACGCCGTTACTGACTCCACTAGTCGCAGCCATGTTATTTTTGCATAATAAATTGCCGGTGTTGTATTTTGAACCCGATCATGAAGGACATCGATTTTGTTGCTACATGACACCTATCATACGATCTAAAACTATATATATATATATTTTAGGTTAAACCAAGAATTCCTGTTAATTGCATAAAATATTCCTCGAAATCGGGGGAAAATGTACCGATTACACTAAAATGTTGTATGTGGAAATACTTTTTAATAGAAATGAGAAATAATCAAACTATGTTTTATGAAAATTTTGCTTTCATGACATTATTTTACCCTAATGATTGCTAGGGTACATATGATGTTTGTAAAGGTATTTGATATACAAAAAAAACGTTTAGATGAGAATAAATCACTAAATCACTTTGTTCACTAAAATACACTAATTCCAGTTAATTGCATATTCCTGTTTTTTGCATAATTTTCTCTGACATTCTGGCTATGTAATTAAGAGGAATCCACTGTATATATACATCTACACACACACACACACACACACACACACACATATATATATATATATATATATATATATATATATATATATATATATATATATATATATATATATATATATATATGAATGTCTTAATCATATTGCGATTACGTCAGAGAATCACTGTATTGTTAACATACAGTATAGCGATAAATGTAAATCATTTTGTGTTCAGTGACAGTTTTAATCGTATCATGTTTCCACTTTTTGATTTACCAGGGGTTTTACCAAAAAGTGGAAACATGATAATTACCAAAAAGTGGAAACATGATAATTGTGTTAAAGTGGTTTAGTATTTAAAAGTCAATTTCAAAAAAATAAAATATATATAAATAGAATAAAATAAAATAAAATAAAAAAGACAAGAAACAAAATCCGTCGCTAAGATCTCATATTGCTGCAGTTTTTGAACTATTCTAGCATTTACATCGTACTTGATTTCATGTCACAGTAAATGAATCTGTTTGATGAATGTATTATTATGATTTGACACATTTTCCCACAAACATTTATATATATATATATATATATATATATATATATATTTCTTAAGAGGGGGAAGTGACACCGAAATTGATAAAAAAAAAAATATGATAATAGAAACATGACAAGGCAATTTGCAAAGACATATACGACAAATTATAAATAGTTGTAATTGCATGGCTCAACATAGTAAGAGTGATTTGAACCGTGCGTTCCGGATAGCCTTTGGATTTACTTTGCCTAAATAGTCTCGTTTGAAGCGTTATCCTACGATATTGCTAGCAATAACGTCGATAGAGTCGGAAATGAATCATCCAGGGATTGTTTTTAATAACACAGATATTAATACTATCATGTACTAACTTTGATATTCAAAAGTAAGCGGTTGACAATGCAAAATGTATTTCTGAATTCGAAATTACCTGCGCTTACCGTTATTTAAACCCTTAAACTGAGGCATGAAATGAACACTACAATATTTTTCTGACGTAATCGAAATTTATGCAAATTACCTCTACGTCAGAAAACCTAACCATGCATGTTCAAATATTTGTTGAAAATGTCAGAAGCAATTTGGAAAGCTATATTGCCTATCTACAAATAATAATTCTTGAAAATAAGATAAACACAAGGACTTGCCCCCATTCCGTCTTCGATACGAGGTTGTTTTTTTTTTTTGCAACGCTTGTGCTTCTTCGGTAATACTCGGTTATCTTCGTAATTGTTGTGCATTTTAAGTTTCACTTCCTTCCGGTAATTTTGCACATTTAAAAGGAGACGTCTTAAGTTTCAGTTAAAGTGCCGCAAATTTAGACCTATACTATATATGTATAAGGTATCAATTTAAATTAAATGAGAATGGGTTCTTTGACGAACCACGCCTTCACCGTCACTTCTAATACCAAAAAGTTTCTGAAAAATGTTTAACTATCGGCACTCAACACACCCAAACATTTCAGTATTGGTTTGTGCCAAGAGTGGGGCAATGGGACTCTTACTTTCTACGCATGCAAGGCTAACAAGGTCATGACTGAAGTATTTAAGACAAAACATTTGACATTTTATTGGCTATGTAGCACACACACACACACACACCACACAGAGAGAGAGAGAGAGAGAGAGAGAGAGAGAAAATTCTGTCTGTGCAATATTTTTCTTCCATAAGGTTCTGCTTGGGCAAGGCGGAAAAAATTAAGCATAAAATAATGCATTTGACGTGTATATATATATATATATATATATATATATATATATATAAACTATCCATTCATGTTAGTATATAAATAACATTCTATCAAAATTGTTCAAAACCATTCCATTTCACGTGATTTCAACAAAACTACATTAGCATTCGCGTTAATTAAAAATAATCCGAACATTACGTACTGGCACACGGCTTAATTATTGAAGATTTAATACAAAATAATTACATTTAAACCAAAGAGCAGAAAATAGCAAAGATTTTGTCCTCTGATGTATACATGTAATGTCTGGGGGATTACATGCACATTTTTTGTTCACCCTTCCATCCTCTTACTAATTAGAAACAGCCATTATCTGTTTCAAAGAAAAAATGCATAAAGAAGCAGATTTGATCATTTTACCCACAATGCTCCCCTTAAGTATAACCCTGAGCAAAAAAAAAAAAAACATTAAATAAAATAACGCTTCGTTTTCATCTCAGACTTTACAATTTAATCTGACAAGCAGGTAGGTTTTTACAAAGACCTACGGTGAGAGAAATTAACTGAAAATAAAAAAAAAATCGGGAAATGAGTAGCTGATTAATATCACTTCTTTCTAGAAGTGTATAAGCTAGATTTTCATTATACAAAAAGTTACATATTTGCCTATACCCTTTGTATAGGTAGCCGTATTAGAGAAGTCACGCATTTAGAAATATATTTATCTCATGCAAGGTCGTTCACATTCAACAATAATATCAGGCACGTTAACAGCGGTAGCCTATTTATAAATATGGGTAGAACCCAGGGACAGTATAAATTTCTAATTTGCAGGGTAGTTGTACATGTAAATACAAAATTGACAACAGGGCACTGTTTTTCTTCGAAAACTGGCTAGCTTCACAAATTTACATGCTTAGAATCCACCAACATTCACCTATATTTGTCTCTAAATAATTCAGAGATTTCGCGGACAGGCTGAAGGCTCTGGGAAGTTGGATTCCAATTAGCAAGTTATACTACAACAGGAAACCTCGATCTGGAATATCATTCGAAAATCACGTGATTTTGACTAACATCAATGGCGAGTGTTTGGCGAAGGGAAAGACACTGTTTTACAGAAGTCATAGGTATAATCAGCCAGAAATCGAAACCGGATTCGACGGCTTGCAAGGCGAACGCTCAAACAAACTAAACAAACCTAGACGGAGTGGTCAGTGCAGTGAAAATTTATTTATACAGTTTTCGGTCCTTGCACTCTCGATCTAAAAGCGATTAATCTTAACTGGTTTCCGGTTGTATTTACGCTTCGCTCTGAAACGAAGACACCATCAGTGACCGCTATATATGGTATGGTGTTTGAGGGACGACGTAGATCAGAAAACCTTGACTTGGGAAGAAGGTCGGGTACCAGCTTACGATTGATCTAGAGTACAAGGGTCGATAACTCTAGGAGGTAGAAAAATCTTGCATTATGATAACGTCCAAATTTCTAGGGGGCCTCCGTGGCCGAGTGGTTAGAGCATTGCGCTTTAAATCACAAGGCCTCTCACCTCTGGTTCGAATCCCGCCAGGGTCATTTCGAATTAAGTGGGAAAGTTTGCCAGCCTTCTTGCGGAAGGTCGGTGGTCTTTACCCGGGGTTTCTCCTCCACCAATAAAAACTGGACGCCATCATATGACTGAAAGATTGTTGAGTATGGCGTAAAAAATCAAATCAAATCAAATCCAAATTTCTAGGCTCTTTGTGGTATGCTTTTAAAGTTTCTGTGGTATAGTGGAGTACTTGTTAACTTGAAAATGGTGTCATGTTTTAATTTTTGAATTTACTCTGTGGGGGGTAAATACAAAAATTAAAATTGTCATGTTTTAATTTTTGTATTTACCCCCCCCCCCCCTAGAGTAAATTCAAAAATTAAAACATGACAAATGGTATCAAGAAATAGGGTCCAAATGCTGTTATTGAACATTTTATATATATAAGGGTGTTAAAGTAAATATTACAGAAAAAATATAAAATGAAAAATTTTATTTTAAACTGACAGATAAAATCTGTAAATATTTTAGAATAGCAAGTGTCAATTGCTTTAGTCTCATTTTTCCGCCAGTTTGGCGCTTTTCACATTTGATAAAGTGAACAAAATCTCCCGAAAGTATCCTTCGCCATTCCTGATAATAAATACATTGTACGCAATCGTCGCCTTTCTAATTTGAATATCCAAATATGGTATTCTATTTTCATTTGAAAAGTATTCGGTAACTGTTTGCAAAATGATATCGAATGATACGTGTCTTCAACATTATAAATACAAAAATGTTTATATCTCCATTTCCCATCGAACTATCATATTCTTCTCATTACAAGTTTGGGCGAATCCGAAACTGTGGTGTAATTCCAACAGAGAGAGAGAGAGAGAGAGAGAGAGAGAGAGAGAGAGAGAGAGAGAGAGAGAGTATAAACTTGAAATACAAAAAAATTTTCTTCAATCTCGGGTAAAAAGGTGTATCTATTGAAATCTGGTGAAATAGGCAAAATAAAATTTTACAGTAAAGAAAAGTTGTTACATCTTGCACCCATAATTACATAATGTGTGGTGGCAGAAATGTAACTTTGAGTCCTAGCTTGTGCAATTTGGTTTTTACATTCATTTTGTTTGTTACATGTTTCTGACAAGAAATGATAAAAAATAATAGTAATAATAATAAGAAGAAAAACAAACAAACAAACAAAACGAAAAAAAACCAAACAAACAAACAAGACAAAATAAAACAAATAATAAAAAGCTTCTGTCAAGTGGCGTTAAAGATTAAATATTTATTGCCAGGGCAATATATATCTCGAATTTATTTGCCTCTTGAATGAAATGGGTTTTCACACCATTATTCCGTTATTAATGTGTCAGTCAATGTTCTAATATCGTAAAATAGCGCTGTTAACTGTATATAAAAACGGAATACCGTTGCATCTTACCGTATTTAATAGGAAGTAAAAGATAGCTGTATCGATAAAGTTCTCAACAGGTGCTACTGATATTTAAAAGGCGCGCTACCTGCAGCCTAGCTATCGTTTATCTCTTCCACTATACCCGAAATCACAAACGTGTGGCGACAAGGATGCACATGACATTGAAGTTAATAACTTTTCAAATATTTATGAAAGGGGGAGATGTGTACTACCCACGATACGAAAAATGAGAACAGTTTTCTCGGGGAAAAAAATCTATTTAGTATAAAATATATTTTTTCCTGTAGTTTCGCGTTAAATGAATAAATAAATAAAAAACAGGATATTTTTTGAAAATATGTCCGATATTTTTAAACTGTGATTCCACAAATTTTGTAATCAGTTCAATATAGACTGAAATGTCCGGATTCTTTATGGCATGATGTGCACGCCGTAGTGTGATTGTGTGTGCATCGGTATAGCTACCTCTCCTGACTTTCGATATTTATCTTCCTGATTTCAGTTCACCTACATACATTTACCTATCTCTCAAATTACCTATCCATACAAGATGAATTCACTTACTGATTTATTTTTTATTTGCACAGCAAGGTCACTGTAAACACAGAGAGAGAGAGAGAGAGAGAGAGAGAGAGAGAGAGAGAGAGAGAGAGACTCTAGAAAGAGAGAGAGAGAGAAATAAAAGGGATATATAATACACTGATAAACAGAACAATACTTATACACTCACTGATAAAAAGCATAACCTGTATAAACTAATATCACTCACATAAAAAAAGCATTTTTTTTAATGAAAGGAAACCATTTAGTCATTTTTTATGTTTTTTATCTAAATCGCATCAAAGTGCTGATAAGATCTTTTTTCATTGCAAAACAAGATTGTATCTGAAGCGCTCTGTCATTGTACTGTGTCAAAAACGTTTATGTGGAGGTACATTGAAATACATATTCTATATACAAGTATATATTATGAATATAATTTATATTATATATTTTTCATAGCTATTCGACAGCTGTTCGCAATTGAAGCAGACTGAATAATACATTATATACACGAACAAAAATCTATTCATTCTTGAACAATGCTTAACATATGTAAGGGCTAACCAATTGTTACGGAAATTTGTTGGTTAAAAAAGTTTATAAAAATAACAATAATAATAAAAGCGGATCTGGTATTTTGAATACTAGTATAGCGTAGTTTCTAACTGGTATATATTGAATGTATGGACACCTTATTTTTTTTATCTTCTTTATTCAGTAAAATAATGTATCCAAAGTGGAAATGGCGAATCATCATGATTTTCTTGCAGTTGGAGTCTTAAGGCGACAAGATACGCATTCATGAAATAAGGCCATTCCAAGTTATTTCTTTGTTTAGCTTCCGCTGACAGATAGCTTTTGAGATCATAATTTAAAAAACAACAACACACAAACATCTACGAAAAATTTTGGATCATAGACCTTAGTTAAACGAAAGGTTAAACATCAACATTTATTTTCATCATTGTGAAATCTAACATTTTATAGGTTATTTATTAGTATGTGCCAAAATATGTTTTTCATAAGTTTTTTTTAACATATTAGGAAAATACTTAAATGAGAATAAAACTGCATTTGTTCTCATAAAACATTCTTGTATTTTTCTGTCGTTTTTTTCTGATAGAATGATAGGTTTTTGATCTTAAGGTGAACGCTAAACATAAATTAAAAACTTGGAATCTTTTACAATTTTTTATTTTTAAAACTTAAGTGCAGGTATCGACATTCCTATAACCTATAGTTGTAATAAAACGATGTCCTTCAGAGCGTCCATTTAGTATAAATTTCATGTTCCCACTTTTTGTTTTACCAGGTTCCTACCAATCAGTTACACAGAGTTGTCGGCCCTTGCACTCCCGCAAAAAGTCAGGTCAACGTCTCGATTTTTGCCAAATTCTAGGTTTTGTTCTTTACAAGCACTTTGTTTTCTTGCATTTTGTTTAGTGCTGACATAGAATAAAATACTATTTGAGGCGAAAATACTTTTTAAAAAATGGATATAAATGCAGGGACTATATTTTTTGAAAAGTATCCGTATTCTGAGTAATTTGGTTTTTATATTCATTCTGTGGATTACGTGACCACGTATTTTGGAACTTCTTTCTAGACGTTGACAGAGATTGATTGAGATAGCAAGGACCGACAACTCTTAGAAAGATGTTGGGGTTCCCTCTTTTGGGTAAAAGGCCTGGTAAATCAAAAAGTGGAAACGTGATATAAATAGAAGATTTTACAGGCGTTTCAGTGATGGTTTCCAAGGTCACCCCTCCTTTGACCTAGTTATTCAAAATTCTTTGTGATCTTAATGCTCATACTTTTAGTATAAAAGTTTTGGGTATAACTAAGTAAACAGTTCAACCAGAATCATCTTCACCAAACTCGTGTTTTGACAAATGTCACCAGCTAATATCTTGGACGTTCTATGGTCATCCATCATGCAGATATATTTTTTAGATTCACAAACACAAAAATTCTGCTTAAAAAGTTTATCTTTATTAAAAAAGCTTCAACGGACCCATAATTCTTTGTGGGTATTTATGCAATGAAATGTATAAGGGTGGAACGGTCAACTCATCTACCGTTTATAATTATTACCATCCGGCGATAAGTATTTAATGAAAGGACATGTTACTGACCAGTACCCGGAGTCACCAAATTTACTCATTACTCAAGCTCAACTAACTTTTCTAATACTGAGGGTCATTACTCGACATACGTTCATGGATAAATATCAATGTGTTACAGGCTTTTTTCACTAATACCCTTTCTTCCATTGTTGTTATCATTATATTAATCGTGTGGTCCAGTTTTCGGACACATGGTTGTTCATGGTGACCGACTACTAAGTACTTTAGTCTTTATCTAGAAGCTCCTCTTGCTTAGGGGACGACCACTTGATTCGGGGGGGGGGGGGGGGGGGGGGGGGGGGCAAATTTTGTCGAGTCAAATTATTTATTTTCATATCATCGCAGGACAGAATATTTATTTTCAAGCAGACCAAGACATATTATTGATTTTCTTCGCTATTGTCATGTGGTCATAAATATGATATTGTGCAGTGGCGGATCTAGGAAATTTTAAAAGGGGGAGTTGAAGTTGAGGGGGTAACATAAACATATACTATTCGAAAGTATTATAAAATACAAACCTTACTGCACACTGGATAATTGTGAGGCAAGATTGTGATAAGGAACCCGTAGAAAGGTTTACACTCTATCCCATTTCAATAATTTGGAAGCCTTAACTGGTATTTGTGGGGCCTCTGTGGACGAGTGGTTAGAGCATTGGGCTTTGAACCATGAAGTCTCTCACTTCTGATCAGCGCAGGTGCGATCTCCTGCAGGTGGTCTCCTATGCGAGGTGTTATTTAGGCGTGGTTCCACTGTGTAGAAGTTTTAATAATGTTTTGTCAAATTCCGGGATTTTGAGTTTATTTGAATTTACTGTACATATAGTGATTCCATATAACCTGGCAGGATGGAGTCTTATGAACCCTTCATGACCAGGATGAGTTTAAATTTTAGGTAATAAAGCATAACATATATATATATATATATATATATATATATATATATTATATATATATATATATATATATATACTATATATATATATATATACGTATATTTATTTGTTGTTGTTTAACGCCCAACTCAGGAATCTTTTTTATGGAGACGTCACCAAATGCCGGTGAAAGGCCTCATATTTTGGCCAAATTTACGACCATTGAGCAGTGAGGGTTCTTTAACGTGCCGACACGTACTGTGACACGGGACATCGGTGTTTACTGTCTCAGTCCGAAGGACGGGTAACCAACCTGCCGCCGGCTGGACTCGAACTCACGACCTCACGATCAAGAGTCGCGCACGCTACCGACTGAGCCAGGCCGACTCTCTCTCTCTCTCTACGAATATCACTACATTTACTATGGATTTTTGATAAAAAATGAAACAATCTGCGTAAATAAATCACACATACAAATACCAATGTATGTACAGGCGAACGAAACCGTGTCGAAATGTGTTAGATAAAACGAGAATGTTAAATTAGACGAGTTTCCGTAATTAAGCTTGTCATTTGGCGGATAGCTTGTACAAAGTCATTTATCATGATGGGAATACTATCTGTATCTGTCGAAGATTTCTGTTCAAGAAAAAAAAAAATGCACTAGAAGCAGTACAGTCAAATACGTTTCCTGGTCAAAACTGAATTGTTGCACACACACACACACGCATACACACACACACTCACACACACACTCTCTCTCTCGCTCTCTCTGAAAAAAAGTTAAAGAATATATCTTAGCGGTGAATATGGGATACATTAAATATTTTACACCAAGCAAAATTTCTTTGCGGTAAATTATTTTTCCAGCCTACTGCATTCGATCAAGATCAATTTTGTAACAAAGTCGGCCCCCCACATAGTTTTTAGTGATTAAAAGGCGTTTTATCTTAACTCTACAACACATCAGGTAGAGCTCTTGAACTAGAAAACTTGTCGAAATTATGTCTTGAGCAGGAAAAAAGCTTTTTATGAATCAAAGCTCCCAGTTAAACACCCCAAACATTTTTGTTTGTTTGTTTTTATGTTTGTCTGTTTGTCCGCTTGGGACAAATAACGATACTGAAAGTAAGCCTACATGTTTACCAAAGTCACATCCGGGTTCTGTAAAAAAACAACATACGGTCTATTTCCCGAAATAGGGGGTGCACGTGTATAGACCCTTTTGACGATATAATAACTGCGTTCCTACTAATCTCACCTACGCACAAACACTTCCGCGTGGTATCAAGAAGTTTCGAGCTCAAAACATTTCATACTGAAGACAATTGGTACCCATTTAAAGACTCCTTTATTTCCTGTGTACGATTTGAATTTCATTGGTTTTGATTTGTGTTGGGTACGAAACCTCTTGTTAACACTTGGAAGTGTTAAGTTCGGAGATGAGGTCAGTAGGTCGGAATTAAACAATAGAAGTCTTGTTTTCTGAAAAAAAGTTCAGTTTGTGATGCATGGATCCAGGGCATGGTAAAATGATTTACCCATAACTGTTACCGAATACCGGATGTGCCATTTTACCTTGTAACACCTGTAATGCTTGATCAACTTCACACATATAGTGTAAAAAAAATCAGAACAGTGTGAGCTCTTTAACGGCCACTTGAGAAAATTGCAATCTATATTTTAAGAAACATCAGCTGTAAGTGAGGTTTTTGACCTATGAATGTTATATTACACAAAATATTCGCTGCTGATCATTCCATTTTACGAAACATCTTTTGTGAAATACCATTTTTTTTTACTAAATTGTGCGCACATTTTGGTAGTTACTACAAATGTATATTGGGCGAACAATTTCTACGTTTTAACAGTTTAACTATATAATGCGCACATCTTAACTATACAGTGCACATTGTACTTTCTGACTCGATATGCTGTGAACACAGTTCAACTATAATGTGCGCAAATTAAAGTTAAACTGTGTGCAGAGTTTGGCAATTATCTGCGCACAGTTTAACTATATTGTTCGCATATTTTAGGTAGATTGTGCGCACAGTTTCAAGATAGTGTGGTTATAATTAAGTTACATTGTGTGTTCAGCCTAGAAATCACTGCAAAAAAAAAAAAAAACTATACTGTGCGCACAATTTAGTTGAGTTGTGACCACAATATAAGAAATTTATGCGTACAACATAGTCATTGCTAAAATGTGCGAACAATATAACTAAATTTCCGCCGCCATGGGGTGAAAACTAAACGGAATGACGTCAGGGATGGAAACCCTAGTATTCCCGTACAGTACCGAAAAATACCAAAGATACATTACCGTATATGATCGGGATCAATATTTTAAAATGGATATGTAATATATTAATCGTGAAACCCGAAGAATCCCGACTACGGAACATCGCTACTTTCCAGAAAGTGTCGAATGCACTCGAGGTCCAGAAGTAATTCATAAACTTTCATATATAGATAATTTTATTGCAAGTAAGTGTTTGAGAAAAAAAAATCCTGAAAAAATAAAAACACATAAAAACATGAGTGACTCTAAACATTTGTGATCGGCATATTCACGTTGAACAGAATATCCTTAATAGAATTAAAAGCTTGAATAAAACATTTGAAATGTAATATTTAAAGAAATAATATGCCATTTTATTTCTTAGAAGTTATAAACATAGGACTATGCTGTTTATAATGCTATATAGAAGAATGTAGATCCATAAATAAATGTCTAGGCAGTCGGATATACGTACTTGATACAACAAATTCTGGATCAAATCTAAACTAAACGATGTTTTACGACCATGTCGGTAATAAATAGGATATTAACAAGCTATCAATGAAATAAACATATTCACACGTGTTTTGTATGCATCGACTAGTTAACCGCCCAGTAAAATCAATTTCAATTTGTCTTACACAAACTGTTTATCTTGTTCACTTGATGTGCAAATGATGTTTAATTTATATGTTGATACTACATTAGTGACCATCTCTCTCTCTCTCTCTCTCTCTCTCTCTCTCTCTCTCTCTCTCTCTCTCTCTCTCTCTCTCTCTCTCTCTCCAACGGCCACCCGTTTTTTGCCGGAGACTCAACCTCCAAAAATGGCGGTAAAAGACACGCCGTCTGTTTGGCGCCTCCAAGATTCTTGAGGAAAATACCTACCAAAAACCTCACTGCGTTTTTACCTTTGAAAATCGAGCCGGCCTGGATCAGTCGGTAGCGCGCTCGACTCTTGATCGTAGGGTAGGGCAGGGTATTCCTGTCCTTCGGATAAGACAGTAAAAACCGAGGTCTCGTGGCACAGTAGATGTCAGCACGTTAAAGAACCCTCACTGCTAAATGGCCATAAGTGCCGAGCATGGGTCAAACTTTGAAGCCCTCCACCGGCATTGGTGACGTCTCCATATGAGTGAAGTATTCTTGATTGGGACGTTAAACAACAATACAACCAACCAAAAAAACCTTTGAAAATCAATATCTCTTCAGGTATCAATAGGTAAAACCTAATTTTAATATATATGTTATTGGTACGCTACTATATACCACAAAAAAATCTGCAGCACCACTAGAAATGGTAGCTAAAAGTCCGGACTTTATCGCGTCCGGAGTTAAATGTCGCACTGTTAAATTCCTTTATCAGATCCTAACCGATTTCGACTAAATCAACTTTTGACGGTTCGGTAACTCGTTCAGACGACGTCATTATACGAGACGCTACGTTACCGTTCCCTGTACGTTACATCATTTTGACGCTCCACACTGGGAACTTTACAACTTTGTTTTCAAATTCTGTTAATGTTTGGGGCATTTTTGATCCACCAAATAAGTTGCATTTTCCCCGATAACACTTATCTACAAGTTACTCCATCTAGGATACAGAAAGAGTCAGGCAAGTATTCTTGTAATAGTCACCTCAATGATAAGTTTATCTCTCCAGGGGCGGATCCATTAATTAAAGTTATCATGGATCATCCGATAACTTACTCATGAAGCGAAGCACGAAAATGATGGCAATTTGATATTAATTTTCCACATTTTTATAGATAAAGTAACATTTTTTTGCCCTACTTTAGGGGAGCACGCCCTTGTGTCCCTGCCTCAAAGACAAATCTAAACATGTGACTGCAAGGTGAAATGTTGAATTTGTAACTGTAAGATATACCAGGAAGTAAGTCATTCGTATTGCGTCATACCAAATACATTAACTCATTGGTCCCTCTGCCCACATTTGAACTCGCCCATTTCAAAGAATGATAAAGTCCATTGTTAGAATTTGGGAGTGTATGATTTTGGAATCTAAAAACTGCAAAAATTTGACATGCAACAATAACTTGCTCACTCCTGAATTATGACATTGGCCTATGCTGTCCATTGATGTGGGTGAGTCTAAATGTAACTACAGGGGTTGATAAGTTGATTCTAGGATTATATCATTCGCTCGCGATGGTCTAGTGGTAGAATATCAATTTGGGAACTGGCAAGCGGACGGACCCGGGTTGAATCCCCGTGACGTGACAAAGCATATACTGTAGATGAAAATCATAAGCCGTTCGGACGAGGTTTAAAACCGTGGGCGGGTGGGTGTGACACAATGTCTCTTTTTTTTGCATGTTTTGGTCAATAGTATTCTACGCCACACTCAATAATTGTTCAGTCATACGTTGTTGGTCAGTTTTTAATGATTTGAGAGAAAACCTGGTTAAAAAATGAATGTACCTCTGGGAGAAGTCCATCGACCCTCCGCAAGTAAACTGTCAAACTTCCTCACAAAACCAGCTCAGGCTCCCGCGAGGCTCGAAGTGGACGCACCGACAAGAGGTGAGAAACTCACTGGTTCGAAGCGCGATGACCTAATACCTCGGCACTTTAAAAGACCCGGATGTATTGACATAAGGCAATATTCACTTCCAGCCAGTAACATCCCCATATACATGAAAATTGTTTCTTTTACGACATTTGAGCGAAACTTTTGAAATCTGACGAATACGGATCCTGACAAAATCCCATGAATAGGTTTTTAACACCAAGATGATAAGTCAAAATCGACATACAAATTTAGATTTGCTGTTAGTAGATAAAAGAAATTAAAAAAACTAAATAAGCGTTGTTACTTGGAGGATGGCAACTGGAACTGGCTCTGAATCTGAATGTCTGTATCTTAAATGACTTCCTGTTTCAAGATAGGCGCAGATAAAAGACAGAATGCTGTGATGCAAAAATTACAGAGATATTATCTTCAGTTTGCAGATTAATCCATGCATGCAACTAATTAGATTATAAAGCCATCCCTGCACATGGTTATCTGTAAGCTGAAGAGAATTCAGCATTGCACTCGCTAATCCTGTCTGCATTCACAGCGAGGTACATGCATTCCATCATCAAAGAGCGCGTAGTATTTTACCGATAGGCATCTATGGTGCCAGTACTGTAATCACGGCAGTTTTCTGTATTTCAATTTTTTTCTATAAAATGGCATCCATTTTACTAATATCTACATTTGAATAGCTCGTGATCATAATGGATTAAATAATGATACTGATAATAACAATAGGTTCTCCCCAATAATAATTCATCTGCGATCTCGCAATCATTTTTAAAATGAGATATTTTTGACAGTGTTGATGGGTAGGTTTATATAAATGTAAATTCTATAAGAAACTCATTCACGGCGTCTCCAACGCCAACAGCTCAACTTCATCCCATCCGTCTTATTGGAGAACCTTGTTTTTTTTTCAAACCATAAACATTTTTCAGTAAACACAAACATTTTGCAATAGACAAAACACTGAATATAATTTTATAAAATTCTCCTTAAAAAGAAACTTGCAGAACAACTTTTTTTTCAAAGTCAAAACCCTCTATCTCTATAAGTAAAGGATATGACTTGCACGTTTAAACCTCAGTGTCGATCCTTTTGTAAAAGTAATCTGAGCTCTGTTGATTTCATCATCAGTTTCTTAACCTTTTTGTGTTTGGGATTGTCAGGTTCAAGATATTGTTAAATTTATCGCTCTATCTTTTTATCGGAGTTGGTTTTATCTATTTCTAACATACTCTTTTTTTATATAGGCGTCAAGGGCAAACAGTAACTTAGAATATATATTGGATTTTTTTTTTTTAGGAAGTGGGCGTAGTCCCTTGATAGAAAATTTTAAATTTATAACAATTTTTATAATTGCTATTTTGTTAATTTTGTAAGAAATATCTTACTGCTAACTGACTTCACCCTGTGCAAATTTTCATTCAAAAATCTAAGATGCTTTGAAAAAAAAAAAGAAAAAAACAAAACAGGGGCATAAGGATTAACCGCACAAATTTAATTAATGAAATTTATTTTACGCTTGAAGTTAAGAGGCCACGCCCTCAGTGTACATCCAATGAGCGGATGTAAAAGTAAAAAAATCAGTAAAGTAATATAAAACAAAAACAATAAATTGAAAGAAAAAAGTCGCCTTGAACAGGTAAAATGTTATATATATATATATATATATATATATATGCATTTGAAAATCTGAATATTGATAAATTGTATTCAGTGTCACTAAAGCGACCTGTGATGATTTGGCCAAAGGAAAAAAATTAAAAATAAGCGAATATCTTTTTTAATCAATAAAACTTATCAGAAAATTAACTTAACAAATCATATATACTTTTTTATTCATGCATTAAAAAATTTCAATTACTAATACTTTAATCATACATTGCATTAACTTAAAGTGTATATGTGTCAATATTTATAATAAACATCAAAGTCAATAAATAAAGAATGCAAAAGTACTAAAAATATTTAATTTAAAAAATATATATTAAACATTTGACATACCTGCACTTGATGCAAACTGAATTATAAAAGTAAGAATGATGACGGATTTATCCATGGCTATATTATGAGGTCAGTGTGGGTAGATATAAACTCGACAGCGCCTTAATGCAAAGTGATGCAAATGCAAAGAAGCATCTGTGTTAAAGAGGCGGTTATTAGCGATAGAACAAAGTATGGAAGACCTTAATCGTCTTAATAATCGACACAATAAACACGTGGATTACAGGGCAATCCGTCGACACATTCAATTTAACCGACTCAAAGAAAGTTCATTTCAATTATTTATTTTTGAAGATTATAAAAACAATGAAATTAAGATGACAGAAAGGTCAAGGACAAATTCAAGGTCACATATTATGTATTTCTTGAATTATTTCCAAATAAAGAGTGTGTGTTGGTTTATACGACTACACTGACTTAGTGTACATATTAACTCATATTACTACACTTTTTTTCATCAAAGCAATTACATGTTTATAATACAGTGTCATGTACTCCAACTATATGTCGACGCCAAACAAACGGTTGTTTTTAACTCTTGTTGTAAATGTCTCTCGTTTGTGGTTCTGGTTTTTGGTATGAGGGTGGGGGAGGGGCTCACATTGGGAAGAAAACGATGTACCCGTAGAAAAACCATGTTTTCATTTTGTGTACCACACTGCCAACTCACATACTTTCTAGTCAACTCAGGTCGCTTCTCGGCTCTCAGAGAAATTATACAGTCAATGAGCGGTTATTTTGAAATGTGTGCACAGGGGGAGGGCGAGGGGGAGGGGGGCTCCATTTAAGTCATGGCGTTTCTCACATCGTCGATCGATTCCCGCTGGAACCTGAGCTGATTTTGTGAGAAAGTTGTCCCAGTTTACTGGTGGATACCAGACGGTGGTCTCTTCCCGGGCACATTGTAATCGGGTTCTCTCCTCGGCCATTAAAAAGTGGCCACCACCATGTAACTGAAAAATTATTCCGCGTTGAATTAACCATCAACAAACAAAAACATACACGCACATGCGCAGATGCACACCCTCGCACCCATTGTCATAACCTTAACACAAACAGGAATACTGAATTATGTCAGAAAACTACATGAATATATAGGTTCGAGATGTGAAATTGCATACCATTATGTACACACGAACAAACAGAAATGTTTTTGTTTTGGTTTTGTAATACAAAATTCCATGCCGTGTAACGTCAGGGTCAAATGGTGCATACTTTTTTTTAATTCAAGGAATTAAAAAACATTCCAGACTGTTGAATTTCTAATGATTGCATTGAATTTGTAATTAATTGATATATTTTACCAGGACCCAGTAGTTCATCTACTGGTTGAATTTTAACCCTCAGTTAAATATCATAACCAGGGGCTAAAATTTAACGTAGGCTCAATGACTGGTTAAATATACCTTTTGTTAAATCATCGCTTTGGTATGGAAAATTTAGCCATATTTTGAGACCAATCAACAAGATTGAAAGATTGGTACTATTATCAATATTTAATCCTGGTTATATAACCCTCGGTTACAATATTTAAACCAGGGTTATAATCAATCGTTAGTTAGATTTAACCAATAGATGAACATCTGGGTCCTCGTCGTGTACATAATTAAAGAGATTGTGGCGACCAGTTTTTAATGGTGGAGAGAGAACAGGTTACCCGGACAGAGACATATGGCCTTCTGTAAGTAAACTGGCAAACTTTCTCACAAAAGTCAAAATAGTCCCAGCAGAGCTCGAACAGGCGCTAACCAGAGGTGAGAAACTTCATGGTTCAAAGCGCTCTAACCACTCGGCGTCAGAGGCTCCTCTGTCCAAAAACGTTTATCTTATCATGGATTAAAACAAGACGCATTCTAAATTAACAAAACAGGAAATAAGGTGATTTACAGCCACCAAAGCCATCACTCAATTCACGTGCAAGTAAATAAAATGAATCCGTAAATAAAATGCATAAATAAATTATCTAAAATTGAATGCATTGATCGAGATCGACATAGCATCCCACTCGTTTGTTAATTTGGTAGGTTAGCGTATTGACCGCCTTTTAGACGCACCTAATGGTTACAATTCACATTATATATAAAATGCTGCATTTTGAACATTATCATGATATCACTTTTTATTTACCAGCGATAATACCAAAACACTCATTTTTTTTAAATATGTCGATGGTCAACTGTCTACTTATCGGACGCGTCCATATACTGGACTCAGTCCTCCTGATTGAATTTATGGCATTTGTGTTAAAGCATTTCTTCTTGTATCTCAATGATTCGATATTACAAGTGTTTCACAATCGTATGCTCCTTGAAATTGCACCAATGCATAGAAAGAAAAATGTCACGTGCAACGCATCAGCGCGTGCTTGATCTTTATCGCACTGCGTACACCTTTGGATTAATCAAAAGTGTCATTCTGATGCTGTTATCGTTGGCGCTGATGTTTTTATTTAAAACATAGTATACGCCTCACACACAAGTGTAAATTTTCCCATGTCTGTATAATATCACTCTTTAATTTGAGATTCAGTTATACTCATTCATTTAGACTGGTCTAAGCTATTGATTTACAGAAGAGTCCATTATATTTCAGGGGTTGGTGAGTTAAGAAAAAATAAAAATGAGTAGACAATTAGATGTTGTGTTAACTTAAAAAATAATTAAGATTATATACATATAGAGGTATGTTTATACAGATAGATGTATTAAAAATAATTGTCAGTTTTCCAAAAGCTCACTAAACTATAAGACTATGTAATGTAATTGAAACCTTCAAATGAAATTTGACGTCTGAAATACACACACACACACACACACACACACACACACACATGTATACCCAGAAATTGATTTTAAAGACACCTATTAATGAATTTTACAAACACATACACACAAACACACACATAAATATAAATACGTACATGTATATATACACACATTTTTATTACGCCTTTATACGAAAGCCTATTGAGGTCAACTAAGATTTTGTTTTTAAAAAAGTGGTTCTAACGAGACTTTAAAAACGCGTTATAACGAGATAAAAAGCCTTTTAACGACTTATTAACTCGTAATAACTACTTTTTATCTCGTAATAACTACTTTTTATCTCGTTATTATGAATTCTTAATCTCGTAATAACGACTTTTTAATATCGTAATTACGATTTTTTAAAAATTTCGTAATAACTACTTTTTTGAATTCTCATAATAACGACATTTTATCTCGTTATAACGACTTTTTATTTCATCATAACGACTTTTTATCTCGTAATACAAATCTCGTAATAACGACTTTTTTATCTCGTAATTACGACTTTTTAAAATCTCGTATTAACGACTTTTTTTATCTCGTAATTACGACTTTTTAAAATCTCGTAATAACGACTTTTTTGAAATTCGTATTGTAATAACGACTTTTTATCTCGTAATAACGACTTTTTATCTCTAATGACGACTTTTTAAAATCTCGTAATAAAGACTTTTTATATCGTAAAAATGACTTTTTCATCTCGTAATTATGAGTTTTTAAAATCTCGTAATAACGACTTTTTTAAATCTCGTTATAACGACTTTTTTCTCCTAATAACGACTTTTTTTTAAATTCTTAGTTGACTTCAATAGGCTTTCGTACCTTTAAATCCTTAACGTAGTACTCACTTTTAAATTTCCAATTTAAAAGTTAGCAAATGACAACGGTTTACTGAACCTCAGTACATAGGTACTGAGATTTATGTTCGCTTTGATAGTCATTCGGTCTGATTAATACATTATGTCTTCCACACGAAGAGTTGTACCCGAAATAACCAAATTTAACAGTTTTAAAAATATACAAGCTCAAATCAGATCACAAGAAATATTGAGAACGAGTACTATCGTTGTATTCATTCAGTGCATACATTCATTTGTTTTAAAGGGGCATTAGTTGTGTTTATCCAAAAAATTATTTCGACATTTTTTTCTACTTTTACTACTTGTACAAATAGGAGATATACACAGTCATACAAAATTGTATACTTCTATATATTTTGTGAAAATAAAATGTTAGGTTCAGTGTGGTATTCATATACAAATAGTAAGGTTGAGTTGAAAAACTGCCAAACCTGGGTACAACAAGCAATTTCCACAAAACATAGGAATTTAGGAATATTTATGCCTGTGTATATATCTTCTTATTGTACATCTATCTATTATGTAGTAAAACTTGGGTGGTGATGGAAAAAAAACCACACACAGCTTACGCTCCTTTAACAACGATATATATATATATATTATAGATATATATATATATATATATATATATATATATATATATATATATATATATATATATATATACTCCTTAAAAAGAAGAGCGAAGGGAAGTTCTAGGCGAATGGACAACTAATCGCCATGAATGACCGTGACTGTCACCAGTACCGACAAGCTCTTACTAAGGGGATGACCACTTGATTGTGGAGGGGGGGTGTGCATGGCAGATTTTGGAAATAAATATTCTGGCCTTGAAAATATCTGTCCTTTACTTGCAAGATAATAAATAATCTGACCTTAACTAGTTGCCAAGTTGTGGCGAAAATTTAATAGTGTTTAAAAAATTTCGGCTCGTTCGCTCGCCATATTTCATTCTTCAATTTTTTTACGCTCGCTATTCTCGCCATTTTTTTCATTACTAGTTGAGGGCCAGTACCTGGCTATGGTGCGATTTCGTCTTCTGCTTACTGTCCTAACACTGGTCCCTAACCAGTCGCCAAATCCAGGTGCACGATTTCGTCTTCTGCTTACTGTCCTAACCAGCTATATCGCCCAGTACCTGGCTATGGTGCGATTTCGTGCTTACTGTCTTACTGTCCCTAACCAGGCTATCTGGCTATGGTCCGTCTAACCAGTCGCCATGGTATCTCGGCCAGTATCTGGCTATGGTGCGATTTCGTCTTCTGCTTACTACTGGTCCCTAAACCAGTCGCCAGTATCTATGGTGCGATGGCTCCCTAACCAACTGGTCCCTAGTCGCCAGTCCTGGCTATGCGATTTCGGTGCGATTTAACGTCTTCTGCTTGGTGCGATTTCGTCTGTCCTAACAGGCTAACTGCCAGTATCTGGCTCCCTTCTGCTACTGTCCCTAACAGGCAGTCGCCAGAACCTGGCTATGGCTATGGTGCGATTTCGTCTTCTGTTTACTGTCCTAACAGGCTACTGGTCCCTAACACTGGCTATGTCGCCACTGTACCTACCTGGCTAACTGGTGCGATTTCGGCTATGGTGCGATTTCGTCTTCTGCTTACTGTCCTAACAGGCTACTGGTCCCTAACCAGTCGCCAGTATCTGGCTATGGTGCGATTTCGTCTTCTGCTTACTGTCCTAACAGGCTACTGGTCCCTAACCAGTCGCCAGTACCTGGCTATGGTACAGTCTCTGCTACTGTCCTAACAGGGTCCCTAACCAGTCGAGTCAAAACAGGCTTTGGTCCCTAACCAGACATTCTGTATGTCATAATTCTCCTTTACTGTGGCTAGATATAAAACCCAGTCGCCAGTACCTGGCTATGGGGCGGTCTTCTGCTTAAACAGGGGCAACCAGTCGAGTCAAATATATAAAGACATTTGTATGTCATAATTCAGTGGCAGATATAAGAGGGGGGGGGGGGCTTAAAGGGCATATATATATATATATATATATATATATGCCCCCCTTTTGACGCCAAAATATAGATGTATCATGTATATACTGTAAAATTAAACTCATAAGTCCTTAATTGGACAAGAATATGTTAAAATAAAAAGTTGGAAAATTAATAAATATAAAATACTAAAATTTTCACGCCTTGCTCCGAAAACAATTCTATACTCTTTCTTCCCTCTAACTTTTTATCATAGATCCCCTGACTTTGTCTGTATATTTTGAATTCCATTGCTTTGCCATGGGCTACGCTTTGTTTTATTTCAGTTTCTTTCTAAATTGTTTACCCTACATATCGATATTACATTTTCTCAACATGTATGAAATATGAAAATTTATTTGTAAACATAATTTGCATTGTATTAAAATGTACATGGTTTTCCCTTGTGTTATTAGCAGCTAGAGATATGAAAATCTAATCATTAATGATATCCAATCCTTTACATTGAATGAACACACCATTTTCACGCGCACAGCGTCTTGCCCCCCCAAACAAAGTTCTTTGAAAATTTCTTGATCCTCCCCTGTAATTGAGAACAACAAGGTTGATGATATAATACAATAACTGTCTCGCTTCATTTGTGTGTGTCTGGACACTGATCAAATACCAGAATTTTGATTTATGCCACACACAACAATTTTTCAGTTCTTCGAATTACCCCATACTATCACATACTACCCCATACAACCATTACTACTTACTTCGTCACTTTGACACAACTTATCAAACTACTTCCGATAAAAAGTTGAATTCTAGCAATAAATCTGAGTCAGATACCAGTGACATCGTAATTCGGAATTGTTTGCTTTTGTATACTATGTGTAGCCTACCACATACTACCCTATAACACCACATACTACCCTATAACACCGCATACTACCCTATAACACCGCACACTAGCCTATAATACCACATAATACCCTATAACACCACATACTACCCTATAACACCGCATACTACCCTATAACACCGCATACTACACTATAACACCGCATACTACCCTTTAATACCGCATACTACCCTATAATACCACACACTAGCCTATAATACCGCACACTACCCTATAACACCGCACACTACCCTATAACACCACATACTACCCTATAACACCACATACTACCCTATAACACCGCATACTACCCTATAACACCGCATACTACCCTATAACACCACATACTACCCTATAATACCACATACTACCCTATAACACCACATACTACCCTATAACACCACATACTACCCTATAACACCGCATACTACCCTATAATACCGCATACTACCCTTTAATACCGCATACTACCCTATAATACCACACACTAGCCTATAATACCGCATACTACCCTATAACACCGCATACTACCCTATAACACCGCATACTACCCTATAACACCACATACTACCCTATGACACCACATACTATCCTATAACACTACATACTACCCTATAACACCGCATACTACCCTATAATACCGCATACTACCCTATGACACCACATACTATCCTATAACACCACATACTACCCTATAACACCACATACTACCCTATAACACCACATACTACCCTATGACACCACATACTACCCTATAACACCACACACTACCCTATAACACCGCATACTACCCTATGACACCACATACTACCCTATAACACCATATACTACCCTATAACACCACATACTACCCTATAACACCACATGCTACCACATATTACTACTTACTTCAGACATTCTGACACAAATTATCAAAATTTTATTATATTCTGTCCTGCGACGGTATGAAAATAAATAATCTGACTCGACAAAATTTGCCAGCCCCCCCCCCCCCCTTCAGAATCAAATGGTCGTCCCCTAAACCATTTGAATACAATGAAAACATCTCCGAACACTAAATTACTTACAAACGTTTACCTCATCAACCCCTTAAATACAATGGACTCTTCTGTAAATCAAAGACTCAGACTAGTCCAACTGTGTCTCTAGGGGTATAAGGCTTAAAACGAAATTTTACATGCAGATTTTATGCAATATTTTATCTCATAGACATCCCAAACCGATCACCTGGTGGTTAAAAGAACAAATGGATGAGTAAAATTACAGAAAACTTTTCAAACGTAGTCCTATGAATCGGCCATCATTCCGGCCATTGCTAATTAAATTTCGAAAAAAACTTTACGACGATTATAGTAGTGTATTATAGTAGACGATTATGATTCATCTTAATTGTGTTCTTTCAGTTTGATATGTAATATTATAAACATCCTAGTTGATACATTAGTAATGGATTCTCGTTAAGTAATGGAGTAAAATGATATCACAAAAGCAATATATTCATGCAACACCGTTTGGTGTTCTCTTACTTCTGTGATATTAGTATCTCCCCACAAAACATTTACCGTAATAAATAAACGTTTTCCGAATTAGGAGAATATTTGATGTATTTTAACTAAAATTCTTAGTTTTATATAGATGTTATTTAAAGGAATATTTTACATATAAGATATAGGACGTGGTTAAAAGGAAAATACAATTACCAGGCATGCGAGCCGGCCTGGCTCAGTCGATAGCGCGCTCGACTCTTGATCGTGAGGTCGTGAGTTCGAGTACAGCCGGCGGCAGGTTGATTTCCTGTCTGTCGGATGAGACAGTAAAAACCGTGGTCCCGTGTCACAGTACACAGTAGGTGTCGGCACGTTAAAGAACCCTCACTGCTCAATGGCCGTTAGTGCCGAGCATAGGCCAAAGTTTGTAGCCCTTCACCGGCATTTGGTGACGTCTCCATATGAGTGAAATATTCTTGAGTTAATCAACAAACAAAACCAGGCATGCAAAAGTAGTGGATTCGATTGTATTCGATTGTATTTCATAGAATTAGAACGTATTGCTTCCACCACCCGGGGAGCAAATGAGGGGTAAATTTTATCGCTTCGGAAATTTTTAGGACAAGCACCAATTTAGATAATGGATACAGTCTATACATAAGACGCCTACTACGTAATTCCAATTACCATGAGATTATTGATAAATTATTGATAAGCATTTTTTAGTTTGTCGGAAAACGAACTGTTTTCCTCGTGCGTCCGTACTGGAAAAGTTTAATTAGCTTGTGAACAGGGTAAAATGAAAGATTTCATACCCTGTCAGTGACGGGTCATTTAATTAAATATTTGTCTTCGGGTGGCGAAAATGAATCGACAATAATTTCTACCCTTTTGCCTTCCAAAGACCCACAGATATATATATATATATATATATATATATATATATATATAGATATATATATATATATATATATATTTATATATATATATATATATATAAGTGCTTTAAAATTTTTAATGAACAGTACCTTTTAAACTGTTGAACTTGAGTACGTTTTATTTGAAATAACAATAACAATGATTTTATTCTCATAAACTAAATTACATTCGTGTAGAGAAGATATAAATATATACAAATATACAATACAAATCAAATCAGTGCATGCGCAATTAACATGATAAGTGTATCTTTTTATCAACCTGGATGTTGGACTCTGTTCCTAATATAACTTATGTGATTGTAAATTTATAAAGTGATATATCTGCATGATGGAGGATATTTACCCCCAGAAAGACAGATAATGATAAATTTATAAAATTTGTCAAAACATGAATCTGGTTGAGTTAAACTATCTTTCATGCCGAAAGTAAAATAAAAAAAAAGAATCAACTGTTGAGCAGCCAAACCATAAAAGAAAATGATTTAGATAGATCAAAGGTTGGCTGAAATCGATCTGTTAAAGTCCTATAAATGTTATCGTCTAATTATTCTAAATGGTATTTTTGAGGGACATTCTTTGAACATGACCGAGATCGCCAATTTTTGTATTAATTTGGTACCATTAGTAAAATAGGCTAAAACTTATTGTACCAGAAGATAGACAGTCAGTTACAGATTTGGATTTACAATTTCGGAGTCTAATTTGTTATTCTACTTCCCACCAAGAATTGTCCACTTGTACAGGCGAAGTACCACAAATTTTGACCTGTGCTTTGGGCTGACGCTAATACAACAAAGACTCTTATACGCCACGAATGTCGTGACGCGTGACCTCGATGTATTGTCTCGTCCTGTAGAATAGTGACTTTCATATCCGTTGCCGAGTTCTATTATAAAAGTCCACGTCTGCGCAGTCAAGTTTTTGCACTTGTGGTGCCCACGTTACCGCAGCATCTACGCTAAAAAAATTGATAAGTTACTTTTCATTGGCACTAAGTACCAAATATGATCAGTCAAATACAAGAAGAAAAAGTTGGACATCGCGGATTGATATAATAAATTACTACGCGCGACGATATGTATGTCATTTCAACAGTGTTTTAAAAATCGATTTAATGTATATCGAATAAGTAAATTGGAATATTTGCGTTTAATTGACTCAATATTAGTATTGTTTAAGGCGTGTTCGGGATATTAACATTTCATATAAAGAGGTAAATTACTCACTGACAAATTATTGATACAGGGATATCAAAAACTGCGTTTGATGTCAAAGTTCCGCAAATTTTAAGGCCAGTAAAATAGTCCTGTTTGCTATTACTGTTTCTCTAAGTGAAATGTTGAGTTACCTGTTCGATGGCGGTTGTTGAGACGTCTGTACCACTTGTGACGTCTGTACCACTTGTGACGTTTGTACCACTTGTGACGTCTGTGCCACTTGTGACGTCTGTACCACTTGTGACGAGGATTCGTTCCTCACAAGTTTCATTTTGATATTGCTGTGGACCGGTCGACAGGGGATGCTTACTCCTCCATGACACCTGATCCCACCTCCTAATTTCAAGAGGCCCGTGTTTGTCCGTTTCTTTTACCAGATTTGTACCTATATCCTAGACATCCTAATGATTCATACCTTGGTATCTGAGATTTTATATATGAAGTCGTTATTCTAAATGTAAATACACAGAGGGTTAGACAGGAGGCATATACTTTCGTCCTTATCCCTGTTCGACCTTGGAATATCCGATCTGCCAATATAGGTAGATCTATATGGGTATATTAAGTTACGCAGCCAATGTTATCAGGCGATTTAACACGGTCATACATTAGCATTAAACATCGTTATTTAGTAGCTGTCCTGTAATTAGCGCTGGGGTTTTAAAGTTTACAATTTATGTTGTGTGATCATTTATCCTTGCCAATATTCTAGGCAATTGTTTGCAAATTAAAATGGGAAAATAAGAACATGACAAACACATACTAGATCATTTATTTACACGAAACACGTGTATTCGGTGTGTCTGTCAGGCAGTTTTTGAATGTACATATGTAGTTGTCACAATATCAGTCTCCAGCGCCGAGTCATTCCAATAGAATATAAAAATTTCAGATACCAAAGTATAAATCAATAGAATGTCCAGGACACAGATACAAATCCGGTAAAAATGGACAAACACGGACCTCTGGAAACCAAGAGGTGGGATCAGGTGCCATGGAGGAGTAAGCATCCCCTGTCGACCGGTCACACCCGCCGTGAGTCCACAGTCAAGTCCAACGAAACAAGTGAGGAGTGTATCCTCGTCACATTTCGTACAGACGTCTCAACAACCGCCAACGAAAAGGCAACTCAACATTTCACTTAGTGAAACAGAGTAGTCGCAAACAAGACTATTATACCGACCGTAAAATTTGCGGAACGTTGACATTAGAACAATTACCTGTTTAAAGATACAGTCCAACTTGCATGATTTTGAATTTTGAATGTTGTTTTACGCCACACTCGACAATTTTTCAGTTATATGGTGGCGGCCAGTTTTTAATGGTGGAGGGGAGAACCCGGTTTCACTGTGGCAGGGAAAAGACCACCGACACTTTCCGAATGTTAGCTGGCAAACTTTTATCACAAAAAGCAGCTTACGTTCCTGCGGGGCTCGAACCTGCACCAACCAGAAGTGAGTTAATTCGATGCTCTAACCACTTGGCCACGAGGACCCCTCAAACTTTACATGAAAGACCGCCTCTGTGTAGAGGACACCTGGCTATAAAGGTAATTAAAGCATAATCTTTTTCATAATGAATAAATCTCTTTATAAAGGCCACCTGTCTGTAACGACCACTTTTGTCTGTTCCCTTGGGTGGCCTTTATAGACAATTTTGACTGCATTGTGCCAATATACGCAATTATACATGTATAATGCTTGAACATTTTTAGCCTGGCTTTCCGTGCTTCCAGTACTTTGATATGATACCTGTCCATATTATGGACATTGTACAAAACCATACTTCATACAGGATTTCATTAAATGGCAGAAAAAAAGGCAGGGTCAGCTAAAGTTTTGATTTACATGTGCCTTGATTTCTGATTGGCTAATATTCTTCATATGATTGCATTCTATAATAAAATTTTATTTCATTTAGAAAATAATGACAATCTCGTTTGGAAATTTATTCATGGCTGCGAACTTATGGAAACTAACTGAGTACATCTAAATGCTGACGGGCGTGGCATGCTAACAGGGAACACTGACTCATTCCGGACACCTGGTCCCATCCCGTTTGCTATTGTTCGTCATGTTGAGACGATTTGTATATCTAATTTGTCGTATTATAATGGACTTCGAATTTCGAATATCCTTTGGTACTTCATTTGACTCATTCCGGACACCTGGTCCCATCCCGTTTGGTACTCGTCATATATTAATTTGTCGTATTATAATGGACTTCGAATTTCGAATATCCTTTGGTACTTCATTTTTTTTTCTTTATCACATGCAAATGGCATTTATGTCACTTAAATGATCCGGGTGCTAGGTTCTGGTCCGCTTACGCACATTTCATATAAAGAGGTCGCACCGCTAAATGACAACTTGAAAGTAATATAAGATATCCATTAAATGTCATTGATAATAGATAGTTTCATTGATATATCAATACAAGTATTATATTTGTATAAGTACGTTTATCGCTATAGTAAATGTTTTTGTTTTTTAATTTTTTTTGTTTATTTATTGTAGTTTAACGTCCCACTCAAAAATCTTTAACTTATATGGAGACGTCACCAAATGCAGGTGAAGGACTTCAAATTTTGACCTATGTTCGGCACTTACGGCCATTGAGCAGTGAGGGTTCTTTAACGTGCCGACACTAACTGCAACACGGGACCTCGAGTTTTACTGTCTCATCCGAAGGACAGGAAACCAGCCTGCCGCCGGCTGGACTCGAACTCACGATCAAGAGTCGAGCGCGCTACCGACTGAGCCAGGCCGGCTCTTTTTTTTATTATTCTGATCAGTGTTTTACGCCACACTCGACAATATTTCAGTTATATGGTGGTGGCCAGTTTTTAGTGGTGGAGAAGAGAACCCGGTTATTATGTACCCGGGAAGAGTTCATCGGCTTTCTACAAGTAAACTGGCAAACTTTTAAATAATCGATCGTTTGGTATTACTGAAATATTAAATGCGTCTCGACAACAGACTTAAAATATTAATTGGTCATTATTATTTTATTTCAAATTTAATTTTAAATGTTTCGGATATTACGTTTTTTAAAATTGAATCAAATGCTGGATTATAGAAGGTCAATCTTACACCATTTATATCTATCGGCACCTCTACTTGGTAACACCAACTTGGTGTGAACGACTGCAAAATAAATCTAAGTCACCGTCGCGTGACTGCCGGGGAGTTTATATTTCATACTAATGTATATATCATATTACACATTTATATAAGGGTCGCAAAATGAGTTATCAGTTTATGTCATGTCGTCAGAGGGCCGGTATTAATTATCGATGTTTTAAACTATTCATACTTATATTTCAACGACAAGTAATATAAGTTCAAATAGGTCAAGCACGTCGGTTGCTAGCTAGCCTTGAAGTCGAATTAAGATGTGATTTGATTAATAAACACTCAGTCACCTCTGTGTAGTCTCAATCACTTCGCGTTAAATTCGAAATTTGAATGACCCCGAGACTTAAGAGTAGCAACTGGACAGATAAACATCCGGTTTAAGAGTCTTATCCAAGAGAGAGAGAGAGAGAGAGAGAGAGAGAGAGAGAGAGAGAGAGAGAGAGAGAGAGAGAGAGAGAGATAGTAAGAGAAAGGGACAGTTCTATATGTCACAGTTCTATATGTCACACTGTCAGTGACACTGACAGTGTCAGAGGTGTCACGGTATCACCGGTCATCCTGATGTCACTTTCGAGGTTAGTTCGTCACCACACACAAAAAGTGTTGGTAGGCTATGGTCATTGTGAATGATTTGTTGATAATTATATCGGTACAGAATCGAATGATATAAGATATATTTGTGGTTTTGTTGACTTAGCTTTTCCTTCCTATGCGTATTTAACTTATTACTTTAACGAGATCCAGTCAAGTCTAATGCAGCAACTCTTAACCATCATATGACAAATACTCCTGAATCAGGCACATCCTTTTGTTCAGATCTACGTGCAGAGTCATATTTTAAATTTTGGAATTTACCGGGTGGGTGTAAAATAAAAAAAATTATAACGTGACAACTAGATGCCAAGCTGTATAGTTAGGAATGTACTGAATTGGTGCTTATACAAATTCACAACATGGCGGTATTAAAAGTCGTTTGTGTCGGAATCGTAGTAATTTAAATTTTAGTAATAAAAACTCTTTTAAAATGCAACAAATATGTTTTGTATACAAAAATGTGACACAAACTTTTAATTCCTAATTACAATTTTATCTTGTAATCTTGTAATTACGACTTTATCTTGCAATTACTATTTTATCTTGTTATTAGTGCTTTTATCTCGAATTTCTGTTAAATTACATCTTTTGCAGTGTTTTTCTGTAGTTGATAAACGTGAAACAGTAATCTTCAGAATGTTGGGAGGCAATATACAATTCTGGTTAACACTGGACAAACACGAACGTCTGGAGAGCCGGCATGGCTCAGTCAGTAGCGCGCTCGACTCTGGATCGTGAGGTCGTGAGTTCGAGTCCCGCCAGATACAGGTTGGTTTCCTGTCTTTCGGATGAGACAGTAAAAACTGGAGGTCCCGTGTCACAGTAGGTGTCGGCACGTTCAAAGAACCCTCACTGCTCAATGGCCGTTAGTGCCAAGCATAGGCCAAAATTTGAAGCCCTTCACCGGCATTTGGTGACGTCTCCATATGAGTGAAATACTCTTGAGTGGGACTTTAAACAACAATAAACAAACAAACAAACGAACATCTGGAAATCCAGAGGTGGGAACAGGAGTCATGGAGGAGTAAGCATCCCATGTTGACCGGCCACACCCGCTGCAAGTCCACAGTCAAACAAGGGCTAATTGTAACGGGGTACTGTTACATGATGTCCCCCAAACGGTGAAACAAGTCGTGTTGCTATCAACGAGCATTTATTTACATACCAATCTGCAATTGTTCTTCACAGGTTTTGAGGAATAAAAGCCATAAGGCTGAAATCGCAATCGATGATACCAGTAAATTTCATATTTCATCAAAATCAGACAATGTTGACATTTTGACCATTCAGAAGCCCGGTTTGCCATTGACGGCAACAAAACCAATACCATTGAAGTTGCGATCCCTTGATACCCATAAATTCCAAATTTCATCAAAATCTGACTGTGTTGAATTTTTGACCAATCAGAAGCCTCAGTTTGCTATAGACAGCAACGAAACCCATATTGAAATCGCAGTCCCTTGATACCTATAAATTCCAAATTTCATCAAAATCTGACCAATCAGAAACCTCTGTTTGCTATAGACAGCAACGAAACCTATATCAACCAAATCGCAGTCCCTTGATACCCATTAATTCCAAATTTCATGAAAATCTGACATTGTTGAAATTTTGACCAATCAAAAGCCTCGGTTTGCCATAGACAACAACAAAACCCATACCATTTAATTCGCATTCCCTCGATACCAATAAATGCTAAACTTCATTAAGATTGGACAATGTTTAAATTTCGACCAATCAGAAGCCTCGGTTAGCAATAGACAGCAACAAAACCCATATAATTGAAATCGCAATCCCTTAATACCCCCAATTCCAAATTTCATTAAAATCGGATAATGTTGAAATTTCGACCAATCAGAAATTTTGACTTGCCAAATACGGCAACGAAACCCGTATGATTGAAATCGCAATCCCTAAATACCCTTAAATTCAAAATTTCATCAAAACCGGACAATGTTGAAATTTTGACCAATAAGAAGCCTCGGTTTGCCATAGACGCCACCTTTTTATGACGTCGCAAAATACATTGTAATCATATGACGTTTCATTACAGTCCGTCCAGTAGTTTCAGAGAAAACATGCGGACAAGTTTCGACCAATCAGAAGCCACGGTTTGCCACAGACGCCAGTTTTAATGACATTACATATGTAGAAAACATCTGCACACCCACACCTATCATCATATGGAGTTTCATTAGAATCCGTCAAGTAGTTTCCGAGAAAACGCGCGGACAAGTTCATCGCGGAAAGAAAGAAGAAGAAGAAAAAGAAGAAGAAGAAGTTGAAGAAGAAGAAGAAGAAGAAGAAACAGAGCAAACACAACATGTCTCTCAAACTTCGTTTGGGGGACATGATTAAAATGAAATAAGTGAGAAATAAATTCTCGTCACAATAGATACAGACCACTTAACAACCGCCATCCATCAGTTAACACAAAATTTCATTCAGCGGAAGACAGTAATTGCAAACAAGTCCATTTTATCGACCGTAAAATTTGCTGAACGTTGACGTCAAACGCGATTTCCGATTACATTGAAACAACTTATCAGTAAGTAGTTTGTTTCTGTATATGAAATGTTCATATGTTGAACATGTTTACGCATATCGGGTCATTTACGAGACAAAAACACCATATGAAGGTGATAGCTATATATATATATATATATATATATATATATATATATATATATATATATATATATATATATATATGTCTACTGACACGTGGACAATAGGGTACATTCGAGTAAGCACGGATTACCGTTATGATCCTGCATTTATTCGCGTTTTCTCGATTTTGTTCCTCATATGTTTTTTCGCTTTTCATATTTACCTTAGCAACGTGTGTAAATTAAATGGAAATATTTTTACTTTTTCACCCATTAAATTTATTTTGAATAAAGAAGCCCAAGAGACTCTTAAAACATGCCAGAGTGAGTTATTTAGTTGAACGCCAAATTACTGAAATTTGGCAGGAGGGGAAATGTGCGGACAAACCGGCAATCGAACCGAGAACCTTCCGAACACTTGCAGGGAAATTTTACCCTTTGTGCCATCGGGGCTATCCTTATAATATCGAAACCGGAAATAACATTGAGGAACATTTTTCTAGAATCACGCAACTGGCGATTATAAAAGCGGGGTTATAACGGTAATCCGGGCTAACTCGAAAGTTTCCTATTGACGATAGGTCGCGTTTGTCGTATAGCCTGAATGTTAATTCCTGTCTGTGTCTATAGTACGGTACGTATAATGTCCAAAGTGGAAGCGCATGTGCTTGATTCCGCGGTGTCTTTAACTTCTATTACGTTATATGACGTGTGTGAAAATTATCAATATTAATTGACAAAACACCGTCGATTTATCTAAAAGTCCAGTTAAAAGCCACCGGCAGCTTTTTGAACTCCTGGTTGGCAGGTGATCGTGATATGACAATATTGTCATTTCAAGAGCCCCATATCAAGCACACACCTATACTTCTTCCTATCAGTTTACAGGAATGTCTGGAGACCAAATAATGTGCGACATGTTTCGTACTAGTTCGGTTTGTTTGTTTGTTTGTTTATTGTTGTTTAACGTCCCACTCAAGAATATTTCACTCATATGGAGACGTCACCAAATGCCGGTGAAGGGCTTCAAATTTTGGCCTATGCTCGGCACTTACGGCCAATTGAGCAGTGAGGGTTCTTTAACGTTGCCGACACCTACTGTGACACGGGACAACGGTTTTACTGTCTCATCCGACAGACAGGAAACCAACCTGCCGCCGGCTGGACTCGAACTCACGACCTCACGATCAAGAATCAAGCGCGCTACCGACTGAGCCAGGCCGGCTCTACTAGTTCGGATCTTGCAATATCCGATATTATAGACGATAGAAGTAACGCCTATAGAATATCTCACCAGCAGCATAAGACTAAAAAATTCCAATTATACCACCCACCAAAAAGAAAAAAATTAATATAATTATATAAAAAAAACATCAACAGCAGAAGAATTTTTATACAATTGTCCTTTACTAATTTTTAATTTGTAATAAATTAAAAATGAGTACAGGGCAATATTGATATTGTCCTGTACTCAGTTTTAATGTATTACAAATTAAAAATTAGTTAAGTACCTAATGATAATTGATAATTTTATCTTATTTAATAATATTTAATGACACAATTTACATACACTAAGAAAATGATAATATATACATGAATGGTCCCGTCACTAATTATGGATCATTTTAGCAACGGGATATTCCGGATAATCACATGATTACAACATACTCGGGGGAGGGGTGGGGGTTACTGAATGTAAACTATCGAACTTCCATACGACGACAAGGGTGAAAGACTAATGAGACCCACCACCTTGTTCTCAAGCTGTCTGCACACTCACAATAAATGATCGTGTGATGGCGATGACGGGGTTCCGTACATGAGAACTGTCAGTATGAGTTAAAGGTTGTGAACAACGTACGTAGCCTGCACTTCAGTAGATACATGTAGTGTATGAACGTGTAAATTTAGCACAAATGTCAGTACAAAAACAAACAAGCGCTATGGACCTTGGATCCCAGAAAAGACATCGGAAGGACTCGGGTACCAGGCTACGATTTGTGGACGCAAAGCTAACACGGAAATAACAATGCATATCACCCGACCCCGGATGTAGTTTGAACTCTCGACCTCCGGTACGGTGATAATGTTTGCAGTTTGAAACATAACAACAATTTCAACATTTTTTTTTAAACTGGTACGCAGACAGTATATAATTCCTAGTCACATGACTGTCGTAAATGTATAATCTGATTGGTTGAATTATACACGTGGTTGAGTACAATGGGTTTGTTGACCGCCCGATCCAGTAATGGCCGAATTAGTAACAGCCTAGATATGACGGCTTAGCAACATTTTCATATTCAAATAAAACAATTCTAAATACTCCTTACCTATGATTTGGCAACAATTTTAGCATGATTTCAAGTGAGCGAAGCGAGAATTTTATGGTTCCTCCTTTCCATCTACTGCTCAAATGTTTGCATCAATAAATACCACATGGTTTTCCTAACCCGATGTATTTATTAATGTAACATTACGATGTTACAATGACAAAGCTGCACTCGCTTCAAGGCAATGCCTCAGTTCATATTATATAGTGAGAGGAATCGGCAAATTAAGATGATTTAAAACCATTATAACTTCTCGGTTTTTATGACTACACTAAGGGGATTGGCCGATGACGGTTGACCATGTTACCCGTACTGATAAGAAACAACAGGAAAGTTATTTTGTATAGGCCTAAGGCTAGGAGGTGCTAATGATAGGTTACTCTTGAATCATCACCTTACATATAGCTTAAAGTGCCCGGATCTATGCAACTTATAATTAGGCACTGTTGGTGCACTAATTGTTGGATACCTTTTTTGTAACACAATAATACATACATTTTCGTATTAAACTTTTAGGGCTAGATTATGGATTTTCTTCTTTGATGTTTGATTTTTGTTGTTGTTGTTGTTGTTGTCTGAAAGCCTATCTATCAGCGGACGCTAAACAGAGAAAAAAATAAACTTGGCGTGGCCCTATAACTAGTAATACTGTACGCAGTATAACGATTTCTATACATGTGTATTCCTCATTGTGGTATATAAAACAAATAGCTATAAATGAGGAAATAATCCGCTATACATAGCACTTAAAACAAATAGCTATAAATGAGGAAATAATCCGTAATACTTAGAACAAATAGCTATAAATGAAGAAATAATCAGTTATACAGAGCACTTAAAACAAATAGCTATAAATGAGGAAATAATCAGTTATACAGAGCACTTAAAACAAATAGCTATAAATGAGGAAATAATCCGTAATACTTAGAACAAATAGCTATAAATGAAGAAATAATCAGTTATACAGAGCACTCAAAACAAATAGCTATACATGAAGAAATAATCAGTTATATAGAGCACTTAAAACAAATAGCTATAAATGAAGAAATAATCCGTTATATAGAGCACTTAAAACAAATAGCTATAAAAGAAGAAATAATCCATTATATAGAGCACTTAAAACTGCAATTGTGTATTATTGTGTACGTACATATATATATATATATATATATATATATATATATATATATATCTATATATATATATATATATCTTCCTTTCAAATAATCCAACATAGTTGGACGAGTCCAACATTTGAGCTTATTTTGTCATTAGAAAACATGAGAGAGAGAGAGAGAGAGAGAGAGAGAGAGAGAGAGAGAGAGAGAGAGAGAGAGAGAGAGAGAGAATAGTATATTGTCATGTTTTAATTTTTGAATTTATTCGGGGGGGGGGAGGTAAATACAAAAATTAAAACATGACAATATACTTGATAGATCTGTAAAATTTTAATCCCATAGAAAGATGGATGGATGGATAGATAAATAGACAAAATAGTACATATAGAGCAATCTGTAGAAAGAAATTATACAATATATGGATAGATAGATAAATAACGTAAATCCGGTTTTATTCGCGATAATTTTATTTACGCGTAATTTTGCGAGATCTCTCGCGTAATTAAGTGTAATATTAGTATGAGGGAATGGACATTGTAAATCGCGAAAATATCATCCAGTGAAGAAATTTAGAAATTGTATCATGAAAATAATGTCTGGCGAAATTTCCCGATTTACAGTAGATAGATATTTAAATAGACAAACATACATACAGACAATCCGACAGACAGACAAACAGATAGATAGATAGATAGATAGACAGATAGATAGATAGACAAGTAAATAGGCAGACAAATAATAAGATATATCTATAGACAAATATACTAATTTAATATCATATATAAATAAAATCAACTTAAAATGTTAAATTGAATTAACAAATTCTTATACGTGTAAGCTACTGTTTTGGTGCTTTAGCAACTTACCTGAACTATTTGTACTTGATGCCACGTGGATAATAACGGCTAAAGACAAAGACAAGTAATCCATTTCAACCAACAATGTGTGATGAGAAAACAATATGTAACTGGAGATTGACACCTTCCGTAACTGATGACTATGTTGAAGGGCTGATATGATACGCTCTTGTCAATGTATGGATGACCATAACTGTATATATATATATATATATATATATATATATATATATATTATATATATTGTATATATATATATATATATATATATATATATATATATATATATATACACGGTTATGGTCATCCATACATTGACAAGCGCGTATCATATATATAATATGACTTATACCACATACACTAAGTACAAAATATAACTGTTATCACTGATAAGTAAGATATAAGATATAACTGATTTGTTTATGTAAATGATCCCTTATGTCACATGATGCACTTGGTACAAATCATCCCTTATTATTTGTACCTGGTATAAATGATCCCTTATATCACATGTATTTGGTGCAAATGATCTGGCACAACACCGGTATATGGAACACATGATCTGGTACAACACAGAAAAAATGGAACATATGATCTGAAACAGCACAGAAAAAAACCACCAAACGATACTGTACAACAAAGGTACGTGGTATAAATTATATGGTGCAACAGTGGTATCTCGTACAAATGATATGGTACAATACAGAAATGTGGAACAAATTATATTGACCAACAAAGGTACTTAGTACAAATGATCTGGTACAACAGTGACACATGGTACAAATGTTCTGGTGCAACAGTGGTACATGGTAAAACACAGATCGAACAAATGATATTGTACAACAAAGGTACGTGGTACAAATGATCTGGTTCAACAATGGTACGTGGTACAAATGATCTGGTTCAACAAAGGTACGTGGTGCAAATGATCTGGTTCAACAATGGTACGTGGTGCAAATGATTTGGTGCAAGTGGTACGTGGTACAAAAGATATGGTACAAAACAGATAGATGAAACAAATGATATTGTACAACAAAGGTACTTGGTACATATGATATGGTGCAACAGTGGTACATGGTAAGACACAGATAGATGAAACAAATGATATTGTACAACAAAGGTACGTGGTACAAATGATCTGCTACAACAGTGGTATGTGGTACAAATGATATGGTACAACACAGATAGATGAAACAAATGATATTGTACAACAAAGGTACGTGGTACAAATGATATGGTACAACACAGATAGATGAAACAAATGATATTGTACAACAAAGGTACGTGGTACAAATGATATGGTACAACACAGATAGATGAAACAAATGATATTGTACAACAAAGGTACGTGGTACAAATGATCTGGTGCAACAGTGGTACATGGTACAACCCAGATAAATGGAACAAATGATATTGTACAACAAAGGTACGTGGTACAAATGATATGGTACAACAGTGGTATGCGGTACAAATGATATGGTACAACATAGATAGATGGAACAAATAATATTGTACAACAAAGGTATGTGGTACAAATGATCTGGTGCAACAGTTGTACATGGTACAACACAGAAAGGTGGAACAAATGATATTTTACAACAAAGGTACGTGGTACAAATGATATGGTACAACACAGATAGATGGAACAAATAATATTGTACAACAAAGGTATGTGGTACAAATGATCTAGTACGTGGTACAAATAATACAGCATGGATATGTGATACAAATGATCAGGTACAACAAAGCTACGTGGTACAAATGATCGGGAATTTATCCTATTTGTATATTTATAATGAAAACTATTGCTAAATTGAAGAAAACTTCAGAACTATATAAAAAAAAATAGTCCGAATAGATACGGATTTGAGAAGATCGTAAATTTTACGTAATGTTTTTATGAGGAATAAAAAATGTGTTTCCTAGCCAACCACAGAAAAAATTAACAAACAACTAGGGTCTATACTGTATAATAAAAAACTGAGCTTGAGTGTTGAGTAAGTTTTGTTACCTTGGGAACTGGTGACATAGAATTCATTCACAATATAAGAAAAATAACAAGGGTATCTTTGCTTGGCGACCGCGGACGGATTGCTTTTGAGATTATAGACCATAAAAAAAACTACACAAACATCAAGTGGGAAATAGGGAACACAGCCCTAAAACGAACAGTTAAATGTCATGTTTTAATTTTTGAATTTACTCGGGGGGGGGGGGGGGGGGGGGGGGGGGGGGGGGGGGGGGGGGGGGGGGGGGGGGGGGGGGGGGGGGGGGGGGGGGGGGGGGGGTAAATACAAAATTAAGACATGACAACTTTTAACCCCCCCTCCACAGAGTAAATTCAAAAATTAAAACATGGCATAAACATGAAAATTTATTGTGATCATTGTGAAAACAATTATTTCTTAGGTTATTTACAAGTGTTTCAAAGTGTTAAAGATATGGCTGTGACAGTTTAAATTTGTTTTCCCTTTCGCTAACAAATCAGGAAATACCACACTGTGGATTATATAAAATTTCATTTGTTTTCCCAAAAATGACGTGTTCTTTTCTGCCGTTTTTGTTTTTTCGTGATAAAAATATAATTGGCTTAATCATAAATACACACGACATTTCTAACCTTCCGTATATATCATCATCATCAAAGCGAAGTAATGATATTCACGCACAGTCATTGACACAGACGAAGGTAATTCAAACTCGTCATTTCCATCCCTTTTAAACAGAAAGTGTATAATCCGATACGACTGTTGATTCGGACGTTGACGTGTGATGATAAAAAAAACTGGAGGTCCCGTGTCACAGTAGGTGTCGGCACGTTAAAGAACCCTCACTGTTCAATGGCCGTAAGTGCCGAGCATAGGCCAAAATTTGAAGCCCTTCACCGGCATTTGGTGACGTCTCCATATGAGTGAAATATTCTTGAGTGGGACGTTACACAACAATAAACAAACAAACAAACAATATGTTTAATATGTTAAAAACTTCAATTTGTCGAAAATGTGGACACCTATTAGTGTTTAGGTCACCTGAGCCACGGACTCCAGGTGATCTTTTGTGATCGTCATTAGTCTGCCGTCCTGAGTGACAACAATCTTCCGTTGTGACCTTTTACACATTTTCAACTTTTTCTCATACACCAATGGACCAATTTTAATCAAAACTGACACGAAGTTTCTCCATGTGAAGTCTGATGCGCTACAATAACATAGGGCTTAATGACTTTTTCTATACAAAAATATTTGAGAAAGTTGTTAGTATTTTGACAAACTTCTAAGGTGATAGGGCCAAAGGTCAGGGTCACAGGCAACCTATTTAAATAGAAAATAAAATTTTGGACATTTCCGATTTCTTCCCACTTGTTTGTAGTTGGGCAATTTTGAACCAAACTTGAAAGGAAGTCCGCATGTCAAGCTGCATTAATGCTGCAAATAAAAAGGGGAAATAAACCCTATGGCGCCCTAAATGGGGCCAAAAGGACAATGATTTGATATGAATTTATCTTTAAGAATCTCTGTCTTCTCAAGAACCAATGATCAGATTACTATCAAATTTTGGAAGTCATGCGTTGCCATGGTAGTTGGGACTAAAAGTTAGGATTTAGGATGCAATGTGCCGTCCGGAAGTAAAACCTCCTCGAACTCATATCTGTGGCCTAGCTCCGTATACGCTGTCACGCGATGGCGGTCACATCGCTGAGTCTTAAAAAATAATTGAGGCCGGAAAATTAAAAAAAAATACAAACAAGTTAAATATATAAAATTAAAACCTTGCAAATTAGAAAAGTACATTATATAATCTATAACTACAGCGACAATAATACATGTATGTCCGTAAGTAGAATCCTGATGTTTCTCACCAAGCTGAATTCAGACATTTTTATTTTTATCATTTCTAGACTCTTGAAAACAAAATTATGTTTCTATTTTTTAATATGCATTATTTAATTCAAACTGACAGCTTGTTTACACAAATTCTAGTTACCTGTACCAGCGATATATAAAGTTATATATTAGCTTTATATATCGCTGCCTGTACTTAGATTTAGTGACACTTTGAACAATAGGTTAAATTACACAATGGACTCACTTCCCGGTTAAAATGCCTACAAGTTTAATTGTCTGCAAGGCATTTAGATACTGTCAATAATTTCTAGTTCTAAAGCTATTGTTTAAGTTTCTCTAAATATTGATGTAAAATTTCATTTCCTAGGTTCGCACATCAGACACACTACTGATAACACCGACTCGTTACTTTGTTTTGGAGACCACGTATACTACTGGTAATATAACCAACTTGTATTCTATTTTCATCCAGGACTTATTACTTTTTATTCAATATTTTGGACTTACTCATTATTATTCATCATTTCGGACTATTTGCATTTTATTGTTACATTTTGTGATTTTATACTGTTCATCGTTGCGGCTTGACAATGAATACAGATTAACTTATACAGTGTTCTTCCTGGAGTTGTAGTTTGGTGGACAACAGGGAATACGGCACTCTATCTACTTACGGCCCACAACGCCACACCCACCGACTCTTTTCTTCTCGCCAACATCCCCTCACCCCATTCGTTACAACACAGCAGCGGATACGGTCCAGCGACAACATCAACGATACGATTACAACACACACGACCACGTCTCATCCCGACTTGGGGGGGGGGGGGAATCCTCACCCCCCCCTTATTGGCGTGTTTTTCACAAAGACCCAGATACGTCCCAGCATGTGTCCGTTCGAGTGACAAATATTGATGATGTGTGTAATGCATATATGATTGTACATCAATTTGATACCGCAGATTATCTAAATTTATTAAACTATTAAGTTTAGTCCCGTTTCAAGAATGTACTAGTATATATTGAGAGAGAGAGAGAGAGAGAGAGAGAGAGAGAGAGAGAGAGCACTGTATGGAATAATTTATGGAGACAGTGATTCGTTGTTTACAGAAGATATTAAATGCAATTGACAGCTATGTAAACATGTGTTCATCATGGGAGAATGTTTTGATTACTACTTACTAACGCGCTACTTCGAGAAGCATGTATCATTCACACATAGCGCATCTGTGGGAATGAACATTTTTCGTAATTAGAACTGAAAATTCATGCTGTTTTTATGAGTTCTGACATCAAAGAATACATACATCATATTCGAATTCATCTTTACGATATTTTAAATGATAACCCATATAAAGCGTGCTTATATATCTATCTATCTATCTATCCACACATATATATATATTGAAACCTCGTTATGTCACAATGGGATGAGTCGGTTATGTCAAAGATGTCCGGTTCCGATAATTTTACTATATATTTATACTACTTTTATTCCTGATATCTCGAAGTTTTTATCTTGAAATTTCGCTATACTGGTCCGAAGTATGGAAATATTACAGAATTGTCACTTGTTATCTCGAAGTTACATCTGCAATTGAAGGTTTACATTCTGTACACAAAATTCATTCTTAAAATTACATGTTTACCTGCGAAACTCGGGACAATCGACTTCCGTTAACGAGCCAAGATGAAAGTGTGTAATTAATAATTACTTAGATACAATTTAAATTAAGCAGTACCCTGAGTAGGCCTATTCGTTGTCGAATAAGAGTAGAAAATATATGAATTGAAAATTTTTGCTATTTCGAATTTCGGATATCTCGAAGTAAACAGCGGTCCCGTGAATTTCGAGATAGCGATATATATATATATATATATATATATATATATATATATATACACACATACACATATATACAGTGAGTTTAATTGTTTAGGACATCTACAAGTTTAGCTTTACCAGTATGAATGGATTGATAAATTGAACCATAGAAGGGTTAGTTTTCGACAGAAAATGTTATTAGGGCTATAACTCTGAAATACAAAATCCGAAACGGATGACTGTGCAAGCTCTCGTATAGACCTTAGTAATAGGCCTACTATATCACCCACAAAACTTGATTCACCGCTCTCGAAGATATCCAATTAAATTTGACGGAGACATTCTTTGCGAAAAGATGGTCCTGTTAGAGTTTGTTTGTTTATTGTTGTTTAACACTAATAGGTGTCCACATTTTCGACAAATTGAAGTTTTTAACATCCTAAACATATTGTTTGTTTGTGTAACGTCCCACTCAAGAATATTTCACTCATATGGAGACGTCACCAATGCCATCGAAGGGCTTCAAATTTTGGCCTATGCTTGGCACTAACGGCCATTGAGCAGTGAGGGTTATTTAACGTGCCGACACCTACTGTGACACGGGACCTCGGTTTTTACTGTCTCAGTCCGAAGAACAGGAAACCAACCTGTCGCCGGCTGGACTCGACCTCACGATCAAGAGTCGAGCGCACTACCGACTGAGCCAGGCCGGTTCTCCTGTTAGAATATCTGGCATTAGTACGACGTTTCATTGGCTTAGCTATTACGTGCACACGTACTGAATATTGTGGCGCACGTGAACTGAGAAAAATATTTTATGTCATTTTTCTGATACCATAGATACTGGTAGTATCAACTAGTTAAGAGCAAATAATTATGTCCGTTCATATGCTCACGATCACAGAAAATCCTGCTTCCCTGGCAACAATGAAAACATTAATAATTCTTGGTATACTGCAGATCTTGAAAATGATCGAAAACCCAAAATACAATGTGTCAAAACATCGGTATGATTATCCACTCTGGCACTGAAACCGTTCGTATCCGTTCAATACCGATTTCAAAGATTCATGTCGTTCCTCAGATATCTTTCGTCTTTGTTTAATACATCGTCTGCGTCATGTTAATAACTCGCGCATCAAAACTATGCTCCATTCCAAACATGAGATTATAACAGAATGAAGCTACACTTTATAAGATCTAATGGTTACACAACTTATAGATCTAAAAGATACATAAATAAAATTTTTACTTAAATGTTCACCACTTCAACGTAACAAACACTGTCTATCGGACTTCTGTTGCAAATATTAACGTAATATATAGTATCTGGTTCCAATACACATAAATGCTTATACATCGATTGATGTGCTTTTCATGTTTATATTTATAGCAAACTTGAAATTTCTGCTTGATCTCCCCAAAACTGAACTAGATAAGGTCAGGTGTCGCCGTCGGCATTTTTTTTTTATTTATTTTGAAGAACTTGTCAAATCAGCTAAAATGAATTCAATAAAAACTACGTGTATCTCTGAATTAAGTACACTTAATCTTGATTTTAACCCGCAAACAGTTTTTTTTCTGACATGAAATGAATATTGTATTGCAATACAGTATTTCTCTGACGTAATAGTAATATGCAAATGACATCGAGGTCAACAGTTGTTCTGTTGTTGTTGTACTCTTGTTTATCGTCCCACTTAATAATTTTTCACTCATATGGAAACGTCAACAAATGCCAGTGAAGGGCTTCAAATTTTGGCCATTGAGTAATGAGGGTTCTTTAACGTGCTGGCACCTACTATGATACGGGGCCTCGGTTTTTACTCTCTCATATCCCGCTAGGGTCATTTCGAATTAAGTGGGAAAGTTTGCCAGTTTTCTCGCGGAAGGTCGGTGGTCTTTACCCGGGTAATCGGGCTTTCTCCTCCACCAATAAAAACTGGACGCCATCATATGACTGAAAAATTGTTGAGTATGGCGTAAAAATCAAATCGGCTATACGGAGCACAATTTTGTGAGAGTTTTTTTTTCTAGATTAATCATTTGCTTTTGGACATTTTTCCTTTTTCCACTGGTCCTAGCCGGCTACTGATCCTAGTCCGTTGGTGGTCCACGACACTATACCTAAAATCTACAAAAGATATTTGCGCCGACGACTGCTTATAAACTGCTTTAACTTCACAATAGGTCAAAGTCTACTATGAAAAATTTGAACTCGAAATTTTAAGAATATTAATACAAAATATTCCCTTCTAAATACAAAAAATGTACTGGTAAATTGTTTACTAGTCGGCATTACATCCATATAGCAATGACATCGGTTGTACGTTAAGTGCCATGAGTATTGACCAATTTTATGGTCGTCTGCCAGTACCAGTAACTGTAAATGTCCAAGACTTATCATCATGTACAGATGTGTCACTTTTAACGACACACGCGACCGTCCTAGGATGTAAATCTTATAAATATATATTAATTTATTTTTGTCATTTTTTGTTCCCTTGTTAGTCCTTGCGCCCTTCATTTCTTGTCCTTTTCTAAGTCTCTCAATTTGGACTTCCGGAGCTTCCCTTCTCTAGCGGGTATCATCTCATTGATAACCGTTGGTTACCTGGTGTTGTCCATTCCTAACTGCCAACACATACCCATACCACCTTGTCTTGTCTTTGCCTCCTCGAGGAGCTATTCTATACAGTATGTTTCGGACATGTAAGGTAATGTCTTACAGATTTGCATTTGTTTAATATTTTAAGGCATTTTTCGCCCCTTAAAGGGTCACCGTAACATACAGATACCCCACATCTATGGGTATGTAGATTTCAATTCAGAATGTGCTGTTTAACAGTTGATGTTGCTTGCAACAAATATTTCGCATGATTTGGTGCAATCACTAATTGTTGTAATTCATTGCAAACACGTTCCAGTGTGTCTCAAACTATCGTAAGTGATCGTGCATGCCGTCGCGTGTAGTTGTCAATGTGTCTCCCTAACTTTGTATTTAATAGCTAATATTTGCGCCATTATCGTTATTGGGATGACTGACAATGCGCATGCAACCTCTGTCTGTTGTAAAGTGTCGCCATGTTAGCAAAATATTCTTGGCGTGATTTTTTTTTGCCCTTAAATTCGTGATTTTGTTGATAATTATTCTCAAAGAGGTTTCAAACGATATTTCAGCTGTGAAAGTTGTTAGTTTGCTGACTGTCACCAAAATAGGTCGCAAATGATTCGACTTGATTCGCCACAACGTGTGACTAGCCCATGGGGCATTAATGAAATCAATATTAAGATGGACGAATTTCTCGCTCGACTCTGGATCGTGAGATCGTGAGTTCGAGTCCCGCCGGCGGCAGGTTGGTTTCCTGTTTTTCGGATGAGACAGTAAAAAACTGGAGGTCCCGTGTCACAGTAGGTGTCGGCACGTTAAAGAAACCTCACTGCTCAATGGCCGTAAGTGCCGAGCATAGGCCAAAATTTGAAGCCCTACACCGGCATTTGGTGACGTCTCCATATGAGTGAAATATTCTTGAGTGGAACGTTAAATAACAATAAACAAATAAACAAAACGAATTTCTCCGTTTTGTGTTTTGTTTGATTGTATCCAAACACATAATAGAAAAAAAAACCACCATCCACTAAATATAGTTACCATAGTAATATATCTACATAATTATTTATTTAGTATTTGTATTACATATTTCTAGAAGGGTGAAAATAACTTCCTTCAAAATTTTGCGCAGATGGCCGATCAGCAGAATGAGAAATCAGCATGTTCACGTAGTTGTACATGCGTGTTACATGTTTCTGTTATACCTACATTATTTTAATGTGCATGTTTTCTGAAAACTGCACAGATCACGTAGGCGCCAACTCTTGATAAATAGTGTTACGCAATCAGGAAATTATTTGCAGTTCAAAGCAATTAAAACTCCGGATGGGTTTTATATTTTAGTTTAAAATGTAAATCGAAGCATGGTCGTGGTTTTCCGTTGTAAAACTCAAGGTAATTATATCAATATTGTAAAATTGTGTTTGTTAGACTTCGCAGGGAAAATAACGTGTCATAAGCGGTCGTAAACACAACTATATGATAAATCATCCACATAATCATGAAATTCTACGTTTATTTAAAAAAAAAGTGGAAAAATCTAACTGCGTTGACGAGCCCGACTCGTTAACGATACAACAAGTTCTAAGTGTTAGAAATTATAGTTGGAAGCACTACAGTGCATCCACAATTTTGTGAATTTATATATATATATATATATATATATATATATATATATATATATATATATATATATATATTATCAAAATTGGCGAGTTTTGAGAAACACGATCTATTTTGTTAGATTATACGGGTCTGTCTGTTATTTTTTCAATACCCGGTAAATCCTGAAATAACTAAATATACTTCTTATCTGTTTACTTTGATGTAGGCTAGGCCTACCGACAAAAGTGATACATTTTAGAATTTCAAGTCAGGTATGACCCTTTACTATCTAATATGAAGATATTACTGTAAGCTAAACATAAAAAATCTTGCCCTAAGGTTGAGATTTTTCTCTCTAGTCCGGAGGAATCATTCCGCTTGCTACTGATACATTTGTGCATTCCCATTGATATTTCAGTATATGACTGGCTTAACGGCGTTAACTTCCGGTTGATCATCCCGTGTGATCAGAGACAACAAAATAGTGTTCCATAGGCGACAATGTTAACGTTTTCCTATATATATTATCTTCAAGCGAGTGTTGACCTATAAATTATACATGGATCTGTTCGGGGTCCTCTCCGGAATCAGAAAATAAACACAAAACATAAGCTTGACCACCTTGTTTTTCTGTCACACGTGCATATGTCAACCCCCAGCAGTTTCGCAGCGAATCCTCTATTCAGATACTTCTCAGGAAATTGGTTTTAATTACATCAAAGTACCAGTAAAATTTATTCTGATTCAGCATTTTCAATTCATAATACATTATTTTACTGTGTAAAAATATAAAAATGTGTTAACTGACCAATCAGAGACCAGCTAACATTGAAAATAGCAGCTCTGCTTTCACACTTTTTTACACTTTTTCAACCAATCAATTTCGAGGTATTTAGTTGTCTCTTACAGTGTAACTTACGGTATAGACACAAAATTCCGAATTGCCAAAATGGTAGACACGGAATGAAGCATCGCTATGATAATATCCTCGGATGCTGGGTTCCCTCATTTCAGCTCTATATCCGAACACGTTTTGGAAATTGATTCATTCCTTTCGGAATATGTCGCAGTATTGAAAGTAAAAGTTTCGTAGTGGTAAGTAAAAATGGTGAAATAGGGAATTCCAACATCCGGGTATCTCAAGATTAAAGTTTTCTTTGTCAAAATCCGCCAAAGAAAACCTGGGCAAAGTTTTCTTTGATGAAGTTAAAAGGTTTTTGAGCGACATGTACAATAAAATGTGGAATCATTTGTAACATGTAATTTAAAACATTGATTACGTCATATCGATTATCTGCTTTGATTGGCTGAATTCAACCAAAGTTCTCCTTTCCTCCGACTTGAAATCCTGGAGCCAACCTCTCTGAAGTGTTTGTCCAACATATCACCGAGTAAAGAAAATTTCCTTTGCGTTTTCTCAGCATGTATGAATATGATAATTTGTTTGTAAACAAAAATTGGATCGAACAGTAGAATCGATTTTCCTTGGTGTTATTATCAGTTAACGATTGCAAAATTTAAATACACAATGAATTTACCATCTTTATGCCTACGGAGTCTTGTCATCCCCTTCCGCCCCATCCTCAACCCCTCCCCCCAACCCCCCAAAAAAATCCAAAACCAAAACCCCCGAACCCCCCACCCCCAAAACAAAAAAAAAACAAAACAAAGAAAAACAAAAAAGAACCCCCCAAACAAAAAAACAAAACAAACAAAAACAAAAACAAAAAAAACAAACAAACAAAAAAACAAACAAAAACAAAACAAAACAAAAAAGCAAAAGAAAAAGCACCCCCCCAAAAAAAAAATTAACAATAACAAAAACAGAAGAAAAAAAACCAAAACGAAAAACAACTTTACATCCCTCTTTGAGAAATCCTGGATCCCTCCCTGCTAGCCACGGTCCTGCCTACATTTCTGTGTCTGGTTCTTGATGCTGTGTCAGCCTGCTGCTGACACGTTTTACGTACAAGTAGTTTCTATAGTATCTGCATCTAACTAGCTGGAGTGACAGAAATAGCACATCGCTGTAGAACATAGAACGTGGTTACAGTGTTCCTGGGAACCTGAATTTGATAGAGGTTACTTGCTGTTTCTTTGTGACAACGATGTATGCATTTATGTGTGTTTGATCAAGGTAACTCCAGTGTGAGTGTGATGTGTCTTAAGTTTGAAATAACAGCCTTTGTCTTCGGGTTTCGGAGTGATTTGGTTTCAAAGACCAGAATTAAACATCAGTTTTTTAACATCAATTTTACTCTCTGAATCCGGTAAAAAGATCTACGCTACCTTTCAACAAACTGAATATAATTACATCATAGGTGACCCTCAAACCCGATCATGTAGGTTGATGCTGTGAATATATTTATATGGCATAGACAGGAATATACTTACACCCCCCCCCCTCCCAACTGAATAAACATCAATCTTTTATACAGAGTTGTCGGTCTTTTGCACTCTCCATCAATCTCTGTCTACAAGATTCTTGTAAAATATGTAAATTTACTCTAGATTTTACTCTTTTTAAGCTATTTGCTTTTTGCATAAATCTTAAGCTTTAACTTCGAATAAAATACCATTTGATGCCAAAATATTTTTAAAAATGGCTATAAATATAGGGACTATACTTTTGTGAAAACTATCCCTATTCTGAGTAATTTGGTTTTATATATTCATTCTGTTGGTTCCGCGATCACGTGTTCTGGGGCTGCTCTTTAGACGATGACACAGATTGAAAGTGCAACCACCTACAATACCGTGTAAGAGATAACAATCTCTGCATATTCACAAGATACGAGCTATCGAATACAAGATGAACGTTTTAGTTATCAATAATTAATTAATGTTCATGAGATTCAGTCACGGAAAGCAATTTTCGGAAACCCGTCGGCAGGGCTCGTTTTTGTTTTGGCTTTTATTTCATCAAGAATTTTCACTTTGATCCATACATCGGACACATGGCACTGCAGTGCGAGTTCTTAACCTTTTAAATGCGGTCATGTTGTAAATTTTGAATTTACTGCGTTGGTGTAAATTCAAAAGTTACAACATGAAAGTTATTAACACGGTGATGTATCGAAAATCGCGTTTGATGTCAACGTTCCGAAAAATTCACGGTCGTTTTAATATCATTGTTTCACTAAATGAATTGTTAAAGCGGTTTATGAGTCGTAGGTAGTGCCAACTGTGACGAGGATTTTGTCCTCGCGTATTTCATTTGAATTTGACTGTGGACTCATGGCGGGTTTGACCGGTCAACAGGGAATGTTTATTCCCCCATGGCACATGATCCCACCTCTGGATTTCCAGAATCCGTGTTTGTCCAAAATTACCAGATTTGTATATGTATCCTGGACATCCTGAAGATTTATAATTTGGTATTTGAAATTTAGCGTGTCACTAGTTCTTCCCTGTAATGTAACATATTACTTTATTTTCTAACGCCAAAAGCGTGACCAATGAACAGTCTCCTTTTCAATACTTACCCATAATCTGGAAGCCTGAACTTGTGACACACACACACACTCTCTCTCTCTCCCTCTCTCTCTGATGTGTGCTATGCACATAATTACATATACAGCAAATACAGACTCACGTGTTTCGAAATGGGACAAACTTGCAAATTAGATCTTGCTGACACGGTTTTATTGATAAAAATAGATAAATTATGAGGGGTAGCTTTGAAATTAAAGCGTAAATTAAATCCATTTAAAATTAGTTTTTACCTCGTATAAGCGGTTCAGTCTTTCATGTCGTGTTCTCGTATTTCGATTACATAAAATGTGTTAACTCAATACCTGCCATTTGTATCACGCAACATGTCATTATTTCAATATTTCTTTTCTTCTAGTTTTACCTGTACAACAATGCAATAAAAGAAATAGATACTATAGGACAAGAGCATCTTGTCAAAATATTTGAATTATGTGAACTAAGAAGCGTTACAACATTTCACCCCTTTTATGGATGACAAATTACAAATTTGTTTATTTTTTCGCCGAAACAGCAGTATTTTCCCATGATAATCACGATGATGTAGTGAGATTTTCAATCCATATGAATAAGAAAATGGGGGTATGAAATGATAAAAATTGGTGGCTTATTCTGGACAACGTAATATTGCTTCGTTGAATACAATATTGAATTATAATACTGCAATATTGAATATAACAATATTACGTAACGATAACACAATGCTACGATTCGATACCACGATACGAAATGACGAAATAACGTCGCTTCGAAACGAGGTTCATCCGCCATTTGCAAGGTTAAGGGTAGGTGATCTGCATATCATTTAAAAGAAAAAACCCATACCGGACAGAACGGATATTTCAGAAAGAAAAATTGAATGTTATTGGAATATTTGTGTCAGATATGATAACAGATTTATTTGAATTAAATATTTATGTAAATTTTAGTTTTAGTTCATTACTTGAATTCTCCAAGACACCTATGTGATATTATTTTGTTTTTGTATTTTTTTGGAAGTGAAGCTATATTTCTGCAAAATTATACATGTGACCTTAATAAAAATCATTGACAGCAAAGAATACAATGAAGATTAAGGTATGTATGTATAATTAAAACATAACAAATGCTGTCTTATTATTGAATATCTCTTCAAATAATTTTAATGTATGTGGAGTTGTCACCAAAAGTGCCACATATTTTGACCTATTCTGTGGACTTAAACTGATGTAGAAAAAAGCTCACTTTATAGCTCCTTTTTTAAGTACTGAGCCGACATATAGAGCCACATCGCTCACCTGAACTGTGTTGATATCTCACAAATTTGGGAATCTCAAATTTACAAATTATTTTAACACTCCTTGGGAGTGGGAGAGAGTTAAAAATGAATGAGCTGGGAAAGATTTCCAAAACATGTGAACAAATTAATTTTCCAAATTTATTCCATAACAGGAAATTGAATCATGCATCCACTAAGATACAATTAGTTTTTCAATCCATGCAGCATTTCTGGAGAAGATTTTCCTCTGAGACCTATTTTCCCCATCCTGGATCAACTTCTGAGTCGATCTGGTAAAAAAAACATAAACTTGTTAGAGGAACTTGGATACCGTACTTGCTTCCTTTATCCTTCAGCGGTTTTGGAGAACACGTGTGTGAAAAAATGTCCCCTCCTCCTTTTTGCGGTTTTAAAAATTCATAAAAAAATGAAAAAATCAAATTTCAGGAAAGCATTTCTCTACCTAATTGCATGTATACTTTAAATGACTGCATCATGATGAATAAATTAGGATGACAATGTGTAAAAAGACATAAAAAACACATCAAAAATGATATTTTCCGATTTCTATGTAATTGGCAAACTTTAATCACACATTTATGTAGATCACTCATTTTAATCCATGTTGCGGTTCTAGAGGAGAAGATTTCTAAAGAGGGGTACCCATGGGGGCCTGTTTTGCCCCACCCTGGGCCGATCTGGCTGAAATTAAAAAACTTGGTAGAGGACCTTAAGTAATTACTTCCTATAAAGTTTCATCAAAATCCCTTCAGCGGCTTTGGAGAAGAAGTCGAAATTGTGGGAAATTACCCCCCTTCATTTTTGCAGTCTTAAAAAATTCATAAAAAATTCAAAAAATTATATTTCACCAAAATTCTTTCAGGAAAGCATTTATCTACCAAACCACAGGTAAATGGACACCACCCTGGGGTTGGTCACAATATAGCTTAATTTTTACGGGGTGAACCGACTTATAGAAAAAGGACACAACCTTGAAGTAGGTCACTGAGCAACACCCCAAGAACTGAGTCCGACCTGCCCCAGGGGATCTACATATATCAAAAATCGCGGTTTATATTCAGTTTTTATTTACAGAGAGGTAGAAATTATTATCTAAGACAAAGGCTAAAACTGTTACACTACACCGTGTAGTGCCAACGGACGTCAAACGTATAACAAAATTTTCAATCCGTGCGTGTACGTTCGCATACGTTTCTTTTCCGTTTCTTATGCGGCGTCTGCGTTCCTTGTCTGACGATGTACGTTCCATCCAGTGGAAAGTTTTGAACGTACGCCACCGTACAAAGTTGTCCGTTAGATTACGGTAGCAATGCGCTGGTGTGCGTTTTGTTCGTTACTCGTGCGTTCTTTATTCGGTACTTGTCCGGTTTTGCATCCGTTCTTGTACGGTGGACCTAATACACGACCGGACTATTACCGGATATGGAACGGATGTTCAACGTACGATGACTGACAAGGAATGCATCGGAACTGATACATAACGGATGTGAAACGTTGGTCCACCGGACAAAACTGAATTAATTTACGGAGAAGTGGTCTTTCAACAAACTGTTGGCATTCATATGGGAACCAATTGTGCCCCTTTATTGACTGACCTTTATTCATACGAAGCATACTTTATTCAGAAACTGCTGAATCAAAAGAAGAAAAAGTTAGCGGTGTCCTTTAATTTGACATTTAAACATATGAACATTTCATATACAGAGGTAAACTACTTTCTAACAGATTATTGACACAGGGATATAGAAACCGCTTTTGATTCATTTTTCGCGTATTTCATTTGGATTTAACTGTGGACTCACGGTGGGTGTGACCGGTCGATAGGGGACGCTTACTCCTTCATGGCACCTGATCTCACCAGTGTCTGTGTTTGTCCATTTTTACCAGGTTTTTATCTGTATCCTGGACATCCTAAAGATTTATGGTATCTGGGATTTTTATATGATTGTAGGGGTTCTTCGCTGTCATTGGATATTTTTGCTACAAGTCATTTGGTCTGTGGTCGTCTGCCAAATATACTAAAACTCATTTATATTCCTACATTGTATGGTTAAGGACGTTCCGAAAGTTTTGAATTCATTGATCAACATGTTATGGAGTGTCGCGTTAGAGCTCGCCTGCGGTATCAAGCTGCCCTGATCGAGATACGTTTTGATCTGTTGGATGCCCATTTGGATATCGTTGCTTCAAAACAGGATTATCTCTGATTTTTTGTACCCGTTTTGTCTGTCACTTGACCGGTAGAAATACATTCGTCAGACGTTCGAAGAACGTTTCGTCCGTTCCTCATACCTTTTTTGTGCGGTACAAGTGCGTTACTAATACGACAACGTCGGTTAATTTAACGTTGTAAGTCCTGTATATGTGCGTTGATCGTGCGTTCTTTGTACGTTTTGTGCGTTGATCGTGTGTTCATTGTGGGTTTTGTCCGGTGTAGTGTGACAGTACTTAAAGAACTGTAAAAATCTGTAGTTATGTTTGCCCAACCCGTGCGACTGGGTCCATTTCCCTGGGTCATAAATTTCACTTCTTCATACTAGTACTCTTTCCGCTAACAACTATTCCATCTCGTGGCGCCTATAGATTCGCGGCCATCTCGTGGCGCCTATAGATTCGCGGCCATCTCGTGGCGCCTATAGATTCGCGGCCATCTCGTGGGGCCTATAGATCCGCGGCCATCTCGCGGGGCCATTTATCGCAAAAATATTGGGGCCTTTTTTGGTGGAATCTTGTTGTAGAGTGAGTCTGGCTTGAAACGCTTATATTACAACACACAGTAGTTATATATGATGGTCCCACCCAATGGGCCCAGGAGGACACACATCATTCACTCTCTCTCTCTCTCTCTCTGCTGTCTTCTCTAAACTGATTACAATTGAATGTCACAATAATTACATGTAAATAATCACAGGTATGTAAAAATTCAAGTGTCTCACGCACATCTGGGGAAAACCCTTAACATTCAACGTATCGTTTACTAAGACTTTTCTAAATGACTGTTTAAATTTCATATTATATATAGACTGAAGAAAAAGTACTGGTAAATTGAGATCTACATGAATATATATCATTATAAAGAAAATTTAAACGGTAATACACGACCGTGTTGACCTATTATGATAATACCTTTAAAACACGCAATTTAAGAAAACTTGCGTCTTTTATATTCTACGATTTATTATCCGGTAGTGTTCTAGTTTGAAATTAACAAATTTAATGTCGGTCAATTAAAGACAGACCAGATAGCAGCCGTGACTTAAAATTTTATTGACGAAAGGGCCGGGTCAGAAAGTAGGCTTATTAAGCTATCTAATTCATTCCAACGCTTTCAATATACCGAATTCTCATTCACTTGTTATCCGGTTTCGAGATTCGTATTTTATAATCGTCCAGATACTTCCTGAGATTATATTTTCGAATAATTGCAGCGCCCTCTATCCACTATCATTTCTCAATCGCAGATCGGCGGAATATAATGACTGGTATTATTCGGGTGAATGGAAATGGAAAATTTTAAGATATACTTGGGAGCGTACTCCCGAACCCCTAGCTGAATCAATCTATCAACGGGGTACGTGTGCAAGGAACTGCCACATCATAATTTACCGTTTAAATGATAGACATCCTACAACTTGTAGCATAATATGCTTAAGCATTGCCTATAGGAGAGCGCATTTCAAAATGAATGTTTCATATATTTCAGTTTTAGGTCGAAGTATACACAGAATAGCAGGTTGATATGAAATGAAGCAGCAAAAGTGATCAGCTTCATGATCGGGCTCAAGATACAACATTGGTAATTACCCATGATTCATGACAAAACATGGCGGCGACTATAACAGTCAGTAATGGCGTCTTCCGCACAGAATTTGCCGTAACAGTATATCTAACCTGACAGACATTAAATTGTTTGAAAGTGTATAGTATGGGTTTTTAGTTCATTTTCACTCTCTCTACCGCTAAGTTCGCTTCCGTTCAAGCTGATTTGATTTGATTTGATTTTTTGTTTTACGCCATACTCAACAATCTTTCAGTCATATGATGGCGTCCAGTTTTTATTGGTGGAGGAGAAACCCTGGTTAGCCGGGTAAAGACCACCGACCTTCCGCAAGAAAACTGGCAAACTTTCCAAGTTAATTCGAAATGACCCTAGCGGGATTCGAACCAGAGGTGAGAGGTCTTGTGATTTAAAGCGCAATGCTCTAACCACTCGGCCTTCTCGGTTTCTTTTGCGGTGGATACTCAATGTGATATGTTAGCGGGTCAACAGGCTAAGTTTCGTATCTGGTTGCTGAAAAACAGTGACTAGCTGCGGAGTTCCAAATTTCAGAAATGTCCTGAAAAGTGTGTGAACTATCTGATCCCCTGAAATACTGCATCAGCTAATCCAATAATTAGAAATATGTGCTGTTTTAAATAGATTAGGTTACCAGTCTCAATACCCCCTCCCCGGCTTTTTTTGAAAAAATCTGGATCCGCCAAAGAGTTATATACACCACATGTAGCAGTAGCATTCATACTTACTTTTTCACTGATATGGTGGTGGAAAGATCTAAATTTACCTCGAGAAAAAGATCACCTATTAAAGGCATGTGACGCGAGAAAATGTTTCTTTATCGTTGTTTAACGTCCCACTCAAGAATCTTTCACTCATATGGAGACGTCACCAAATGCCGGTGAAGGGCACTTACGGCCATTGAGCAGTGAGGGTTCTTTAACGTGCCGATACCTACCGTGACACGGGACCTCGTTTTTACTGTCTCAGTCCGAACGACAGGAAACCAACTTACCGCCGACTGGACTCGAACTCACGACCTCACGATCAAGAGTCGAGCGCGCTACCGACTGAGCCAGGCCGGCTCCAGTGAGAAAATCGACAAATAACAGGACCGTAACTACTTACCTATGAGACAGAACAAGTAATTGTCACGTGATTCTTTTGCCAATTTTTTTATAAAAAATGTCATGGAAATGTTTGGAGTGTTATTTTTATCACTAAATGTCCATTTCCCAATACCCCCCCCCCCCCCCCCCAACTTAGGCGACCTTAGTCGGCGGCCCCCAAACCCCTGTATTATCTGTTTTCGGATCCCGAGTGACTAAATATGCGACTCGATTCCGTCCTCAGTCGTTACAGTGTTGGTCGAAATGACGATGTGTTATATATTAAAGTTTAAATATCTATTTATTTAAACTTATCCATACGAGAAGTTAAAATAAATAAATATCTTAACTTTTAATATAATGACAGATGTACTGGGACAACTTGCAACTCGATATTTGACAAATAGTGTATTACATCAGCGAAATAAATGAAAAGGAAAAAAATACAGCAAATTGCGTTATTAATAAACCCATCATGGGCGTTTTAGAAATAGTGACTGCGACAGGAAATTGACAACAATGGTATACTTACAATGCATGTCGATTTCAAAACAAATATATAACAGTATCAGAGAACAAAGGTAACGAACGTTTTAATGTACGAGGAAGTAAGTCGATAATTTCCCCATGCCGGCGCCAATTATATCTTAAATAGAAACGTATTTCTATTTTGCACTCACTTGAAACCTAGGCTCATTCGAGTCGGAGTAAAATCCGTTAAAACAATAAAAGGATACAGGAAACGTTAGACGGACGTAGTCAGTCATTAGAACGTTCGGTTGAAATAAATTGATGAAATTGACAATCTATATACGTCTGACGGCCTTTTTCGTAAATACTTATGTTATATTAAGAGTTAAAATATTTGTTAATTCAAACTTATAATCATAACATTTTGTACACCCCCAATCCTCAAACCACCCAATACATGGAATACACTAAATTTAGAATTAGCATCCATAGAATATCACAGTATAAAAACCAGCACCAGCAGATATGGAAAATGTTCACCTTCTCGTTACGTCTCCCTCTAAATATGTAGTTATATATATATTCTCTCTCTCTAAGGTAAAGTCGAACACATTTTCCAGATTTTAACCGACCTAACACCTTATAATTTCTATAAAAACAATTTACCTGTGCCTAATTTGGAAAGTTGGATAAGTGAGAATAGGTGATTTCTAATAGTTGGACAAATGAGAAGACACCATCTCATTCCTCTCGTTCCAGTTTGTGTGCGCGCGTGCATGTGTTTATAAAATCTTCCGTCAGATGCCCCGTAATAAGAATTTGTTTTCACTTATATGGAGACTTCATCGTATTACATTAAGTATCACTTTTTTTATCTTTGCTATAAACTTATTCCTATACATAGGGGTTTTTGACTTGCCACGTCTACCATTCTGGTTGCGAGGTGGATGCTCCGCCATTGCGATCAGGTAAGATATTATACCGTTGTTCTATAGATATAATGAACAATTATAATTTATTACAGCTCCGGAATGCGAGGGACAACTGGAGCGTCCGATTCTAAAGCGGAAAGACCCGGATTCAATTCCTGGAACTTGGACATACCTAAGATTTTTTGGAAAAAGGTCAATGAATGTACCTTTATCAATTGTTCAGCATAAGAAAGGGAAGTGAACGGTCTTTAGGGTGAGATTAAAAACCTTTATCCTATGTCACGTGACACTCGTGCCATGTTGAGGGACCCACGTGGTATTGTCCTGTGGTGTAGCTCCATAAATTGCAGTCACACCATGGCGTGCACATCGCGGAGTTAAAATAAATAATTGACGCTGGAATATCCAAAAAGTACAAGCGAGTAAAGAATTTTTATGTTTCTAAATAAAAATGAGCAAAAAATGTTATTCTAGTCCTATTAATTTGCTTTTCAAACCAATTTAGGACATCCGGGACCGAAGTCACTAAATTTACGCAGTACTCAACCTCACGATTTTAAAGCGATATAAGTTGTCACAAAAATTATTTTTGTACCCTGATATATAGTCGAGAATATGATAAAATACGTGTTCAAATACATTATCAAACACGTAAAACGTTGTAAAAGATCTTTTTTTTCGAAGTTATTTGTTTTATTGGGATTTAAGTTTTCCCGTACCTTAAAAATTCAACTGTATTTCCGTATGCAGTGACCTTACAGATAAACTCTTTCGCCGTCACAAATGTATTTGTAATTCGTTCAGGGGATCTCGGTCCTTTACGCGCTCGGACGATGTTAAAGTCGGCCGATTTTTATGTGATTTATAGTTATTTTTAAACTACAGGACGTGATTTTTATTGGGAAGTGCATGTATTATGTAAAATATAAGCTCCACAAAGCTATTTTAATACCTGAAGAAAATCGGATGAATATATGAATAAATATATCGGGTCACTAAAAGATTTTTTTCGATCTTTAATGTTACCCTGAATGCTGGCGTTGACAATACAATTGTGAAAAGTATGCGTACCTCATGTTTTACAATCGTGTCGCAATGTCCAGTGGAGTTGGGCAGTTCATAATCATATGTGTCAAGAATGATAAAGCCGAGAATGCGATGGGACGAGTTAAAATGGGTCGAGATCACCCGATATACCCGGCACGTGGACAATTTCAGAAACGAATGTTCTGAAACCACGAAAAAGACAGACTTTGCCTGATTTAGGTATGAAATGATAATGTTAAAAAATAAACGCAAAGGGTAATAAGAATAGAATGTATATTATTTGCAAATAGCACATGTTTATTGGTTACTCGGTAATCTTCGTAAAAACTACCGAAAGTTAATTTGCAATGGTCAAAATATGGCGGACAAAAAATAACTGATATTACGGGTTACATTTTGCAAAATTGTTGCAATTTTACACATGCATTTCTTATTCTAACCACCAGATGGTGTCTTTAAAATATGAGATAGAATATCACATAAAATGGGCATGTAAAAATTTTCACCTACGACAGCTCATATCGCTTAAAGGTAAAAACATGCAAACTTTATTCTGTAAATTTGACATGTTTGTATATTGATGGCATACAACTGTAAGTAATTATAAAAATTATTGATCATTTGAAGAAACTTCAGAAATATTTAAAAAATGTTTGAGTACGTACTCAAATCTTGAGTCATGGTGTTCCCAAGGCAAAGAGTTATACGGCTCAGCGAGAAATAGCCTACACAGGAAATTACGGTGCGTCTTCCGGCGTGGCGATTGTTCATCCAATTATGTTGTAAGTACTACGTGCCTACAGCATTTCAACTTTATTCTAGTACAAAAATGTCGTGGTTTTGATATGGCGCAATACTAAGATATCCCATGATACAAAATTGTATTGTAACGTCCGATATGAGTTATCATTGCAGTCGGAATGCCCGCATAGCAAGTTGTCATTCCACATTAATTTTCTATGACGTATGAAAAGGTCAGAGGTCACAAAATTTACTCAATGACCGCCAACTCTGACTCAAGCTTCGTGATTTAAAGATGAACATGCAGAATTTCTGCTGACACAGGAATTTTTCTATACTTATCTGTTATTACATATAATTGTAAATAATGATAAAAAGTGAATTTGAAAGACTTATCATAAAATAGTTTAATCACACACTCGGGTTCTGAGTAGGCCCGACCACACTGAAGGTATTATTTTTAATTTTCTGATAATTGGACAATCGCAAATCTGATACCAGAGGCGGATCCAGGTATTTTTTTTTTTGGCGGGTGGGTGACAAGACTCCGTAGGCGTTAAAATGTCGTATTTATTCTGTGTAAAGAATTGGATATCATCGATGATTAAATTCTGCAATGTTAAACTGATAATAACATCTGGGAAAATCGTTTATATACAGGTGGGTCCAGACTGCGATTGGCTTTATATATCGCTGATCCAATGCTTGTTCACAAATAAATTATCATAAAATTTATACATGCTGAGAATACACACGAAAATTTCTTAACTGAATTGTAGATAGTGTGTGTGTGTGTGTGTGTGTGTGTGTGTGTGTGTGTGTGTGTGTGTTAACCATTTTTGTCCACTTCTGGGCTTTTGAGTTGGTTTTTACTATTTATATACATGCATCTATACTTTGGCGTCGAAAGGAGGTGGTGTACGCCCTCCACACCTCCTTGAATCCGCCACTGGATACAATGTTTCTTGGTATTAATGAAAACACTAGTAAGTGTTTTCTACTCAGTAATTTGGGGACTTTGGGTCCTGATAACGACAATTTAAGTTTTTTCAAATCAAATTTCACTTCTGAAAGAAAAAAAAAACCAAACAAAAAAAAAAAAAAAAAAAAAAATACATTACATGTGTGAAGTATCAGAAAGACACTTAGTAACCTATCTAAATTTGATAGCCGTTAATAAGTTCCTCTCGGAAAAAACGGGGGAATTTCTCCCCGTGAAATTAAACAACTACACAATAAATGATACACATTTCTTGTACTCAAAGAGTATAGAAATAATCAGTTAAACATAGTTTATTATTTTTTTCAATCATATTTATAAAAAGAGCTTTATCTATGAGCTTTAGGCAATTTTGAAAAATTTTAATGAACTGAACTGAATCTACTATAACAATTTATACTTTATATCGTGTGTATTATATAAATGAATAAACCTTAACACTTTCTATCTCAAATTTCACACCGGAAACTGATGTAATTGTATTATATACAAGGACATAAATTCTGACCTTGATAAAGGGCGATATCAAGGTGACTTTGTTATCTCTCTTTTATAATTTTTTTCACCCTTTTTGTAAGACGTGAAGTACATTTCATTTAGCAGTGTAAAAGACATGCAAACACCGATTTGCGTTTTGTCATTCCAGACGGATTAAATATCTCGTTTAGTAATTCTAATGTATCTTGAGCCCGATTATGTTAAATTTTACTGTTATCAAAGGGAGCACAACTTACATTACAGAAATATTTTATCATAGACGATATTTCCATATGATAACTCTGTTCCCTGTAATACTTGTCTTTAAGCTTACTAAATGACGATTGCGCGCTAGCGCAGCTCGCATATGGAAGTCTGGGTTCAGGTTCGGATTCGATTCCTCGGTCAATCGTTAAAAAATGAAACAAAAAAAGAAAAGAAAAAGAACAAATAAATAAATAATAATAATAAAAATAAATAAAAATAAATAAGTTAAATCTTTGCTTTGCCATGAAGCTGTGTCATGATTGTGCAGACTTAATTCTATGTAACTAAAATACATATTGTCGTATTTCACTTGATAAAGGGGCCGAAGATTTGTGAATATTGAGTATTTTACTGTTTTTTCGCATAACATTAAAATTACACTGGCTAGAGTGATCGTTCCTATCTGTCACCATACATACGAGACTATCCAATAGGAATAAAACGTTTTTTCACGTGCAGCTTGCCATAACCGCAAAGTGAGTAGAATCATTGGCGGATTCAAGGGGTTGCGGAGGTTGCAACCCCCTCCCTTTGATTTTTTTTTAATATTAATATCATCACGTCTAGAATCCAGAAAAAGGCTGCTAAGAGCTTTTAAATAAGGCCTACCGAAAATTTTGCGCCTCGCTAGGCTCGGCGAAAACAATTATAAATTATACTCTCCTTTCTAACTCGAGATCTTGGATCCATCCTGGATTTGTATATTTTAGATTTTATGAATTTGGACTTATCGACTTTGTACAAATGTATTTCATGTTGTGTTTGTCGTAGATATCGGTAAAGATGTCGTTTGTAATTTTTTCAGCATGTATGAATATGACAATTTATTTGTAAACAAAATTTGCACTGGATAAAAATTTATACGATATTCCCCAGCTAAAGTTCTGAAAATTTTGATCCAAACTTCTTTTGAAAAGGGTAATCAATGTGATTTACTAGCGGATTACTAAGCGTTTTTTTTTTCGCGTCTGGACGCAGAAAAATGCTTCTACGGGTTTCCAAATTAACAAATTTATCATTTTTATTAAATGCATAAAACAGGACCCCCTAATGAAATATTGCCTCAAAATGAATCAAAGGCTAATAATCATGTGCAGTGACCAGGGAGAGCGTGCCCCTTAAGTTGATAAAATATGTGTGAAACCTTTAATTTTCTATAAAAGGTCGGGAAATCAAAAACAAATTTCCCATAATTTTCGCTCCGCTCGGCGTATAATTTTTAAACTTACACCCACTCAAACTTTATATCCCCTGTCACATGCCTAAAAAACACCGACCTTTTAAAAAAAATTTCTAGATCCCCCACTGTTGTAAATATTTATTGCATAATAAAAAGGCACCTGAAAACAATGAAAACGGATCGCATGCACAGTTTCGTACATTACTGTACGAACTTTAGTAATTTTCTGCCATTGTACAAGTTAATACTCACCCCCTTTCAAAAAATCCTGGATCCGCCCCTGAGAATCATCCGCATGATAATCTTAAGGTTATTCCGCCCCGCCATCTTATGTGAATTTGGACAATACTTCAATGTGGTGTAAAACACAGGTATACAACACTCCCCCAAAATAAATAAAGAAAATAAATTTAAAAAAATCGAAATACTCTTTTTATATGGAAGTTGAGAGATCAAACGATGAAGTAAATAACAAATGAAAGACCAAAAAATCAAATTCAAAAGGAAATATAAAACTCGAATGAACAATATGATGTGGAACCTACGGAAGCCGGAGAGTGCCTTGTTAAAAATTAAATTTTCTAAAACTTTCTTCTAATTACGAGAAACTTTTCTGGTTTTATTTTCGTAACTACGAGAAACTTTCGCGTAATATCGAGAAACTTTTCGCGTTATAATGAGAAACCATGTTAATTACAAGAAACGTATATGGAGCATAGAAATTTATTTCGGTTTTATTTACCCGTCATTTGATGGGACGTCGGCGACTGTGATCTCAGTCCATCGATAATATGTATATTGCTTATCCATTTGGGGGAAAATCACGTTAAATAACATTTTAAAAAACATCCAACATTTGGGATGAAAATGAAATACAGACAGGAGATAAACTATTTTTTCATAGACATTGGTACCCTGACTTTTGACATCGGATTTTGACCTACTTTTAAAATTTGAGCTTCATGAGACTTTGCTGGCGCTCGGGGCATGAGTGTTTCACAAACACATTTTGTTTCTTTCAAGAAGTATACATATATTTACGTTCGTTGATTTTCAAAAGTATCATTAAAATCGCCAAGGCGAAAACACGAGGAAATTTTATTTTATTTTTTTTTAATAGACTTCAATATTAGTAAATTGATATTTTGAAATGCTCTCTTGGCTTTACTGGACGGTAACGTTAGTTTTTTTATTTATTTCTAAGCTCATATGAGCTTGAGAGACTCCAGTAGGCTATTTGTATTAGCGTTTCATCCCTTTCCTGTCTTTCGTATGCTTTTGACATTTTCAACTTCCCAAAAAATCGCTCGGATTTGATGAAACTTGGTGTACTTGCACATAAAATATTACAGGTCCCCTACCAAGGGTATTCATATCGGTCCTTCAGCGCGTGGTAAAATATGTCCCAGACAGTATCCGTCTATGAAAATCATCTTCTCCAGAGCCAGTGCATAAGATCGAAAAACTAATGACATCCGAGTGATTAAGAAGGATGTGTTTGTCGTTGAAAGCGAATGATGAATTTTTATTTTTTTATGGCAAAATGTTAGTGACAATTTCAAAACCCCTGGGGCAGAGGTTTCACTTCTTTGAATTATACTTATCCTCGTTAAATACATGATGTCAATTCTTTTAGTTTTTGGACTAGTGGACCTTCGGACTGATGGACCTTCGGACTGATGGACCTTCAGGCCAGTGGGCGGTCACCAGATCAACATCTCATTTAACAATATAAAGATATTTTCTTAATTTATGTTTTAATAAATTTATAATTCTGAATTTATGTATAATTAATTATTTTACAAAGGATATTTTTATCGTAATATGTCACATGTAGATCTGAGTAAACACGCCTGTTGGGTGCCTAAAACCAGGGACCTCCCTGGCATAGGCGTAGGGGATGCAGGGGGCCGCCCCCACTTTTTTCATATAGTATTACACATTTTTATATGTATTATCAACACATTTGTAACCCAGAAAAAGGCTTCTCAAATAAAGATTTTAAAAATCAAACATTTTCTGGACTCCCTCATCATATCCATGCATTTGTTCGTGCTGAAACTCAATTACATTGAGTAAATGATAAGTCAGTTAAGTACTTCAAATTTATGTAATATCGAAACGTTCTCGTAATTACGAGAAAGTTTCTCGTTATTAGGAGAAAATTTTCTCGTTCTTACGAGAAAATTTTTCGTAATTACGCGAAAGCTTCTCGTAATTACGAGAAAGGTTTCTCGTAATTACGAGATAGTATTAGAAAGTTTTAATCTTTAAAATTGCACTATCCAGTTTCCGTAGGAACCTTATCAGTAGTTAAACTCGAGTTATCTTTCTTAATGTTGATACAAAGACACGTATGTACGAGTTACCTACCCTTTTAAGTCATCTCCATTGGTGATTGTTGTCAATCGCATATTTTGTTTTTGTTTATTAATTTACATATATTTTTGAAGTGTGCATGCTTGAACCCGTCAAAATTATCCGGGGAGAGACCACCGACCTTCCGCAAATTTTGAAGCTGATATTGATTGGGAAATACTCTAAGAAAGAAAGAAAAAAAACCCCCCAAAAACCAAAACAAATATGGCAGTGGTATGTGCCCCACATTGCTTTTGTTATAGTCCCTCATGTATGAAATTGAGACGTTCGTGTTTCCGTCGTATCGTTCAGCGGGATCTGTCCCCATCCGGCCAGTCCTTTTAAGTTTCCATCTAGGATAGAAGATATGGACGGTAGATCGGAAAGTGACATTCCGATCGAATATCGGACCCTAAGCGTTCTTTGTGAAAACTCAGCGCCCCTATAACGGAGATGTGGGGTTCGAAAGTCTTATTACTGAATGGAAACATTGTTCGGATGTTCGGCTCCGGGGGGGGGGGGGGGGGTGGTTATTTTAAACTAGGTATAAACATGTAAATCGACAATATTTTCGAAAAAATAATTTTGTAAAAATTATGTATTTAGAGATTATAACATCCATTGCTGTTGTGTGTGTGTGTGTGTGTAGGTGTGTGTGTGTAGGTGTGTGTGTATGTTTTGCAACATATTTTACCTGTACATGTATATGACCTGTATGTTTGTTTTTGAACAACGTATTACTAATTAAAAGCTACACTGCGATATGTGTATATTTTATAACAATATGCTAATGCATTGCATTGATTGCTTAGTCTCCCGGACAAAGTTGTTTTGAATGATCAGCCTAGTTAGGTCCGACAATCGGCATACAAATCCTTGTGAATGATAAATGGATTTTGTGATAAGTCCGCGGGAGGATAAAATTCATGTCATAAGGTTATCTAGCCTTCCTTAAGTGCTTTAGAAGAAATTAGTTCTGGTAATTTTCATAAACAAGGCAGAACATATTAATAATAATTCACGTGCGAATCTTCAGCGATTTTCGCATATCTCCGTAGCGGATCTAATTACATTGGAACAAATAATTCAGTACAATGACGCCTATTTAAGCTTGAAAAGTAACTGTACTGGGTAGTTTGTTTGTTTGTTGTTTTACATCCCGGCAACAATATTTTTTACTTTCACTGAGGTGTCACCGCTTTAGGTGAACTGCTACAAGTTTTGACCTGTGCTATGGACTGACGCCAATGTAGCAAGGGTTCTTTTACGTGCCACGCCTTCCGCAACACGTGACCTCGGTTTTCAGTATCATCCGAAAGACTCGTGGCTTTCAATTCGTATGCCGAGGGCTTGGTGAAGGAACAGTCACTACCTTTTTAAAAGTATGTGGTATGACCCGGTCCGGGAATCTAACCCATGAATTTCCGCTTATGAGTCGAACGCTCTACCGTTAGACTATCGCAAGTGGTTACTGGGTAGTAATGTATGGATATATACGACACTGTACTGGGTAGTAACGTATGGATATATACGACACTGTACTGGGTAGTAACGTATGTATATATACGACACTGTACTGGGTAGTAACGTATGTATATATAGGACACTGTACTGGGTAGTAACGTATGTATATATAGGACACTGTACTGGGTAGTAACGTATGGATATATACGACACTGTACTGGGTAGTAACGTATATATATATATAGGACACTGTACTGGGTAGTAACGTATGGATATATACGACACTGTACTGGGTAGTAACGTATGGATATATAGGGCACTGTACTGGGTAGTAACGTATGGATATATAGGGCACTGTACTGGGTAGTAACGTATGGATATATACGACACTGTACTGGGTAGTAACGTGTGGATATATAGGACACTGTACTGGGTAGTAACGTATGGATATATACGACACTGTACTGGGTAGTAACGTGTGGATATATACGACACTGTACTGGGTAGTAACGTATGGATATATACGACACTGTACTGGGTAGTAACGTATGGATATATACGACACTGTGCTGGGTAGTAACGTGTGGATATATAGGACACTGTACTGGGTAGTAACGTGTGGATATATAGGACATTGTACTGGGTAGTAACGTATGGATATATACGACACTGTACTGGGTAGTAACGTGTGGATATATAGGACACTGTACTGGGTAGTAACATATGGATATATACGACACTGTACTGGGTAGTAACGTGTGGATATATAGGGCACTGTACTGGGTAGTAACGTATGGATATATAGGACACTGTTCTGGGTAGTAACGTGTGGATATATACGACACTGTACTGGGTAGTAACGTGTGGATATATAGGACACTGTACTGGGTAGTAACGTATGTATATATACGACACTGTACTGGGTAGTAACGTATGGATATATACGACACTGTACTGGGTAGTAACGTATGGATATATACGACACTGTACTGGGTAGTAACGTATGGATATATACGATACTGTACTTGGTAGTATAGTATTTATCTATACGTTGCTGTACTGGGTTGTAACGTATAGATAAATAAGTGGTTACTGGTAGTAACGTATGGATATATATGACAATGTACTGGGTAGTAACATATAGATAAATACGACACTGTACTGGCTTGTAACGTATAGATAAATACGGCACTGTACTGGGTAGTATCGTATAGATAAATACGCCACTGTACTGGGTAGTAACGTATGGATAAATACGGCACAGTCCTGGGTAGTGACGTATAGATAAATACGCCACTGTACTGTGTTGTAACGTATAGATAAATACGCCACTGTACAGGGTAGTAAGGTATGGATAAATACGCCACTGTCTGTGTTGTAACGTATAGATAAATACGCCACTGTATAGGGTAGTAAGGTATGGATAAATACGACACTGTACTGTGTTGTAACGTATGGATAAATACGCCACTGTACTGGGTAGTAACGTATGGATAAATACGCCATTGTACTGTGTTGTAACGTATATATAAATACGCCACTGTACTGGGTAGTAACGTATGGATAAATACGACACTGTACTGTGTTGTAACGTATAGATAAATACGCCACTGTACTGGGTAGTAAGGTATGGATAAATACGACACTGTACTGGTTATAGCCATATGGATAAATACAGCACTGTACTGGGCAGTAACGAATAGATATATACGACACTACACTGGGTAGTAACGTATGGATAAATACGGGACTGTACTGGTAGTAAAGTATTATGTATACATACAGGACTGTACTGGTAGTAAAGTATTATGTATACATACGGGACTGTACTGGTAGTAAAGTATTATGTATACATACAGGACTGTACTGGTAGTAAAGTATTATGTATACATACGGGACTGTACTGGTAGTAAAGTATTATGTATACATACGGGACTGTACTGGTAGTAAAGTATTATGTATACATACGGGACTGTACTGGTAGTAAAGTATTATGTATACATACGGGACTGTACTGGTAGTAAAGTATTATGTATACATACAGGACTGTACTGGTAGTAAAGTATTATGTATACATACGGGACTGTACTGGTAGTAAAGTATTATGTATACATACGGGACTGTACTGGTAGTAAAGTATTATGTATACATACGGGACTGTACTGGTAGTAAAGTATTATGTATACATACAGGACTGTACTGGTAGTAAAGTATTATGTATACATACGGGACTGTACTGGTAGTAAAGTATTATGTATACATACAGGACTGTACTGGTAGTAAAGTATTATGTATACATACAGGACTGTACTGGTAGTAAAGTATTATGTATACATACAGGACTGTACTGGTAGTAAAGTATTATGTATACATACAGGACTGTACTGGTAGTAAAGTATTATGTATACATACAGGACTGTACTGGTAGTAAAGTATTATGTATACATACGGGACTGTACTGGTAGTAAAGTATTATGTATACATACAGGACTGTACTGGTAGTAACGTATTATGTATACATACAGGACTGTACTGGTAGTAACGTGTCGATAAATGCGGCATTGCACTGGTAGTAACGTATGGATATATACGACACAATACTAGTTTAACTATTTTGGCTGCCGGTCCAAACGAACTGTCAAAATTGTCTGTTAACCGCTTTCCGGAAACAACCGAATACATCCGAATGATTGTATACATACTGTTGATGTAGGTGATGACCTTGCTTCACCTTTAGCTGACAACAAGTTGCATGATGTGGAAAATATTCCCACCGAGAAATTCTGCACCAGTGTATCCCTTTCATGGATGCAGTATTACTGTAAACAACTACTGATTTTGCTGAAATACCACGAGACTGATGTCAGCGTTTTCAACGTTCTTGGTCGTTGATGTTATTTGTTTCAATCAAAATTGTTATGAACTTTAATATTGTAGTTTTCAGTGAAGTTATTTTGTATGAAAAGGATATTACCAATCTAATTAAACCAGATCCCTCACCACCCCCGTTTTCTGCTATGTCGCGTAAAGGATCTAAAGAAATCTGCAATGGGGTCGCGTGCGATTGACCTCTCGTAGCTCTGTATTTTCGACCAATGAAAATGCGACTTAGAAAACTGAATAGAAAAGAGATGTAATTTATGTTATAAAAAGAAACAGTCAGTCCGCAAAATTTCATCGTTATATCTTTGATGACTTGAACCTTTCCAAGGTTATGAAAATAATTCTGTACTGCCAGATTTTGTTTGCTCAGTCAGTGTTGTTCATAATGTTAAAATTGTTTCCATCTCTTTGCAATTCGATTGCTTGCAATATTCTGTAATTTTCATTGATAAAAAATGACACACCTACTCGCAGGTCATCCGCATATTGCGTTAGATCCTATACGCGACATATAAAAAAACGGGAGCAATTAGAGATATTTTTTTAATTAGATTGGGATATAACAAAACAATTATCGACTAGGATTTCGGGCAACAGATGATTTGTTGGACCCTCACGTAAACTGTTGCCCTCGGCTGAAGTTAGAGCGGGGTTCGAACCGTTCAGATCACAACTGAGAAACTTCATCTTTTAAAGTAAGATACTCTAACTACTCTGCTAGGGGCCCCAAGTCTCCTGATATACGGTTTTCATTTCCTGACACGCCCTCACCAAAAAAAAAAAAAAACTTTAAGTGTTTATTTAAATCGCGATGAAAGTAGATAATTTAGTGTTCAGATAGTTTTTGTCACGGATAAAATTGTCTGTTGTTAAAATAAAATGTCTTCGAAGACAGCTCGTAATACTATAAACAAACTACACGGTTTTATTGAGTGACAAATGTATTCACGTTTGTACTGCATTGATTCCAGAGAGAGAGAGAGAGAGAGAGAGAGAGAGAGATTCACTAATACAATGAACTAACAATTAATCTGCACAATATATATATATATATATATATATATATATATATATATATATATATATATATATATATATATATATATACGTGTCAGAACCGATTTTTTGTTTTTTGTTTTTGTCTGTTTCTTTTATTTTCTGTTTGTGAAACAGAAAACATTTTGTAGCCGGTGAAAGATAACTATATGTGTCGAAATAATGGCCAGATATACGTGCAACACAAATCTGTGATTAACACTCACGGCTTCCAGTCTCTGAGCGGTCGTTACGTTTCCCTGCAAGAAAACCATTTAACAATTGATTGACATAGATCACTTCTCACGTCGCTGTAACAAAATTGACTTTGTCTTCGGTACGTAGAAAATATTGTCACTATTGAGACATTTAATTGATGTAAAAGCTTGCGTTCGACACTCGCACGCAAGATTTTCTGGGTGCCATATTTCGACTGAACAGCGGATTTGCGTGGACTTAACAGACAGCGTCCTGAAATTGACACCAGCTAGTGAAATGGATCACACACGACTGCTTTTTGTTTTCTTCTTCCACGTAACTACGTGTGCAGGTAAGGGAAATTGGAATTTATTTTAAATTAACAACACTTAATCAAGTAATTAATTCTTTTTTTCTTTTACGTACTGTTGGCAGTGGTGTTGAGTTCGTTCGTCTGACAGTTTATTTGGCGTAAATACATGTACATGTGCTGTAGTTGAAATCAGTGTATTTGTAATCACACAATAGTATGTGTTCCGTTTGCTATAAAAAGTTTAAGCCTAATCAAATTAGAAAATTCAAAGCATCCAATCGTCAAAATAAAAATTGTTCCAAGCAATTTGTCCCAATTTATTTGGCCATTTTGTCCCACTTTTGGTCAATTTGTCCACACTTATCTTTAACATATTAGCTAGAAGAACCACGTCAGATTTCAATCATAACCAGTGACCATATGCTGGTGTCCGGGAGCTATGTTTTATGCTGACAATTCAACAATTCAATGAAGATATTTTACAATACTTTGGTATAAATGTCTTTTTATTGACGCATATCCTAACCAAACTTCACTGTTAGCTATGATAAGGGTGATAAACCAATATGTTTTATCATCCTCTTCGCGACGAGTCGCCGAGGGAATGTAGGGATCTGCGTAAGTAAGTATGTACGTACTATATTTGTCTGGAGCATAACTCTCAAACCATGCATGATCATTTCATAAAACTTCATACACGTCAAGACCACATCGAGGCGGAGTGCAGTGTGCAAGAACCGTAACTCTTGCTTCCGTTTTCAGTTATTCCCCTTTGTTATTCCACTTGTGTCAGCTTGTTCAATTCATAATCCATGTTCAGTATGATGATTATGATTCTGCCGCGAGGGGATTAATATCGTCTCCGATGCCTTGTTTATTTGTATTTTATCATGGCTCAGAACAATACCATTGCACATGACATTAACTCTAAATAAAATGTTTTTTTTCTAAAAAAGGATAAATAGATAAAAAAAAATCAAAATATCTGTACTGATATCAATGAAAAACCAAAAAGTAGATCTTATATTTCAGTTTATGCTTCCGGTCTGAACGGTCCATCGGGGGCATCTGGTGTTTGGACCGTCCGCCTGTCTGTCATTTTGTCCGTAATTCCGTCCCGCTTACATATAAAGTGTAATATTTCAAGTTTGGATTGTGATACAGTAACCAAACTTAGACCTTAAGTTCATCTAAGGGTTGCTCACACTTCTCTGACATCACATGCCCCTGGGGGTGGGGTGGGGTCAAAATATAGGACATTGCAATATTTAACGTATACATATTATTTGCCTGCATAGAAATTGTGTTTGGACCGGGGGCATTTGTGTTTCACAAACAAACACTTCTTGTTTCACCAGATAATCTAACTTGTTTGATCATTTCAATTGATAATAGTTTTTGTTCTTAGAAAGAGTATTTTGAAAAATTGAAGCGACCACACAAAGAAAAAAAGTATGTAGAAAAAGATATAGGATATACTTTATTTTATACTTATATCAGTAAGAATATTTTTATTTTGACGATTGGTTGCAATCCATGAATTTAATATCACTCAGACTTCAAATCGTTTTAGCAAGTGAAAAAATGCCCACCAGGTTGTGCCTTGTTTCACCGACGTAGGCATGAAACAATTGTGATTGTTTCGAACAGAAAGGATTTTTCTTTTCTCATGAACATGGATAAATTTCTCAAATATTCTAGCACACTGTTGTGTTAAAATTAAAAGATTGGTGTCAACATTTTTATTCAATCGGCAAATGTAGCGCGCTCGACTCTTAATCGTGAGATCGTGAGTTCGAGTCCAGAAAAACCGAGGTCCCGTGTCACAGTAGGTGTCGGCACTTTTAAAGAACCATCACTGCTTAACGGCCGTAAGTGCAGAGCATGGGCCAAAATTTGAAGCCCTTCACCGGCATTTGGTGACGTCTCCATATGAGTGAAGGATTCTTGAGTGGGACGTTAAAAAAATTAATCGGCAAAAAGCACCAACCAGGCGAAATCCGACTAAGGCCTTTTTATTTACTTTTCATGTAATGTTTTGCTTGATAGATATATTGGTTTTATTTGAGCTTGAAAATGCAAAATGACTTTAATTTGTTAAGATATTGGATAAATTTGTAAAATGTCGTAATTGCGTGCTTCTATTGCAATCAATCACTTAAACAAAATCTTGCTTATCATTTTTCACAAAACACGAGTTGTTTCCCCCTTACAGCACTTAATCGCACTTATGATTTGGTCATTCCAAGTTTTTTCTATGTTAAGCGTCCATCCTGAATTCGAAAACCTGACTACCTATTCGGAAAACACACACACACACACACAACCTGAAGAAAAACACAAAACTATTTAAATACAAAGGAGATCATTTAATAAAAATAAATGACATCAGATAATGGAGTTATGTTGAGCACATGGTATTAGTACAGTACCCTAAGTAAGGTAAAGTACTTTAAAGACATAGTATCTACGAAAATGGTTATTTTTTTTAGTCGGCAATTTTGCGGAAATATCGAAGATATGACTGAATAATGATCTTCCACGTCGACACTTTTTTGTATAATTAGCGTAATTAACGGATAAATGCTGATTTGTTGTCGTCGTCTGTAAGAATCAAACTCATTAATTATGCACAGAAACAATCCCAGAAGCACACGCAATGACCTAGATCGTATCGATATCAATCAATGGATGCTGAGGTAAGCACGTGTTGATTTATTTACAATTCGATATTTATACATAATTGTAATCGTTTACATTAACGGTTTGCATGAAATTAACTTATTTTTATCATTTAATCCTGTTGTGGCTATTTTCCTTAACCTAAAACATCAATTATTTGAAAATGTAATTACGTACCAATCGATATTTTAGCGACTTCGGCGTGAGATCCTACATTTAGACGGTCCTTGAGGCTTATCCATCGATCATGCTCCTTTCCAATATTTATCTTGGTCTTGTTGTATTTCGCCAAACTTCTTTCCGATACTTTTCTTTTTCTAGCTGAATCTGTCAATTTAACAGGTCGGCCACGATTGTTTTTTGCTTTGGACGCCATGCTTTTCACTATCAACAATGGAAATGCGCATCTGCGCAAATACAGGTCACGCTAAGGTTATATGAATATGGGCGGGCTTGCAAACGAATTTTTGTCGTCCGACAAAAAATAAAAAAAACGTGGAAAGTTGTGAAATACAATAAAACTATACTTCTATGTGCTTTAATTCAACAATTTTTCGTTTTTTTTCTCCAAATACTAACATATTTGACCCAAACAATTGAGATTGAAATATTTGAGGAAATCGTAGATACTATGTCTTTAAATATTTGATGGTAGATCTATATCAGCTTATTTTATCTGAAAACTGTGTCTACATAAAACCAACTGCAAAGGTAAAACACTCTCATTTCATTGCTGTATAAGGAACACGCATTCAAAGATTATCAATTGTGAATGTGTGTGTGGTTTTTTTTTACAAATCTGATGTCCTAAACCAAAGCGCACGCGGATGCTTCACATAGAAAAAACTTGGAATGACCTTATAAGAGGGCGGTCTAGGAATGATAACGGGATCGCGAAAATTATCACAATCAAGTAATTCCCCGGAACGGCGTGTCTTGCATATAATTATGTATATATCATATGGATAGGAACACCATAAACGCAAAATTCTTATCTTAAAGCTGAAAACGGTTAAACATGATCATTTATTTTCATTAACGTGAAAACTATTATTTCCGTAATGGGTCATTGATATGTTCCAAAGATATTTTTTGTCAGTTTATTTTTGTTTTTATTCTGTAAATACATCAGAAAAATACTTAAATGTGCTTCAAATTGCATATACATGTATATTTTAAATTGTCTAGTTTTTTTTCTGTCGTTTTCAATTCACCTGAACCGAAGGTTCAAGTGAGATTTTCTAATCACCTTTTGTCCGTCGTCTGTCCGTCCGTCCATCTGTCCGTTACTTTACTTTTCACATTTTCGACTTCTTCTCCAAAACCGCTGAATGGAATCGAATGAAACTTGTGCGAAGCAAATACTCAAGGTTCTACCAAGTTTGTCCAGATCGGACCAGGGGTGGATCCAGGTGGAGCAAAAAAAAAAAAGCCTCAAAGGGTACCCCACTTTAAAAAAATATTCTCAAGAACTGCTGCATAAATTGAAGGATTGACAAATAGCATATGAGTGATCTACATAGATGTATGATTCAAGTTTGTTTATTTCGTAGAAATCGGAAAATAAATTGTTGATGCATTTTTGACATCGTTTTTAGACTTAGTAATTTTCATTCATTTTGGTAGGATTTCTGTGCTTTTCTCCCTATTATTTATTATGATACATTCATTTAATGTGTTTTACATGTAATTACGTACAGATTTTTTTTCCTGAAAGAATTTGCTGAAATTCAATTTTTGTATCTTTATGAATTTGTAAAAGTGCAAAAAGAAGGGGACATTTTTTCACACTCTCAGCTTGATTTTCTAAATCGCTGAAGGGATTTTGACAAAACTTTAAAGGGAGCAAGTAACCAAGTTTGTGTTTTTGACCAGATGGACTCAGAAGTGGATCCAGGGTGGGCAAAATAGGTCTCAGAGGGTACCCCTCTTTGAAAATCTTTTCGAGAACTGCCGCATGGATTGAAATAACTGAGTGATGCTACCGGAAATGCTGCTTCATCCTTTAAATATGTCACCACCGGTGTACCACAGGGTTCAGCCCTTGGTCCTCTCCTATTTTAATTTTACATAAACGATCTTGTTGATCCTATGAAGTCAATAGTTCGACTCAAAACAATGGTTTATGCAGTTCAATCCCGCTAAGATAAAAGTTGTTCTTTTCTCTTTCAGACCACTAGAAATTAAACCAAATATTGAATGCAGTAATGAACCGCTATCCTTGTCCGGCTCTCACTGCCACCCTTGAGTTTTTCTCAGAAGTAATGGCAATTGGCATGATCATGTTCATCATCTTATTAAATCAGCAAATTCTAAAACAATTAAATATAAAGTAAGTAAGGACGCATTGAATTCCATATACACAACTTTCATTAGACCTACGCTTGAGTATGCCTCGTGTGTTTTGGTATGGCTGTTTTTATGAATTGTCAAATGCCTTGGAAAAGGTCCAATTATAAACGCTGCCAAACTCATTTCAGGTCTTTCGTCTGTTGCCAAATCATAATTTCCATAACCCTGACAACTATCAAATGCCAAGATGTCGAGTGAATATATTTAAAAGATCATTTATTCCCTCCTCTACAAACTTGTGGAATGGACTCGATGATTTTGTTAAAAACTCGTCATCTACTTCTGCATTCAATACGTAAATATTACCTTTACCACCTGTTTTACCCAAATACTTGAACATTGGGGATCGATATCTTTCAGAGCTCCTAGCGCATATTAGGCACAATTGTATTGGTCTTAAAAATGATTTATTTCATGTAGGAATTTGTTCCTCACCTACCCGTGAATGCGGTGTCAGTAACGAAAATGCATATCACTATTTTCTCGTATATCCGCAATATTCAATTTCGCGAATTATATTGTTTAATACTCTGGCGAACATTGGGATTCAACGTGTTAAAGCGATATAAGCTGTCACAATGATTATCTTTGTCCCCTGACATATAGTCGAAAATATGATAAAACGTGTGTTCAACCGATATCCTGAAAGTTGCACTCTCTAGGCTGTTGTAATTATAAATCGCCCATTGAGATAAATAGATTTACTAAATGTATAATAAGTACATCGGCATATACCAAACCCGGAATTCCAAAATTGCAATAATGAAAGCAGATAATTACATGGTGATTCCAGTACGATAGGAAACAATGTACCCATTTCTGTGCTCAGCTCACAATAATACTAGTTTTTATCAAGAATGATGTTTGTATATTATAAATCGTTCAAATGTTATTGTAAATTTTTGTTTGAAACATCAGTGAATTGTTTATAAACGTACATTATGTATTCGAATTAGAAATTAGAAATATCGATTTTTAAGTGTTGAAGCACAATTTCTTATTGTTACCCTTGGAAATATTGCAAATTTTGTTCTTTGGAATCAATTTTTTAACCTAAAATGAAAATTAGTTTTTTGTTGGAGAGACAAAGAGATAATACCATGCTTGGTGGCTTTGTAGAACTGATTTTTTGCACTTATTTGAACTTATCGTTTGGAAATCAGTTGCAACTTACGACCAGAGGGGGTTTTTAGCTCGCCTGTTCGAAGAAGTTATTGCTGTCACTGCTTCATCGTCGTCGTCGTTTTCCTGTGTTAAGCTTTTTGTTTCAGTTCATTGTGGGCAAAGTACTGAAGCTACAGCAATGCAACTTCACACGCACATTGTCTAGGGTCATTACTAAACAATACAGGGAAATGCTGGTTGTTGTGGCCTAATTTGGACCCAAATTATAACAATCATAAAACAGACGAGCTATATGGTCTTCTTGACCTTCAACACCGAGTTGATGAGCTAGCGTAGTATAGAGTGCGTCGCTGTTTCTGAATTTACTCCTGGCCCAATCATCCAATCAAGGGCCAGTTATAATACAATCCACGTGGTCAACTTATTAGCGCAAAACAGGACTGTAAATTATCACGTGACCAAGACACCGGATATTGAAAATGCGCATGTCCATATTAGTAAACAGAGAAAATGGCCGTATCCATCTCGGTATTCAAAAAGAAATCACATCAGATTCTTGCAAATGTAGTAAAGAATCTACTTGCTTAAGTCTGTGGGATCTTTAATGTGTATTTCTCTAACGATTGTTTTGCAAACAGTACATATATCATGCGTAAAATACACTGTATATTGTCGAATCACATCGATTGATTATGGGGGCGCCATGATTGTAATGATTTGATGCTATCCCACCATTCAGTGCGGCGGAAAAGGTAATCTTATCCAATCAAATAATCGAAGTGATTGTTTTCCTCCTGGCTATACTGACAGGTTAGCATCAGTTAGCCAGGATCTTAGGATTAGTTTGTATATCTTCCCGTCATACTCAAGTCTTGCAATTGATCAGCTGTTTTGCAATCTGGTCGCCGAATCGTACCGATATAAATTAAAACTTAAAATCGGGACTTTTACGTTAAAATCACCACAGGACTCTGTCTCTCTCTCTCTCTCTCTCTCTCTCTCTCTCTCTCTCTCTCTCTCTCTATATATATATATATCTGTGTGTGAGAGAGAGAGATAGAGAGAGATGCACACTATCGATCTATAGATATTTTGATTACTTTGTGTGTTTGTCATTCTGTTCAAAAATTCATCTAACTTTTAATTTTAATTTTTTCAGACTGGGGGTACGAAAGTCATAATGGTGAGTAACTATGCCTTTTCTACTTTTAACTGACAAATGTTTTAGTACAAATGTATGAAGTAAACTGAACTTACTGATAACTTTGTCAGAATTTTATAGATAATAATTCATGTTCCCAGTATAGTTTTCAGGAAGTAACACCAAAAGGGGAATAGTTCTTGAGATTGTGACGGAAATACCCGAATATAATATAGTTATACATTTATTAAATGAAGGCCCTATACAATATTTTGTTAGTTTTGTCTGAAATGAACATCGTAATATATGTAAATACCTTTACCATTCCCAAATCAATCGTCCCAATTAAAGGTTTTCCGACCCAGTTCGTTATTCACACACCTTGACAGATTTGGCCTGTGTAGTATGACCTCGTGGCGTCGAGTTCCATTGGCTGCAGGTACCATTTTCATGAGCCAGTCAAAACGCGTTTAACAATCGATCAAATGAAAATGATAGAAACGAAAGTACGTAAACACAGAATAATGGCGACGTGCAAGCTATGCCACGAGTCTTTTCACTGGCTAATATCAGGGGGTCAGTGTCGGGTCATTTTAAGTGAAATTTTAGTTTAAAACATATTTTATTCATAGATTGGCATAAACATAGTTTACAATATAATATCATTACAGAAGGGATTTGAAAAAAAGCAAAGTGCTTATATTAATTCATCTCCCAGATAAGTGAAATTTCAGATCGGCGGTAGATGTCGCCACCAGCAACCGCCAAAGATGAAATGTAATCTGTCAAGGTGTGTGAATAACGGAGTGGATGGGAAAACCTCGACTTGGAAAGAAGCCCCATATCACGTTCAACCTAGTGCTAAAGATTTGCATGTGTACCAGACTGGTAAGAAAATACCGTCAATTTGAAAGGAATCGAAAAAGTTTCTCACATAACGAATGCTAACCCATGATTATCGCCTGCCTTTTCAGGTCCTAGTAACTGGACGTCACTGCATTATGATATTTGTGGACAGTCGCGGCAGTCGCCTGTCGACATACCAGAGGAATCTATGTTGGAATATGACCCTAATTTGCAGCCGTTCATACTTACCGGATTTAATGATCCTTTGAATTATAATCTACTATTGATCAACAATGGGCACACAGGTATGTAAACATTACAAATTTTATCCAATCAGACTAGTACGGAAGCCCATTTTTAGAGTTATCAACTTTTATAACTTGTTTATTATAACAAATTCAAAAATTTGTAATAAAGAATTACTTTACCTCTGACAATTCTAAATAATTCCATCGAAACAAGTTCTTAACAATAATCAGTTCTGAAACAAAATTCGTTTAAAACTGATGGGTGCGCTTATATCCAAAGTATATTTTAGATTTGGCTAACATATCCTCCATGGACCTCCATAGATTGATAAACGGTAACTGGCATACTAGGACAGACTACATTTTTATTTTGTATACTTACGTAGTACAGTTAAGTAATCTGAAACTTTAAATTCTTTAATTCAGTCTTCAATTTGAAATTTTCTTCGGATGAGACAGTCCCTGATGTCCCGTGTCTAAGTAGGTGCCGACATGTCGATAAATTATCTCTCACTGCTCAATGACCGTAAGTGCCGAGCGTAGACCAAAATTTGAAACCTTTCACCGGCATTTGGTGACGTCTCCATAAGAGTGAAAGTTTCTTGAGTGGGACGTATAACATCAATTTGAAATTGTTCAAAGATTGCACGAAGAATCACAACGAATTTAAAATCTCTCAATATAACGACATCTCACTATAACGAATTATTTGAGTAATTATGATAGTAATGAACATAATCTATATAAAAACATGAACGGCGACCGTTTCCATTACTATTAACCATGTTGTTTTTATTGTTATTAGTACTAGGGCGAATCTTGTCTTTCAAATGAAATTTGAGTAATTCGGGTCCATGGGGTTCATTGCAAATATTTGAAATTCATCCCAGAAATAGTAACTTTTAAATTGTGGTTATGCTTATACAGCTCAGATAAACATCAATGGCGGACTGTTTGTGGAAGGTGGAAATTTACCAAACCGCTTTGTGACAGTACAGTTTCATTTCCACTGGGGAGCTATCAACGATCGTGGCTCGGAACACACCACTAATGGAAAGGCCTATCCACTGGAGGTATGTATAATTATACAACAATAGTCATATATATGTAAAAGGCTATCTAGCTAGTGCCTATCAATCTACTTACTTTTTTGTCTCGCCGTGATGTTTTTTTCCGACGGCGACGGTGTCAAACTTTGCCTTTAGCTCCAACGTTAAGATTTGGTTACCGGCGTGCTGTTCAGTTATTATTGGTGCTGGGTTGATGATATTTGGCCCGAATGTTCCTTGGGGATCTAGCATTGATGTTGTGAAGCATAATCTGGAATATCTTTTTTTTTTATTTTTAACGTTTTTTTGACAGTGTTACCTTTTGCAGATATTTGTTGCGTTAGTTCCAGTGTTAAGTTTTTAATACATTCAGGCTTGCCCTTTAGTTGAAATTGCTGCCAGTTTGGTGATATTTGATTTGAATGTTCCTGGGGGTCTAGCTTAAATTAATGTTGAGAAGGATTAATGTGAATATTTATTTGTTTTCTTGGAAACATAACGTTTTTGGACATGCTGTGTTCAGATAAATGTAAGTTAGGTTTTTGTTACCACACCTGTTCGAAGAACAAGACCTATAATTGCTGTCACTGCTTCAGCGTTGGTATCTTTTTCTGTGTTAAGCTTTTTGTTCCAGTACGTTGTGGGCAAAGTACTGCAGCTACAACCATGAAACTTAACAAGCACTTTGTCTAGGGTCATTGTTCAGCAATGTAGGGGAGGGGGATGCTGGTTGCTGTGCTCTAATTTTGACCCAAATGTCCAGTTTCCTGGACTTTATCATTTACCTTATGAATAGTACTGTGTTAAGCTTTTTGTTTCAGTCCATTGTGGGCAAAGTACTGCAGCTACAACCATGAAACTTCACATGCACATTGTGTAGGGTCATTTCTCAATGATGCAGGGGGATGCTGGTTGCTGAGGCCTAATTTTGACCCAGATTATAACAAGCATGGTCCTGCTCCACCCTCAAAATAAACATTTTTACCTTAACTGAAAAGCCATTCACAGCCCCACCCTTAAACCATATATATTATTCATTGTTATGGGAAAACACATTCAATGGTGTATTTGGGGGTACTACTCCACCCCCTGAGATATATTTTATTTTACACCATATATATTATTGATTGTTATGGGGAGACACATTTAGTGGTACATATAGGGGTCCTGCCCACTCCTGGAATATACATTTCAAATTATGATTTGAAATACATTCATATCCCTGACCCTACAATTATTAACACTGCATGTTACAAGTATACTTTGCTACATTTATTAATTATATCAAAGCATGGCTCGGGGAGACATGTAATTGTTTATTTGATTAAATTGGTTTAAAAGTTGAGATGACGACTTTGACGGGGCATTAGCTGTGTTAAAATTATTTTGAATTTTTCTATTTTTATTACTTGTACTTCATGTATAACAACAAAAAAGAGGCATACACATCTTATATTCCTATATATTTTTTTGAAAATAAGGTAAAGTCCATTGTGGATTTACGTATACAAATATTAAGGTTGCATTAATCAATTGCAAGTGAATAATCGCCAAACTTGGGCTCTCAAGCAGTTTTCACAAAATATATAGGAATTTGTATATCTCTTGTATATCTCTCTTGTTAAGTTGTAAAAAAGGAAAGAAAATCATTACAAAAAATGGCTAATGACATTACAAGCAATCCATTCAACCACCAAACTCTCTGTATATAAAATTTGTGCGTGTATTTTCTTTCAATAAAATATTATGTTATATATGTATAGGGTATATAGATTGCAATAATATTATCAGTTCGTAAATTTTCCACATTTAAGTAGTAATATCCCTCAGTCACCTGCATATGGAGTTTATATTTCACAAATGATCCGATATGCCAGGGCGTGTACAACATATGAAGATTTCATATACAGAGGTAAACTACTCACTGACAAATTATTGACACAGAGATATCGAAAACCGCGTTTAATGTCAACGTGCCGCAAATTTTACGGTCGATATAATAGTCTTGTTTGCGACTACTCTGTTTCACTAAGTGAAATGTTGAGTTGCCTTTTCGTTGGCGGTTGTTGAGACGTCTGTACCAATTGTGACGAGGATACACTCCTCACGTATTTCATTGGACTTGACTGTGGACTCACGGCGGGTGTGACCGGTCGACAGGGGATGCTTACGCCTCCATGACACCTGATCCCACCTCTTGGTTTCCAGAGGTACGTGTTTGTCCATTTTTACCGTATTTGTATCTATGTCCTTGACATTCTATTGATTTATACTTTGGTATCTGAGATTTTTTATATAATTCTACAACACTCCAGAATAATCATGATGATAAATTCTATTGCCCTTGGTGATGCTGTTGAATCATCTCAAGATCAGTTTTTTTCTTGCATCCCGAACCTGAGCTGATTTTGTGATAAAGTTTGTCAGTATACTTCCGGAGTGTCGGTGGCCTCTTCCAGAGTAGATTATAATGGACCTTTTTCGAATTGTTCCATTCCGACACGGTTCATAATAATATTATGCACCTTCAACTTAAAATGTGTCCGGTTAATGAGTTTATCGCATAAGTGACCAGAAATATGTATTACGTACAGTGAAAGGAGCCAGATTTGAGAAGTAGCCTGAAGTAAAGGCATGGCACTTATCAACTTTACAAGAATGAATATCTAGGTTATGTTTCCCCACTCAAAATACCTAAAACAGAATATCATTGGATATCATCAGTGTAGATATTACGAAACCGGAAATAACCTAGGTCACATTTCTGTTAACGTCACGCAATCCGACTACAAAATATTCCACAAAACTGAACGAAATGTGACAACTAGAAAAAGGTATATTGGATTTTCTTCTCCGCCATTACAATCTTGCCGCATCCTTAGAACTGAAAAATGGCTGAGTGTAGCGAAAAACATAGATTTAGTCTAAGAGTAACAACTATTAATGATGACTATCGTAGCTTTAGACTAACAACTGTAAATGATGACTATCGTAACTTTAGAGTGACAACTGTAAATGATGACTATCGTTACTTAAGAGTGACAACTGTTAATGATGACTATCGTAGCTTTAGAGTAACAACTGTTAATGATGACTATCGTAGCTTTAGCTTAACAACTGTTAATAATGACTATCGTAGCTTTAGCTTAACAACTGTAAATGATGACTATCATAGCTTTAGAGTAGTAACAACTGTTAATGATGACTATCGTAGCTTTAGCTTAACAACTGTAAATGATGACTATCGTAGCTTTAGAGTGACAACTGTTAATGATGACTATCGTAGCTTTAGGATAACAACTGTTAATGATGACTATCATAGCTTTAGCTTAACAACTGTAAATGATGACTATCGTAGCTTTAGAGTGACAACTGTTAATGATGACTATCGTAGCTTTAGAGTGACAACTGTTAATGATGACTATCGTAGCTTTAGGATAACAACTGTTAATGATGACTATCATAGCTTTAGCTTAACAACTGTAAATGATGACTATCGTAGCTTTAGAGTGACAACTGTTAATGATGACTATCGTAGCTTTAGGATAACAACTGTTAATGATGACTATCATAGCTTTAGCTTAACAACTGTAAATGATGACTATCGTAGCTTTAGAGTGACAACTGTTAATGATGACTATCGTAGCTTTAGGATAACAACTGTTAATGATGACTATCATAGCTTTAGCTTAACAACTGTAAATGATGACTATCGTAGCTTTAGAGTGACAACTGTTAATGATGACTATCGTAGCTTTAGAGTGACAACTGTAAATGATGACTATCGTAGCTTTAGAGTGACAACTGTTAATGATGACTATCGTAGCTTTAGAGTGACAACTGTTAATGATGACTATCGTAGCTTTAGGATAACAACTGTTAATGATGACTATCATAGCTTTAGCTTAACAACTGTAAATGATGACTATCGTAGCTTTAGAGTGACAACTGTTAATGATGACTATCGTAGCTTTAGAGTGACAACTGTTAATGATGACTATCGTAGCTTTAGGATAACAACTGTTAATGATGACTATCGTAGCTTTAGCTTAACAACTGTTAATGATGACTATCGTAGCTTTAGCTTAACAACTGTTAATGATGACTATCGTAGCTTTAGCTTAACAACTGTAAATGATGACTATCATAGCTTTAGAGTAACAACTGTAAATGATGACTATCGTAACTTTAGAGTGACAACTGTAAATGATGACTATCGTTTCTTAAGAGTGACAACTGTTAATGATGACTATCGTAGCTTTAGAATAACAACTGTAAATGATGACTATCGTAGCTTTAGAGTAAGTAACAACTGTTATTGATGACTATCGTAGCTTTAACTTAACAACTGTAAATGATTACTATCGTAGCTTTAGAGTGACAACTGTTAATGATGACTATCGTAGCTTTAGAGTAAGTAACAACTGTTAATAATGACTATCGTAGCTTGAGAGTGACAACTGTAAATGATGACTATCGTAGCTTTAGAGTAAGTAACAACTGTTAATGATGATTATCGTAGCTTTAGAGTGACAACTGTAAATGATGACTATCGTAACTTTAGAGTAACAACTGTTAATGATGACTATCGTAGCTTTAGAGTGACAACTGTAAATGATGACTATCGTAACTTTAGAGTAACAACTGTAAATGATGACTATCGTAGCTTTAGAGTGACAACTGTTAATGATGACTATCGTAGCTTTAGAATAACAACTGTAAATGATGACTATCGTAGCTTTAGAATAACAACTGTAAATGATGACTATCGTAGCTTTAGAGTGACAACTGTAAATGATGACTATCATAGCTTTAGAGTGACAACTGTAAATGATGACTATCGTAGCTTTAGAGTAAGTAGCAACTGTAAATGATGACTATCGTAGCTTTAGAGTGACAACTGTAAATGATGACTATCGTAGCTTTAGAGTAACAACTCTTAATGATGACTATGGTAGCTTTAGCTTAACAACTGTTAATGATGACTATCGTAGCTTTAGAGTACGTAACAGCTCTTAATGATGACTATCATAGCTTTAGAGTAACAACTGTTAATGATGACTATCGTAGCTTTAGCTTAACAACTGTTAATGATGACTATCGTAGCTTTAGCTTACAACTGTAAATGATGACTATCATAGCTTTAGAGTAACAACTGTAAATGATGACTATCGTAACTTTAGAGTGACAACTGTAAATGATGACTATCGTTACTTAAGGGTGACAACTGTTAATGATGACTATCGTAGCTTTAGAATAACAACTGTAAATGATGACTATCGTAGCTTTAGAATAACAACTGTAAATGATGACTATCGTAGCTTTAGAGTAAGTAACAACTGTTAATGATGACTATCGTAGCTTTAGCTTAACAACTGTAAATGATGACTATCGTAACTTTAGAGTGACAACTGTAAATGATGACTATCGTTACTTAAGGGTGACAACTGTTAATGATGACTATCGTAGCTTTAGAATAACAACTGTTAATGATGACTATCGTAGCTTTAGAGTGACAACTGTTAATGATGACTATCGTAGCTTTAGAGTACGTAACAAGTGTAAATGATGACTATCGTAACTTTAGAGTAACAACTGTTAATGATGACTATCGTAGCTTTAGAATAACAACTGTAAATGATGACTATCGTAGCTTTAGAGTAACAACTGTTAATGATGACTATCGTAGCTTTAGAGTAACAACTGTTAATGATGACTATCGTAGCTTTAGAGTAACAACTGTAAATGATGACTATCGTAGCTTTAGAGTAAGTAACAAATGTTAATGATGACTATCGTAGCTTTAGAGTGACAACTGTTAATGATGACTATCGTAGCTTTAGGATAACAACTGTAAATGATGACTATCGTAGCTTTAGAATAACAACTGTAAATGATGACTATCGTAGCTTTAGAATAACAACTGTAAATGATGACTATCGTAGCTTTAGAGTAAGTAACAACTGTTAATGATGACTATCGTAGCTTTAGAGTGACAACTGTTAATGATGACTATCGTAGCTTTAGAGTAAGTAACAACTGTTAATGATGACTATCGTAGCTTTAGAGTGACAACTGTTAATGATGACTATCGTAGCTTTAGAGTAACAACTGTCAATGATGACTATCGTAGCTTTAGAGTAACAACTGTAAATGATGACTATCGTAGCTTTAGAGTAAGTAACAACTGTTAATGATGACTATCGTAGCTTTAGAGTGACAACTGTTAATGATGACTATCGTAGCTTTAGAATAACAACTGTAAATGATGACTATCGTAGCTTTAGAGTAAGTAACAACTGTTAATGATGACTATCGTAGCTTTAGAGTGACATCTGTTAATGATGACTATCGTAGCTTTAGAGTAACAACTGTAAATGATGACTATCGTAGCTTTAGAGTAAGTAACAACTGTTAATGATGACTATCGTAGCTTTAGAGTAACAACTGTAAATGATGACTATCGTAGCTTTAGAGTAAGTAACAACTGTTAATGATGACTATCGTAGCTTTAGAGTGACAACTGTTAATGATGACTATCGTAGCTTTAGAGTAACAACTGTCAATGATGACTATCGTAGCTTTAGAGTAACAACTGTAAATGATGACTATCGTAGCTTTAGAGTAAGTAACAACTGTTAATGATGACTATCGTAGCTTTAGAGTAACAACTGTCAATGATGACTATCGTAGCTTTAGAGTGACAACTGTTAATGATGACTATCGTAGCTTTAGAGTAAGTAACAACTGTTAATGATGACTATCGTAGCTTTAGAGTGACAACTGTTAATGATGACTATCGTAGCTTTAGGATAACAACTGTAAATGATGACTATCGTAGCTTTAGAGTGACAACTGTTAATGATGACTATCGTAGCTTTAGAGTAACAACTGTTAATGATGACTATCGTAGCTTTAGGATAACAACTGTAAATGATGACTATCGTAGCTTTAGAGTGACAACTGTTAATGATGACTATCGTAGCTTTAGAGTGACAACTGTTAATGATGACTATCGTAGCTTTAGGATAACAACTGTAAATGATGACTATCGTAGCTTTAGAGTGACAACTGTTAATGATGACTATCGTAGCTTTAGGATAACAACTGTAAATGATGACTATCGTAGCTTTAGAGTGACAACTGTAAATGATGACTATCGTAGCTTTAGAGTGACAACTGTTAATGATGACTATCGTAGCTTTAGAGTGACAACTGTTAATGATGACTATCGTAGCTTTAGAGTGACAACTGTAAATGATGACTATCGTAGCTTTAGAGTGACAACTGTTAATGATGACTATCGTAGCTTTAGAGTGACAACTGTTAATGATGACTATCGTAGCTTTAGAGTAAGAACTGTAAATGATGACTATCGTAGCTTTAGAGTAACAACTGTAAATGATGACTATCGTAGCTTTAGAGTGACAACTGTTAATGATGACTATCGTAGCTTTAGAGTAACAACTGTAAATGATGACTATCGTAGCTTTAGAGTAACAACTGTAAATGATGACTATCGTAGCTTTAGAGTAACAAATGTTAATGATGACTATCGTAGCTTTAGAGTAACAACTGTAAATGATGACTATTGTAGCTTTAGAGTAACAAATGTTAATGATGACTATCGTAGCTTTAGAGTGACAACTGTTAATGATGACTATTGTAGCTTTAGAGTAACAAATGTTAATGATGACTATCGTAGCTTTAGAGTAACAACTGTAAATGATGACTATTGTAGCTTTAGAGTAACAAATGTTAATGATGACTATCGTAGCTTTAGAGTGACAACTGTTAATGATGACTATTGTAGCTTTAGAGTGACAACTGTTAATGATGACTATTGTAGCTTTAGAGTAACAAATGTTAATGATGACTATCGTAGCTTTAGAGTGACAACTGTTAATGATGACTATTGTAGCTTTAGAGTGACAACTGTTAATGATAACTATTGTAGCTTTAGAGTAACAAATGTTAATGATGACTATCGTAGCTTTAGAGTAACAAATGTTAATGATGACTATCGTAGCTTTAGAGTAAGTAACAACTGTTAATGATGACTTTCGTAGCCTCTAGAAGAATTCAGTTATCAGTGTGAAATATTACTTTAGTATAAAATTATTAGCTGCTGGTACCAAAATACCAGGTACTAGGTTAATGTATACCCTCGGGGACTCGAACGGTCCACCAGCAAGTGGCAACGACCTAAATATTATAAAACATAATACCAAAGTTATAATGCTGAAGACGATCGTTTCTGTCAATTAAACGTCATCAGTTGAGGTCCAATTTGAAATAGATTTTCTAAAGGGAAAATGGTATCAAACAAGGCCACATAATAAATCAAACTGCATAGTCAAACCCGTCACAGAGTAAATACTGTAAAAAGATTACTACCTTAGCTTTTGAAGAATTTAGAATTTAAATGGTTAACTGATGAAAAAAAGAATGTGGCGTAACGCACTGATTTGGTTTATTACATCACTGTTGTTTGCACTAAATAACTCCTTTTCCCCTTGACTGCATCTTTTAATCATATGAATGATTGTTTTTTTTATTTCAAAACAAGATGCACATTGTAAGCTTCAACGAAAAATACGACAATCTGTCCCATGCAGCGAGTCAGGATGGCGATGGCCTAGCAGTGCTTGGATTCTACATCCAGGTAAGAATTTTAAATGACTATCTTGATGAAAAACAGCGAAAATTTGAATAAAATCAGCAATTTTTTTTCTTAAATTATCAATTAATAGTCATTCGGAGTTTTGGATGTTGTTATTAATGACTTTGAAATAGGTTGGAGAACCCCTTTAAATAATGCGACAGTTGATCTATCGGAGATTTACATATCGAACACACCTTAGTTATTTATTTTATCTGTTTGCAATCCGTGATAAAAAGGCGATTGGATTATCTCCATTGGCTATTGATGTCATCGTAGACAACATGCGCGCAGAAATTCATCTCTATTTTATCTGTTTGTAACAATCTCTTACAAAGAGTTATCGGTCCTTGCACTCTCGACCAATCTCTGTCTACGTCTAAAAAGCAGTCGCAAACATGTGATCATGTAACAGATTTAATATAAAAACCCAAGTTTTGTTTGTTTGTTTTATTGTTGTTTAACGTCCCACTAAAGAATCTTTCACTCATATGGAGACGTCAACAAATGTCGGTGTAGGGCTTCAAATTTTGGCCTATGCTAGGCACTTATGGCCATTGAGCAGGGAGGGTTCTTTATCATGCCCACACCTACTGCGACACAGGACCCTGAGTTTTACTATCTCATCCGATGGATAGGAAACCAACCTGCCGTCAGCTGGACTCAAACTCACAACCTCATGATCAAGAGGCAAGGGCGCTACCGACTGATCCACGCCAGCTCTAAAAACCAAGTTACATGTATATTGAATAGGGATACTTTTTATAGGAAATATAATACCTATATTTATACCATTTTTAAAAAGTATTTACACCTCAGATAGTACTTTATTCTATATCAGCACTAAAAATATGCAACAGAGCTTTAGGGCGTACCTTATAAAGATCAAAATCTATAGAAGATTTATATATTTTTCAAGAAACTGGAAAAAGTCTTGACGTTGAAAGATATTAATTGAGAGTGCAAGGACCGACAACTCTACAAGAGATTGTGTCTGTAAAACAAGTGACAATGACTTAAACCAGTCATACTGCTCAGTAAATCAAGTCAGGCTGCTTCTCTATGTAAATAAGTTTTTGATTTAATCAGTAATTTAAATAGTACCACCATTTACCTTTGTGTGCTGTAAACCGTTTATCTGTCCGGACAGCAGAACTACCCTTGTACCATGATTCCTGCATCCCAAAAATGTATTCATTTTCATATCTTCTCATTTCATTCACAGTAAGTATGTTCAAAACATCGATTTTGCTTTGCCGTAATAATATTACATTCATATTTGCTGGATTTGTATCTGTGTCCTGGTCATCTTAAATATTTATACTTTGGTATCTCGGATGTTTTATAATTTGAAATTGAGTAATTTGGATAAAAGAAACCGCGGTAAAAATGTTTTCATGATCAGATGAAACAACCTTTTATCATCTATAATTATAAGATTTATTTACATACAGGAGGCATTTGTTATAAATTCACCTTTAAATGCATATACCACTCTCCACTAATAGTACCAAGTTGCTTTTAATACACTATATAGTAAATACGTGCGCGCCTGCTGTGTATGTGTTTGTTAACTGTCCCAATTATATTTGTATTTTGAGCCGGCCTGGCTCAGTCGGTAGCGCGCTCGACTCTTGATCGTGAGGTTGTGAGTTCGAGTCCAGCCGGCGGCAGGTTGGTTTCCTGTCTGTCGGATGAGACAGTAAAAACCGTGGTCCCGTGTCACAGTAGGTGTCGGCACGTTAAAGAACCCTCACTGCTCAATGGCCGTAGGTGCCGAGCATAGGCCAAAATTTGAAGCCCTTCATCGGCATTTGGTGACGTCTCCATATGAGTGAAATATTCTTGAGTGGGACGTTAAACAACAATAAACAAACAAACAATAATTGTATTTTAAACATAATGTCTCTGTATCTTATTTTGTTTATGTCCAATATGCTTTATCAATGCAAATTTGTATAGATGTGTCATATATTAATGACAGCGATATTTAGAGCTTATATCGCTGTTCGTGGTAAACTAAGTGTTAATATCTCTGCTAAATGTCGATAATTATACCATACTGTTTTACACATGTCAGCAATTTTATTTTCTAATTTAAATTAACATTTGGCTTTATAAGGGTTCCGATACATACTATTTTTAGATAAAATGTATCGATTTTTATTCGATTTGAATATTGATTTGTGTTTTTACGTCACACTCCACCGTTTGTCAGTTATATGGTGGCGGACAGTTTTTAATGGCGGAACAGGAGAGAACCCAGTTACCTGGGAATCATTATCTCGATGAGAAAAACAGTCACGTGTTACCATAAAACAGGTCGTCACTCTGAAACTGAAAAACTGCTGAGTGTGGCATAAAACACAATCTAAATGAACATCTTAATTTGATTTAATTTAATTTGACATTTTTTCAATTTCAGTCTATCTATCCGTGTCTATCTACATCTATCTATCTATCTGTTTATCTGTCTACTTGTGTCGATCTATCAATGTCTGTCTGCGTAAATATCATTTCTATCTGTCTGTCTGTCTGTCTGTCTGTCTGTCTGTCTGTCTGTCTGTCTGTCTGTCCGTCCGTCCATCCATCTATCTATCTGTCTATCTGTCTGTCTGTCTATCTATCTATCTATCTATCTATCTGTCTGTCTGTCTGTCTATCTATCTATCTATCTATCTATCTATCTGTCTGTCTTTCCATCTATCTGTCTGTCTATCTATCTGTCTGTCTATCTATCTATCTATCTATTTACATGTATCTGTCTATCTATCTGTCTGTCTTTCTGTCTACGATAAGTGTGTTAATCCAATCTCCTAGAATACCACATATTGCCTTCATTCCTTTATCTGTGCTTCTGACAAATTTACAGGAAATCAATTTTTATGTGTTTGCTTGCTAAGCAATAAGAGTCTTACATTGACAGGAATTCCAGTTTCATTTTGTATCCTGAAGACAAATTACTTTTCTAATTCAAAGGCTTTTAATTTCAGAGTTCGTCCACAACAAATGCCAATTTTGCGCCACTAGTCAACAAACTGAGTGATATACAGTATGCAGGTATTTCTCTTGATATTTTTACTTCCTCTTTATCTGTTTAGGGGATAACTGATAGTGTTACCGTATACCTGGATTTTTTTTCGGTTCCGTTTAATTTTTGCCCTCAGTTCAGAGGGCGAATTGAAACTGAAGCGAAAATGTCAAGCTGAATAACTGATTCACAACAATGCACGCCATCCACAAGACTTTGGTGTTTTAGAGTCAATTAACCCTTTCAAACCTAAGTGTCAAGATGGTATGATCTTTTTTATTGTTTAGACAAGTCTACTATGGCCTGTAGGGTTTAAAGGGTTAATGAAGAAGGTGAATATTTTTTGCGGTAAATGGGCTAAAATATCCAAATACTGTCTATTTACATGAATTATATTGTCATGGTAATTTAGACGGACTGAATATTAAGATTGTGGCAATGTACTGGAAAATCATTCTTGTTTACGAAAAACCAGAAAAACACTCAAATTTCACAAATTTTCGGCCACTTGGCCTTTATCAAGTGAAAGATGACAATATGTATATCAGTTACATAGTATTAAGACTGCACAATACAAAGGTCCAGTGCAAATGTTTATCGATGTTTACCGATTACGTCACGAGCAATGACATCATATCGTTAACGACACATGCATGTTACCGCGTACACTAGTAGACCTATATAAGTATACATTTACCAATTATTTTTGCCAATGGATTATCAAACAAATAGAAAACTTAAAAGAAATTATATGTGATAAATAACTATATACATACCATGAGTTACAAAATATCCGGATGGTATATATCATTGAAAAATTAGGAAAGGGGGGTGCTTGGAATTACTACCAAATAATTATAAATCATATACAATATTTTACCAATTAGAAAGAACATATATAACACGATTTAGTCAATTTCTACAAACAAAAAACAGAATTGGATCTAGAAAAATGTTCATCTGAAGAAGCGGTAGTGGCTATCTGAAGCATCAAAATAGATGTAGAAAATAATGAAGCGTATTCTTAAAGAAATTGTTTATATGATAACAGCATAATATACTAAAATATAACCCTTCAATCCCGGCTATTGTCAAAATTAACCAAATTTATTTACAAAACAGTTCTTTGCCCTTCTTATTTCATATAAGTATTATTGTCACGACAGTCCTCCATATTCATATTTATATATCCATTATCTTGTTTATTTCCTGAATTGCTATAAAAATCCAGTTTAGATTGTTAAATCTACATTAACTTGGACAAAAAGATTGCTATGACTGACTTCTTTTCAATAAATTTAATTTCATGTATTAATGTTTTGTATAGCACCGAGAATCAAATCCGGTCCTACCCAGATTCCATGCATTATTGTAATTCTTCCACTTCCGTATTGACAACGAGTCTGTTGCCCTATTAGATTTTAATTTTTAAAAATGTGCTGACAATTTATCGTGATAGAACAATACTTGACAGATGTGCCTTTAATCGAATCGTTGCTGGTTTGAATTTATCAGGCAATAATTTAAACAATTTCTAATTTTCAGATCAAGATGTAACAGTTACCGACTTAAACATACGCAACATGTTACCAGCAAAGTTAGATAGGTACTACAGGTATGCCGGAAGTCTAACCACACCCCCATGCTTTCAGAGCGTCATATGGTCCGTATTCGATGCCACAATTTCACTATCAAATGCTCAGGTTTGTATCAAATTTCTGATGTTGTTTTCGTGGCCTCGTTTTAAAGCGAATTTGTTGATGACCTATTGACTTATACTAGTATTCTGTTTTGAAATTGGCAGAACATTTGTCTACGTTCCAGTTAATTTTTTCTGAATACTCTATAACTGAAAGTTCTGACGGACACAGACAAATAAATGACCCCAATGTCCTTATAAACAGTCAGTGTAGCGCAATGGTAAATTTATGCAACCCAGTTTTGTCTTTGAATTGGGCAGGGTGTATCTACGATTGTATGGTGGTTGCCACTGTTTGGAACCGCTATACCCATGGTCTCATGCGATCGAAATCTCGTACATATTTCTATTATTCATGAAACATCAGCCAATGTGAGTAAACCGTGCTCACATTCGTCAACCAATCAGATCGAGACTTTTAAACAATTTCAGAATTGTATTGGCTCAACATACTATGCGTTGCCGATCACAACTACTGTGATTGGATGAATTAGACAACACCTACTCCTTATAAATATTCATTTGCTACGAGAAATTTTGATCGCATAAGATCACGGGTAGGATGGAACATAGTGATTTAAAACTTGTTTTACGACATGGGTGGTTGAAGGCGAGACATTTTTTATCACTCCATTTTTATTTCGACATCAATGTCAATAATGTATATAATTTCTAAGCACCAAATTTAAGATGCTCAAGAAGATCGTTTTTTATTTTCTGTTAGACTTCAGTTGAGCTAAAATTTACGAAAGATGCATACTTTCTAAAGAGAAAGTGGTATCATAGAAGGCCAAAATATAAATCTAAATGTATAGCAAAATTCGTCTAAGAGCTTCCACTGTAAAAGTGAATGTCAGCTTGTGAGAAGTAGAATTTAAATGGTATTGAAATGATACTATAATAGAGAAATATTACTTTAGTATAAAATTATAGGTGGGTACCCAAATACCAGATACTGGGTTTATGTATACCCTTGAGGACTCAAACGGTTTACCGGCAGTGGTAACGGCCCAGTGGTTATAAATATCATTAATAATATCGAAGTTATAGTTTTACAATAAAAGGCCAAAACAAATGATCAAGGCGATCGTTTCTTAAATGAAGTTCCGGTTTTACTGACCGTATATATCTTATTTTCTATAGAAAATTACAAATTCATTCACTTTTATCACAATAAATAATTAGGAGTAAGACGGCAACCGTTTTAAGCTGCCGTATGATTTATGTAACTTCGAGTGAAAATAATTGACTCTGTGTAGCAGTGGCTATGGAATTGTTTTTACGACAGTAAAAATATTTACTACTCCAGAACAAACTATTGTAACCGCAGTTAAAAGTATAAAAGTAAATAATGAGTAGGATGGTCGACCATAATCGTTTCTGTCATTAAGACTCTTACACTTAAGTGTGAATTTTAGACATATGTTTCATTCAGAAAGAAGAAAAAATGGTATACGACAAGGGGACTGATATGGTGTGTTTATTTTGTAGATTGCAGCGTTCAGAACACTCACTTCGAGTCAACAAGGTAATGGCACCAAACAATTCATTTTGGACAACTACCGCCCTGTGCAGCCACTGAACAACCGTGACGTAACAAAGAGCTTCACTTTCAGCTCTGCGCCATTTACAAGGTCAAACTTGTATCTTATAACATTTCTATTCCCCTTTATGTATATGCATTATTAGCACTTAGGAACATCAACTAGACAAACGACAACTGGATAATTCTAGATGTATTCCGTATATAACGTTGAACTTTGAATATAACGTTGAACTTTTGATTATTGCGATTATGAAATATTGATTTATAATGTGAGGAAAGTCTATTTCTTTCATAATCACAATTAAGATATGTGCACGCACGGACACAAAATGTTACAGATGCATTAGATAGAGTTAATAAATTTTGCTAAGATCCGTATCTATAGCAAGGGTTATCTGTACATGGTATGTATATATCACCTCATACGATCATACAAAGTGGTTTTTTATTGACTCGCTGTTCTCTTTTGCCAATTAAAGGTACAATATAATATTAAAGAAAACTAGTGCTTCAACTTGTTGGATATGAATTTTGAATGCTCGTTTTTTATTCTCAATAATTAGGAACTTACAAGAGTTATTTCCCTTTCTATGTATTAGTAATTATGATGTTTGTTTCGTATTTATGTAAATATTTACAATTTAAATTGTATAGTAAGAAAGTCATCTTTGTTTGAAAGCGATGTTTACCAGTATCAGTATTAATTTAGATAGAACAACTGAATCCAATGATACATTTACCTCTTGTGCATTTTGTGTCTCCAGGGTTATAGGATGACGAATTGATAACTGATCGGTACTCAGTTTCATGACAATTTTGTGATAGAATGGTGTTTGAAAAATACAAATATGAGTGATAGACGTTTATTTAGATATATATTTCACATGCTCCAGTATTATATTTAAACACATATTGTTGTTGTTTTCAATGTACATTGTAGAATTATTCGAATTTGAGATTTTGTATACATAATTTAAATGAAGAAATGTATTATATAAGATTAAAGTTGAATTCTTACAGTGATAAAGTTGTCATTCTCTATATATTAGGAGTTGTATCACATATCCATCCACACAGGTGTTCAGGTGGTAGAGTCTTCAAATCGCAAGTGGAAATCGATTCCCAAAACTGGATCATGCCACTTGACACACGGATGTAGATAATAATAAAATCTCGGATACCATTGTGCGTGTAACTGGTCAAAAGGAGATGCTTTCTTCCTCCATGACACCTGATCCCATTTCTTGATTACAAGAGGTCCATGTTTGTCCAATTTTTACCTGTAACCTGACATACTATACGACAGGAAATTAATCACTTACATTGCCAGTCTAGTTGACAGAAACGATCGTCTTGACCATTATAATTTTGGTATTATGTTTATAATATTTACATGTATATGGAGTGGAACTGCCACAAATTATAATCTCTGCTATGGGTTGCCGCTAATGTAGGATGGGTTCTTACAAGTGCCACGCCTACAGTGACCTCAGGTTGACGACCAGTGGTCTTCAACAGCTTTATGTGAAGTGCCAGAAATTTTATCTTTGCAAAAAATAGTAAACGGAAACGGAAATACATTTATATCAAAGTCGAGCTAAACTGCTGAAATCTTAATGAGAGAAATGACTGTCTTGAGCATTGGTTTTGACTAGCTTTTTGAAAAAACTTTTACTTTGGTATTCACTACCATTTTTCAATCTTTGGTAGATTGTCCAGTCATGCCAAACGTTCTATCACTACACTACCATAAGGAGAGAGAGAGAGAGAGAGAGATCTGCCGAAATGAAATTTTAATTTAAAATATTTATTTTGCAAAACCAATTCTGTACCGTGACAGTGATCTAAGAAAGATAACTCTTGCAACCTTACTGACTAATCATTATCTGAACGATTGTTCAATAGTGCATTTGTTTGTGTTGAAACGGTGTAGTTAGGTTTAATCCTTGTTTCCCACTATTGGAAATTCAGTTATCCTGATAATCCCACACGCTTTGTCCATATTGACCCGCAAGAATCATAGTTAACTTTAACTTTAAAACAACAACTGAATTTCAAAAAGTGGGACAGTCGGGACAACACAAAAAGTAATTAGTTTACCTGTTTGCTTAAACAATTAGGTAAGTGCACTAAAAAGTATCTTATGTTTTCTGATTTTAATTTTCTTAAATACACTTATCAAAGCATGTAATTTGTTTATACAGGCATCAATTTCTCTTTTGTAATACAAACATGTCCAGATTGTCACACATTTGAAAGTCTTGATTGTCCACAAAATTTGCCTTGATTGTCCCACATTTATTTTTTATCTTTTTTACTTGTATATACCGAAAGTGGGACGATAATCAGGACGACACCTGTAGATACACGTCACTTAATATAATCACATCGCTGACTATATATTTATATTTACTTGCTATCATATTCTAAAAATCAACACTTCTATTAGTAGAGTGTGCTTCAGTATAAACAGAATATAATATCAGACTTGGCCTTGATAAAAACTATCTATACAAAACTTTCTGTAGGATAATGATTGTCTGTGATAACAATCTACCTAGGGAAAAGTACCTGTACCGTGTCAGTACTAACAACATGTTCATATAATCTTGCAGTACGAAAGGACCGGATTCCAGCCACATATGCACTCTTAAATAACTTAAGATTGACATATTGTTTTTGGTGATTTTGACGAGAAACTGTGAAAACGTACCTATAAATACAGCAAGCACTGGAGATAAACATATACAAACATTTTATGGCTGGCTTCGATAATCATATTTCGCTTAATGCATCAACCCCCTGGAAAACAATGGAATCTGCTGTAAATCAACGACTTACGACCAGTCCAAATGTGTTTAAAGGGTAAATGAGAAATGCAGGTTGTCAAAATGGATGTTTTTGTTCGTATTAAAAGTATCAAATATTCGACGTTTTATACAAATAAAATGTTTTTTTAAACTCCCTGGCTGGAAAATAACGTGTTATCATGTCATAATTGTAAAAAACGAATGTGAATAATTATCAAGTAAACATCAGATACTTACATGGTTGACTGGAATATCAACAGTCGGTGTATTTTTCTCATTCTAGGCAATATATGGATGTTAACATTTTCTACGGCAAAACATGTATATCGTTTTCGCCTTTTAAATAAAAGTTTAAATAAAATCGTTGGGTACTTGTTGTTTTCAAATGGCAGCCTGTATGCTTTTAAGGAGGAAAACGGTGAAAACAGAAAGTCGTTCAAAGTATTTGTAATTTCATTTCAAAACACAGATACATTTTAACTGCTTAAGTGACTGTACATAAATACTACTACCTGTCGTGTCGGGTATCATACCACCACACAGTATTACTGTATACAGGGAGATTTTCGCCCGTCATTTTTTCGCCCCGTCTTATTATCGCCCTCATCAGTGGGCGAATTAAAAACGGAAAATTCGTGTATTTTGATAATTGTAGAGGGTATCTATTATATATTTCATTTTAAACTTCACAAAATTGTTTTAAAAAACTTTAACGTAAACAGAAGTAGAAAGTAGACATATGTAGCAGGGCGAAAGTAACACGGGGCGAATATAAGTCTGTATATATAGTATATGAAAGCACAGAAAACAACGTATTAATCGTTAGGGAGACCAAAAGAAGGCACAGAAATTTGATGGACCCCAGGAAGGTTCAGTGGTGGGATCATGTGTCAAGGAGGAGTAAGCATCCACTGTCGACCGATCACATCCACTTTGACTCCACAGTCAAATTCAACTCAGGGAAAATACCATGTTACTTATGATACAGGTCAGCCGTAGGTAAGATAATTATTTCTCAATAAGGAAACTAATAGTAAGTTCTTTTTGTCAATATATCGATATTTATTCTACACGGAACTTATACATACATCATCCCATTAAGACAACATTCCGATATACCCATATTTGAAATCCGTATGTTATTTTTATATGATTAACCTGATTGCGCTCATGTTTTTCTTAGCCTTATAAAGGTTTTTTTCACTTACATATTTTAATGTGAAATGTCATTTTTTCTCCAAACAAGGAAATTATTTTAGATATATATCGCGTGTTATTTCATCAGAAACACAAGACAGTGTATGTTCCACAGCTCCATGATGATTTGCACGTTCGTGTGGTTTCTTCTAGAAATTCTGCTACAGGTAAGGCTATTAATGGTTTGGTTAATTTAAACAAAAGTGATCAATAATAATTTTGCTGTCTATAAAAAATATATATATATAGTCGTTATCTCGAAACTCATGGAATCGACCCTATTACTTCGATATATCCGGAATTCAAGATAACCGAAAATTTTAATTGATATATTATTATATAAATATCGGGGCTGGCCATTCAATTATGACTTATCCGATTTCGACATAACGAGATTGCACTCAATATATTAAACGTGTAATACTGATTAATGTTATTATAGTCTTGTCAGAATATTTGAAACATCTGTTAACTAGATGAAATATTCGTCTTTTACTGTGAATACATGTTGGTTAATTGTTTGCCTTGTATGATGCCATATTAATGTTTCGAAGTCTTTCTTTTTTTTTAATTCGAGCTCAAGTGGAGTCTTATTGACAAAAACGATAGTCTTGAGCACTTGTTTTAGACGTTTATTTTGCTTTTGTTTGTTTGTTTATTGTTGTTTAACGTCCGACTCAAGAATATTTCACTCATCACAAACGACTGAGCCAGTGCCAGCTCCATTTCTTTTGCAAAACTATAACTTTGATATTGTTTATAATATATATATATATATATATATATATATATATATATATATATATATATATATATATATATATATATATATATATATATATATATATATATATATATATATATATATTGTATGTAATAATATTTGTAATTAACTCATTTCTATATTTGTTTGCTGTTAGATACATCCAGTTATTAAATGCATGCATTTTAACCCGAGAACAAAATGCTATATGATACTAATCAATTAATAAACATTTTACAGGAGTACATAGTCTTTATATGTTCTCGTCCCAAATCATCTCGAGTTTGTAAAAGGCTTAAGACAATAAGTTGCATATTTTATACATTTTAGTTTCATGTCGAAACGTACACTATTGATGAAGTTATCCACAAAGCTGCCGAATCTCGTAAGTAAACGACATTTATGAAATTTTTGGTAGCGAAGTATAGTACATGTATATATCAATTAATAAATCTGTTTGGTGCTGCATCGTTATACTCTTAACTGTGAGAAAAATAACATCCTTTCAAAATCAATGCAAACTGTTATTTTCACTCGGCCAATCAAAATACTTTTCAGATTTTCAAAATACGTTTTCTTGTTTTACGCGCTCATGTTAAATATTATTCGTCCACCTCGAGCGATGAAATAAAAATGTTATTCATAAAACACTGGCAAATATACTATGTTTAATCGTGTTACTGACTTTTACAATGCTTTGTGCTACATGCAATATTTTTTTTATTCAGGCGTCCAGTTTTTGATTGTAGAGAAGAGACCGCCAGACCTCAAGTAAACTGGCAAACTTTCTCACAATATTAGCTTAGCTTTTCAGCGGTGCCGTTGACTAGAGATGAGAGATTTCATGGCTTTGGTTTTTAGCAGTACCGTTGACTAGGGCTGAGAGATTTCATGGCTTTGGTTTTTACCGGTACCGTTGACTAGAGCTGAAAGATTTCATGGCTAAGATTTCCAGCGGTACTGTTGACTAGACCTGAGAGATTCATGGCTTTGGTTTTCAGTGGCATCGTTGACTAGAGCTCAGACATTTCATGGTCTAAAGCGCGATGATCTAGCCACGCGATCACGAAGCTCCCTCCATGAATTTCCATAATTATGTTTGTAAAGATGTCTATATTTATGTACCAGTGATTATACTACAAAAGTGACCCCTTCCATTGCGTTCCGAGGGGACCGCGTGGTTAGAACATCGGTCTTTAAACCATGAAATCTCTCACTTCTAGTCGGAGCAGGTTCGTGCCCCGCTGGAACCTAAACTGAGTTCTGTAAAAAGTTTGCCAGTTAACTTTCGAAAAGCCTGGTCGATGGGCTCTTCCCGTGTGTTTTGTAACCGAGTTCTCTTCTCCACCATTAAAATGCCATTGGCAGAAAATACTATTCAAATACAAAAAAAAAATCAAATTCCATAGCATTGCCTCGCTCCTTTGTAAATGCCTATAATCTTTGTCTTTAATCCTGTACCTCTGCTTCTTTTTTTTACTGAATATAGACACAGTCGAAAAATTGAGTTATAATTTTATGATATGATAATATCTGTTTAGCACACGACCATTTCATATAGAAAAGGAAGTTACTCAATGATAGGTTGTCACAAGCCTACTTTTGTTTTGACATCTAACATTTAAAGCTGCAGCATTTGGTATGGTAGCTCAAGACGACATTATGGAGATCATGTTTGAAATGGATATCAGGATGAACTTAGACGATTTCATAAAAATGAAGGAAGAAAGGTTTGTTGCTACATTCAGCAATTAAGTTAGCAATAATCTATATAATTATAATAATATATTTATGTGTAATCGACATTTGTAAAACTGGTAGTGATGACAAAATACACACACACGCACGGATGTACGCAAGTACAGATGTATCACATTGCCTTTGTTAGCCCTCTCCTGTTCACCTAAGCTTAACATATTTGGTGCAAGTAGGCATCTAAAGAATACGGGACTGTCGCATATAAAAGTTGTAGCCCCACCACCATAATTTTTAGAGTTATTCCCCTTTGTTGATTATGTTTGTCAGTTATATGTAACTGATTTCATCACCTGGACTCCCCATATTTAGTACAGGTATACATTTTACAGAAAAGAGAATGTCACATACAAAAGTTACATCTTTCCTTCCAAATCTTAAATAAATGTAAATTTAGAAATCAAATAAGCGACTTAAGTATGAACTCATTATGTCAAGTAGAAGATTTTGATTGATTTTAATTATTATTTTTTATATATTTCTTATTTACTGAAGGTTGGTTACAAAGGCGTCTATTGATTAATATAGATATATGATTTTTTATAATTGAATAATGACCTAATGTTATGGCAAACATTAAGTTATCCTGATCAAAGCTTGGGACACATCTAGGATGGCGGTCTCCATATTAATACTGGAAAATGAAGCATTCTATATAAAGACGCCGAAAATGATTTTCAGCTTTACTGATTTTATTTATTCTAGTGCGTGGAATGAAACAAGACCAAAACGCAAGGCGGTACGCAAGGGGTTACGAAGATGGACTGACAACATAGTGCCATACGAATTTGGCTATCCATTCAGTAATTAAAGATCAACTGTTGATATGACATTCTAGCTTTTTATCGTATCATTTCTACTAGTACTTTTATGATTTCTGCTTCTACTACTACTGCTACTACTGCTGCTACTCCTACTATTATCTCTGTTACTTCTACTACTGGTACCACCAACACCACCACCACCACTACTACTACTACTACTACTACTACTACTACTACTACTACAACTACTAGTTACTGCTACTACTACTACTAGTACTACTACTGCTGCTATTACTACTACTGTTACTACTACTGCTGCTACTACTACTATTACACTACTACTACTACTACTACTACTACTACTTATTATTATTATTATTATTATTATTATTATTATTATTATTATTGCTACTTTTACTCATGTATAAATGAAATAATTAGAATAATTTTAATATTATATGTGGACTTTACAATGTGTTTGGGCAACACAATCATCTTAGAAAAGCTATTTATTTACAACATTGCTGTTTTTCAGTTTCGGTTTTGATTCACTTTCATTTATTTTATGACAATAAGTTTTACTTTTAAATAGACTCTGCAGAACTTGCCGTAATCCATTCAGCCATTGATGAGTGGAGACGTCATACGTGTCTTGATTTTAGAAAAGCGACAAACGAAGACAAAAATAAGATATCTTTTGAAGACGGAGATGGGTGTGTATAGTTTATAAGTAAATAAAATGCTAAGTATACAAATATCATAAAACAATACAAAAAAATGCTCAGGACGATCGGTTATTTGATCGTTTCGTTTCTGTGAATTCGACTTCAACATTTGAGCGCCAATTTAAAAATAGATTTTCTAAAGGGAAAGTGTTATAATACAAGGCCAGATAATAAATCTAAATGTATAGCCAAATCCGAGTTACCACTGTAAAATATGACCGATCTTTTAAATGATTTAGATTTTTAGATATCTGCCAAATATTACTTTAGTATAAGACTATCAGCTGGTACCGTAATACCAGGTACCAGGTTTATGTATACCTTCGGGGACTCAAACTGTCCACCAGCAGTGGCAAGGACCTAGTTATTATAAACATAATACCAAAGTTATAATTCTCAAGACTATCGTTTCTGTCAATTAGACTTCATCAGCTGAGCTCCAATTTTGAATAGATTTTCTAAAGGGAAATAAAGTGAGTCATGACAGAGATTATGACAGTCGAGTGTTTTTTTTTTAAAGTGGCTGACGTTAACTGTTAACAATGATTGGGATATAATGTTAGAATAATTCTATTCTCCTCAGGGGTAAATACCAATGTTAAATATTAAATCATAAGTTGACATACTATCCAATATGGCTATATCAATTCTGTAGCCTGTGTCTGCTGATTGGTTCCGCTTTATTCACTTAATTGTTTTACATGGGCAAAATATGTTTTGTGTCTAAACAATGCGATTATGAGATCTTCTCGAAGAATATAAAGTAATTCAAAATATTTCTAATAACACACTTAGACATTTTTCGCTGGATAAATTCCAATGACGGTGCAATAAATAAAATAAGAGGGCGTAGCAGAATTTGTTTGAAAATAAAATAATAGGTACAAGCGTATCCACAGAAAATAAAGTTCATACATTAAATTAAAATGCCAAACGTTTTGCAATGACGTCAATTTGTTTTATCTTACAAATCATGTGTACGATTATCAGTAATAACCCATCAAATACAGGCAAAGGTTGACATAATCAAAATAGACTTTGTATAGTTGGTTATATAACATTATATGAGAATATATAGAGGTATCGGGCCTCTGTGGGTCAGTGGTTAGAGCATCGCACTTTAAACCATGACATTTCTCACTTCTAGTAAGCGCAGGTTCGAGACCCACTGGAACCAAAGCTGATTTGGTGAGAAAGTATGTCAGTTTTATACGTAAGGAAGGCCAGTTGTCATTGTGGGGGTACATTGTAAGCAGGATCTCTAATCCACCATTAAATACTGACCACCGTCATATGACGTAATGATTGTTGAGTGTGACGTAAAATATTATTCAAATTTATAATGTTTCACAGTTACACCGTTAAACATGTTAAATATCAACTACCACTAATAATCAACAGACAATGAGAGCACATGTTGAATAAAAAGAATCTACAAAGTATAAATCAATAGAATGTCCAGTACATAGATACAAATCCGGTAAAAAGGGATAAACACAGACATCTGGATACACAAGAGGTGGGATCAGGTGCCATGGAGGAGTAAGCATCCTCTGTCGACCGGTCACACCCGCCGTGAGTCCACAGTCAAGTCCAATGAAATACGTGAGAAGTGTATCTCGTCACAATTGGTACAGACGTCTCAACAACCGCCAACGAAAAGGCAACTCAACATTTCACTTTCATGTATTTCATAATTTGAACTATCGATCTTGACTCTTTTGATAGTTGCTCATCTTACATGGGAATGATCGGTGGGAAACAGAAGATTACGTTAGCAAGTGGTTGTCGTGTGGTAAGACATTTTAGCAAGAATTACAAAATCAAATTGTAAATTTAACATTTTTTGTCTTCAACATGAAAGATCGTATCATGACTTTTTTATCTTTTATGCAAAAGAGCATATCAGCGTTCACATATTCCATTTAAAACATTCAAAACTCGGAAAACATTATTTTACCAATATAACTCAAGTCTCACAAATTTGCTCAACTTCAGCTAAATCTGTGATCTGATTGGCCAGGATAAGAGTAATATGATTCGCCGAGCAGGCCAAATTATAATATTCTCAGAGTTAAGAATATTTGTTAAGATTTGAGCAAGTGGGCCGTGGGCCAGGCAACCTAAAAGTTGAGAATGTATCCAAGTCCGAGAATATTCTTTGCCTGCTAAGCTAGTCAGTTTTCAGGATTAGCCACAGATGAGTGAGATTTTTAGACTTATAATTTTCAAATTTTCATGTTGCTATAGACTTATATGTGTCGGATTCTAAATTCTGTAATGTAATCTGATATGAATATAATCATATTTAGATCTTATCTAACAACTTCCTAAAATAAACTTCAAAACGAAAATATTATTTACAGTAAAACATGTCTGGTTATATTACTTTATCTATCGATGAGTTCATATATTCACAGTAAAAAATAAACAAACAAACAAACTATTATTTATCAGTAATGAAGACCCACTGATCATAATCTAAAATATTTTTTTTGTATTTATGACAAATCTCAATAACATTAAAAAGATAGCGTAAAGTTTCAGCGTTGTAGCGCGTATGAATTGTCAAAAGTAGTTCCGGAACCTCAAAACCGGTCAAAGAGTGCACCTTTTCATCTAATGAAATGGAAATGGAAATCGAAAGTAGGATATGTAAAATAATGTACATATCACTTTTGTGTATTTCAGAAACAAATTGTTATTCATGAAATCGGACACGCAATAGGATTTCAACATGAACAGTCACGCCCGGACAGAGACGAATATGTCGAGATCGTAGAGAAAAATTTGCCCTCCTCACTTGATTTCAACTTTGAAAAGCTGCCTTATTCCGTTGTCAATACTTATGATGTGAAATATGACTACAGGAGTATCATGCATTATGGCACACGTGTAAGTAGATATTTTTGTTTCGTCTTATTGTTGATTGTTTTGCTAAGAGCTTGCCATTTATATATAGAGTCGTCACCGGTGATAGATAAATAAAGTGCCACAAAGTTTGACCTGTGCTATGGATCCTCATTGATGAAGTGTCCTTTAATGATCCATACTTGACACTGCTTTTTAATCTCCAACAACAGACCCATTCTTTCATTCCATATGCCGAGGACAAAATAAGTTATTACCCTTTTTAAAGTCAAATGTATGGGCCATAACGGGGACTGAACCCTGATCATTCCGCTTGCCAGTCGAACACTCTTTTTCAGGATCAGTGCAAGCTGTATTAAGGAAATATGTAACACTGTAGAGAACGAATAACTTGACCTGCTTCTACATTATAATTCAGTTCTGAATAACGTACATTTTCCACTGATAAAGTCTAAATATTGAGAGCCGATCATAGCCTCAGATTTTCTTGCTAATTTAAATGTTCTGAATTGGGAAATTGCATGTAAATATCTCCAATTGTTTTAAACCGGTAATACGGGAACCATCCACTTAAAGAAATATATTTCCGTTCGGCATGAATGGTGAGTTTTGCACATGATAAGATAATATATTACTTCCCTTTATATCAATATGACATACCACTCTGTCAGTTCAGCTTTGCCAATATGCAATACAACCCCCGGATGTTAAAATCTCTGAAGAGTTGTGCTCGCAATAAATCTAAGTTTATATTCTCACTAAACTGAAGTCTAATTACTTAACCCTTTTATCCCTAAGTTTCTAGATAGTATGCTCTTTTTTCTATTGTTTAGACTGGTCCAATGTGGTCTATAGGGTTGAAAGGGTTAATATTAATTAATTAATTATTTTCATCGTGCAGCGAAATCATATAGAATAATTGCGCAAAATGTGCAACAATGTTCAAAACCCAAAATCGGCAACGCTGAACTGAGGTTGATTTCCCTCCTGCCAGAGTTGTGGGGCGCCATATTCTTCGTCCCCCGCAGATGCGATTTTCGTGGCAAATATTTGCAATTTTATTATAATAAAGAGAAATGAACAGCTTTCAGAAAATACTTTGAACATTTTAATTTAACAGTTTATTGCGCTTCTTTAAATGGTTCAAAATACTTGTATAAAAATGTTACAAGATGAGGTTACAAAGAGGCCAAAACAAATGTTCAAGGCGATCTTTTCTGTCCATAAGACTTCATCAGAATTTAACATTACAATCAGATACTTATGATGAGAAAGTCGAAATTTCCGTGTCTGTCATATAGTTTAGTTGTTAATTTCGCTTCTGTGTCTATAGTTAGTAAAATGTCGAAGTAAGAAGCGTGTGTGCTTGATTCGAAAGCCATACGATGGTTGATAAAATCTCGTATTCGAAAACTTAAAGGGACTGTGAAAACACGTTATCCCTCTGTATTTAGTGATCCAGAAATAGTTACTGAACTGGATAGGTTGCATGACCAATATGTGCTGGTACCAGCAGACAAAGCCTCAAATAATATAGTTTTTATTTGTAAGGCACATTACACTAATTGTTTATTAGAAGAACTTGGGTTTAATATGAATTCTGGTAATCCTACATATACACGTAGCTCACTTTCAAAGGACGAGATCCTTCAAAATCACGTATCCGTATTACGCTCATTTGATATACCTACAACGGATACCGATTTCGAGCTGCCATATTTATATTGGATACCTAAACTTCATAAAACCCCATATAAGCAAAGATACATAGCAGGATCCAGCAAATGTTCTACCAAACCTTACCAAGATATTGACAGCCGTGAAGGAGAAACTTCAACAATACTGTACAGTTGCTTATTCCAGAAGCGGTGTAAATCAGATGTGGATATTTAAAAATTCTAATCAGCTTTTAGAAAATTTGGAGGCACACAATTTTTCTCGAATTCACAGCATCAAAACTTATGACTTCTCTACTCATGAAAAATTAAAAGAAAGACTTTTCAGCATCATAGAAAACTGCTTTTTCACTAAAGGTGGTACCCGAAAATTTAAATATCTAGTGATTGGCTATCAGGATACTTATTTTGTCAAACACCACTCTGATTCTACACATAAATATACTGAAGTTGATATAAAAAAACATGCTGGAATTTCTAATAGACAATATGTTTGTAATGTTCGGAGACGTGGTCTTTCAACAAACTGTCGGCATTCCCATGGGAACCAATTGTGCTCCTTTATTGGCCGATCTGTTCCTTTATTCACACGAAGCAGACTTCATTCAGAAACTTCTGAATCTAAAGAAGAAAACGTTAGCGGTGTCTTTTAATTTGACATTTAGATATATCGACGACGTTTTGTCAATTAATAATGACAATTTTCATACGTATGTCAATGCGATATATCCCAGGAAACTAGAAATTAAAGATACAACAGAATCAAGCACACACGCTTCATACCTATACATTTTACTTAATATAAACACAGACGGGAAATTAGCAACGAAGCTATACGATAAACGCGACGATTTCGGCTTTCCCATCGTAAATTTTCCACATTTAAGTAGTAATATACCTCAGTCATCTGCATATGGAGTTTATATTTCACAAATGATCCGATATGCCAGGGCGTGCACAACATTTGAAGATTTCATATACAGAGGTAAACTACTCACTGACAAATTATTGACACAGGGATATCGAAAACCGCGTTTAATGTCAACGTTCCGCAAGTTTTACGGTCGGTATAAATAGTCTTGTTTGCGACTACTCTGTTTCACTAAGTGAAATGTTGAGTTGCCTTTTCGTTGGCGGTTGTTGAGACGTCTGTACCAATTGTGGCGAGGATACATTCCTCACGTGTTTCACTGGACTTGACTGTGGACTCACGGCGGGTGTGACCGGTCGACAGGGGATGCTTACTCCTCCATGGCACCTGATCCCACCTCTAGGTTTCCAGAGGTCAGTATTTGTCCATTTTTATCGGATTTGTATCTATGTCCTGGACATTCTATTGATTTACACTTTGGTATCTGAGGTTTTTATATTTCATCGTGCAGCGAAATCATATAAAATAATTGCGCAAAATGTGCAACAATGTTCAAAACCCAAAATCGGCAACGCTGAACTGAGGTTGATTCCCCTTCTGCCAGAGTTTTGGGGCGCCATATTCTTCGTCCCGCGCAGATGCGATTTTCGTGGCAAATATTTGCAAATTTATTATAATAAAGAGAAATGAACAGCTTTCAGAAAATACTTTGAACATTTTAATTTAACAGTTTATTGCGCTTCTTTAAATGGTTCAAATTACTAGTATAAAAATGTTACAAAATGAGGTTACAAAAAGGCCAAAACAAAGGTTCAAGGCGATCTTTTATGTCCATAAGACTTCATCAGTTAAACTCGAATTTATCATTACAATATAAAACCTCAGATACTTATGATGAGAAAGTCGAAATTTTCGCGTCTGTCGTATAGTTTAGTTGTTAATTTCCCGTCTGTGTCTATAGTTAGTAAAATGTCTAAGTAAGAAGCGTGTGTGCTTGATTCTGTCGTATCTTTAATTTCTAGTTTGCTTGGATATATCGCATTGACATAAATATGAAAATTGTCATTATTAACTGACAAAACGTCATCGATATATCTAAATGTGAAATTAAAGGAAAAAGCAATTTTTTCTACTTTTGATTCAGAGGGTTCTGAATGAAGTCTGCTTCATATGAATAAATGAACATGTCAACCAATAAAAAATCACAATTGGTTCCCATAGGAATGCCGACAGTTTGTTGAAAGACCACGTCTCCGAACATAATAAATAAAATGTCAGCCAATAAAGGATCACAATAAACAATTATATTAATGTAGTAACAAGTCCTCGTCACAATTGGTACAGGAAACCGAACAATAATGTATATTTCCGAAATAAAGAGTTGTCCAAAAAAGGCCAATTTATAAATCTAGATATGTTGCCAAATTCATTATTTTACAGGCGTTTTCTACCAATGGAGAGATTACAGTACGTACAAAGGATGGTTACTTCCAGGACGTTATTGGGCATGCGCCGACTCTTAGTTACTATGACATTCAACTGGCGAATGTTATGTACAGATGCAACGGTATATATATATATATATATATATATATATATATATATATATATATATATATATATATATATATATATAGAGAGAGAGAGAGAGAGAGAGAGAGAGAGAGAGAGAGAGAGAGAGAGAGAGAGAGAGAGAGAGGACTGAACTGGCTCCGTCAGTAGCACGCGGGTACGAGTCCAGCTGGCAGCAGGTTGGCTTCTTGTCTTTCGTTTGAGATAATAAAACCCGAAGTTTCAAAGCAGTTGGTGAGGTTTCCATATGAGTGAAAGATTCTTGATTGGGACGTCAAACAACAATAAACAAATGTGTTCAGGTATTTAGGTTAATTAAAATTTCCGTGAATGGACTTAAAATATGATATCAGGCTAAAGTAATTTTAGACAGGTACCTACTTTCTTGTCTAGTGGTAGAGTATAAGATTCGTAATCAGAAGGTCAGAGGCCATACCTTAGATTTTTCCAAATGCAGTTATAGGTCTACCATGGTAAAGTGGCACATCCGGGTTCTGTCAAAAACCAAAACAAAAATCTAGTTTCCCAAAATAGTAATGCACAGGTAAAACTAAGTCATGTATGACTGCAGCTCTAATATTTTTGCTGCCGAAAACAAGTCTTTCACCCCTGTTATGATTCAATTTAGACTTAAGATGTATTTTTAGATATGTGCCAATTTACCTTGGTAGACCTATACTGCTCTTCTGTTAACTACACAACTAGTAAAAACAACGTGTCTTTCGAATGATACTTCAACTCATCAACCCTTGAAAAACAATGAACTCTTCTGAAATTCAATGAGTCAGACCAGTCCAAATAGGTAGGTGGGTTAAACACTTGTGTCGTTTATTCATTTGTAATTTAAGTAAATTGGAAATGGGTACACGACAGTATGTGCCACAAATGGCGTTGGACGAATATAGTCTAACTGGATTGGCTAGAGTCCACAGCAAATGTAAGAATCCATGGCACTTCACTTAACCCTTTCACCCCTAAATGTCTAAATGGTATGCTCTATTCCATTGTTTAGACCAGTCTGTTGTAGTCTGTAGGGTTGAAAGGATTGAATACGTGAATAAAATTACAGCAATAGTTTGATCTTTGAATTAAGCACTGGTGGGGCACACAAAAGACACACACATACAAATATGCACTTTTTCAGAGCGTTGTGATAAAATCAATTGTACTGGAGGTGGATTCCAAGGGGCGGATTGTAAATGTCGCTGTTCAAGTGGTAACCCCGATGATCCAGTAGTGCTGTGTGATGGATCAAAGATTAAAATTCCGCCGCCTATCATACCTATTCCTGACAAAGGTACGATACTATCAGATATTGCAAACTATCTAGTCCCGTTGCCGTAATGTGAAATGTTGAACATTTGTTTTGTTTCTATTTCGAAAACGTTTAAAAGGAAATTATCTTTGAGTAAATAAATATTTCATTTAAACTGATACATGTACACGCATATTTATATTTTTATCAAAATGAAATAGCTATTTTGTTTATATATATTATATAAGACAGTCGTTTCTGGCAATTAGACGCCATCGGTTGAGCTCCGTTTAAAAATATTTTTTACTACAGTGAAAGTTGTGTCATACAAAACCAAATAATAAAATAAATGTATGTATCTAAATCTAAATCCGATTAAATATTCTGTTAAAACGGAATTGTATTCCCTTACAAGGAAATGAAATTATTATTTCGTTAAATCGATATAAAATAAATGTGTAACTCTATTTTTGATTTCGGACAAATTAAAACAAAACAAATTATAATCAAAATATAAGGAGGAAAACTTTGTATTTTCGGAAATAGGGGACTGTACCGACAGAAACACCAGGTGTGAAATTTGGGCGAAACATGGACATTGCAAAACTGACTACAGCTATATGAGCATGTATTGCCGTCGTTCTTGTGAAACATGTGGTCCTGGTAAGTACATTGTATTTATATCTTTTATCTTAGAGCTGAAGTCTACATTTTACAAATTTCACTATTGCGATTGTAATTGGATGAAATGACTTGTTTAATATTGACTATCCAGACACGTTTTGATCTAAATTTGACTGTAGATTTAATGCAGTTGTGATTTGTCAGTAGCCAAGGATTGCTATGACACCTGCATCCACTCTTGTATTTTCCAAAGGTCCGTGTTTGTCCATTAACCACCATTTATTTATTTCGCTACAGACCTTCACCTATAGTCAGCGGTTCAAGTTCCGCTGGGGCCTATGCTGTTTTTGTGCGAAAGTTTGCCAGTTTACTTGCTGACGGTCGAATGTCTTTTCCTGGTTAAAATGGTTTCTCCACCATTTATAACCGGCCGCCACCATTAAACTGAAAAATAGTTGAGTGTGGCGTAAAACAATAGTCAAACAAAACTTTTTTTTCTATGCGAGCACGACTAAACACTATAAAGTTTAGCCACGCTACTGGCTACTGAAATTAACATGATCTTTCACATACAGCTCACGATGACTGTCCATGCTTCTCCTGATGTAGAAGATAATTTCAAACGATCGATAATCGATATGGTAGCTGTGTATGTCGTAGATGACGATTTTTGATTTACTGAATTTCATTAAAATATTGTAAACATACTACCAAAGTTATAATGCTCAAAACGATATCGTTTCTGTCATTTAGACTTCATCATTTGAGCTCCAGTTTTAATGTCATGTGTATTTTCTAAAGAGAAAGTGGTATTATACAAGGCCAAATAATATCTCTTAAAGTATAGCCGAAATCCGTCTAAGAGTAACCACTGTAAAAAATGACTCTTAGCTTTAGAAAACATTTTTGAATTTAAATTATGTTAACTGTCCGAAATACCAGGTACTAGGTTTATGTATACCCTCGGGGACTCAAACGGTCCACCAGCAGTGGCAACGACCTAGTGATTATAAATATTATAAACATACTACCAAAGTTATAATGCTCAAGACGATATCGTTTCTGTCATTTAGACTTCATCAGTTGAGCTCCAGTTTTAATGTCATGTGTATTTTCTAAAGAGAAACATAGATAATTTGATATTTGTATGAATTTCTCTTTCAAGCTCAAGATATATGCCGAGACAACTTTCAGCATTGTAGCAAAATCAGACGTCAAGGGTATTGTTCAGATGTTCCAAAATCCTTTCTCACATTAATGCATAAAATCTGCGCTCGCACCTGTGGTTTCTGTGAAATGAAAAGTATGTTTTGTTATGTCTATTTGTAGTTTTGATAATTATCTAGTCTACCTTATCAAAATTATTGACAATACCAAAGTTACAGTTGTAGAAAAGTGATCGTAACAAATGCTTAAGGCGATAGATTCTGTCTATAAGACATCATCATCTGAGTTCCAAATTCAATATAAACGTATAAATCTGAAAGAAAAGGTGGTATTATACAAGGCCAAATAATAAATCTAAAAATATCTCAGATACCAAAGTATAAATTGATAGAAAGTCGAGGACATAGATACAAATCCGGTAAAAATGGACAAACACGGACCTCTGGAAACCAGGATGTGGGATCAGGTGCCATGGAGGAGTAAGCATCCCCTGTCGACTGGTCACACCCGCCGTGAGTCCACAGTCAAGTCCATTGAAATACGTGAGGAGTGTACATTTCAAAATTCGTCTAAGGCGTACACACAGTAAAAATGAATATCTTAACTTTTGGTAAATGGAGCTATCTGATCGAGATATATATTACTTCTAGTATAAGATAAGATAAGTATAAGATAAGTATAAGATAATCGGCTGGTACCGAAATCCTGTACGATATGAATAGCATATTCTAATATATTTTGCATTATATCGTTAATTCACAAGAAAAAGCTCTTATGAAATTCCCATGACACAGATGCTTGTAAACAACTAATAATATTTACATACCAACTGTTATTTCCTTCATTGCAAGTATAAAGACAGGTTGTGGTGTATATTCAATGCTTGACAAACAGCTTTTCCAGCTGTTACGTCATATGAAACCCTCCCCCACAAAATCAGTTATATAGAATGAATTTTATATCCAGCTGACTACATTTTTACTGAAAATGGAGTTACACATAATTTTTTTCCATGAACGATTGCATGTACATACATGTACATACATGTACATGTGTTTTTTTACAAATATATATATATATATATATATATATATATATATATATATATATATATATATATATATATATATATATATATATATATATATATATATATATACATATACTCAGTCACACTCCAGGTATATATATTTTTGTGATTCTACATTCCTGCTAACATTTGTTTGTAATTTTAGTATTTGATTTATATTTCCAGGTGCTGAAAGCAACGCTGAAACACAAGCACTGGGAAGCAGTGCTGGTGACCTGAGAGGAAATACAGTGACCTTGTTTTCCATTTGTTTGTTTATTCATCTGAAGTTTCTATTCCAATACCTGTGACTTTAAAAAAAGTCAAACAAGTACTCTGAGAGAGAGAGAGAGAGAGAGAGAGAAAGAGAGAGAAAGAGAGAGAGATCGAGATCAGTTAACTCATCAACCCCTGAATAACAATGGGCCCTTCTGTATATCAATGATTTAGGCCATTCCAAACGTGTCGTTAGGGATGAATGAGCTTAAATGAAATATTATCACGTTTTAACAGTGTCTATTGTTACATTTTGTATGAAGACGACTTAACATATATACACAGTGGTTTAAGTTTGTATAGTAATTTCAGTTTACGTGAGTCAGCCATTTTACTTCAATTATAATTATGCAATCATTATAGATATTAGATAATTCAGGCGTGAACGTTCCTTTGCACGTATCTCAAACAATATTTACAGTCAATTAATGGGTATGAGGGAAATAGCTCTTTTATTGTCCCCAGAGACATAAACTATATCTCGAGGCTAAGCCGAGAGAAAAAGTTTATGTCAAGGAGGGGGGGCTAGTTAAAATATAATCACTGGGGGAATACTGAACATTAAACAATACGGGGAGAAAGTCGAGGGAAATACCGAAATAGGCGGATCCATAATCCATAATAGAGGATCGATAATCTTGATAACTCCCGCATTGATATATTTTATCTGTTTTTATTCTTAAACAAACATAACACTTAGAATGACACCTCAGATGTTTACTTGTCATGTGTTTGATGAAGGCGGGGTAGTAGTCCCTTAAATTATCGCACCCTTTTACAGGACAATTGTCATTTGCAGCGGACTTAAGGGAAATAGCTAGGTATAATGGTTAACCTTTATGTAAGTAAAAAAACATAGTAATATGTTACTTTGTGGAGATGACATGAATCTAATGTCACAGAAGTGTATTTAGTCTTGCATACTATGGTGAAATATACATCCCCGCTTAGTCCTCACTCTTCTGAAGAACCGAACTTCACCCATTCAACCCTATAGGCCACAACAGACTGGTCATAAACAATAGAAAGAGCATACTATTCAGATGCTCAAGGGGTGAAAGGGTTAGAAGTACGTATCCCATGTAACGGCAGATGTTTGCTACAAAATGAGGCTCGTATCAAATGGGGCTTCAAAAAGTACTAAGTCTGGTACAATTTTGAAAGTTTGGCCGTGAACCAATGGTCAAATTTCTTTTAAATACGGCAAACATGAAACATGAAATATTTTCATAAACGTACCACTAGGGAGCGCTTAAAATGATAAAGCATGTGGTAGACAATTGCAAATTTCGTGGTCAAGATGAACCAAAAAGCTCATCACATACGCCATTTTTTATTCTTTCTAAATATACCTCTTTTTTTTAGGTTACAGCTTGTTTCCTATGAGATGCTTATGCAAGTTATTATTATTGTAGAGCTCTGTTGATTTACATTTACTCTTCCTTCTCGTCAGCAGAAAATTTGTTTGGTCTATTTTGTCATTTTATATGTTTTTGCAACTTTAATTTTTATTTGAAAATGCATACACATTGTGCTGTTCATATATATATATATATATATATATATATATATATATATATATATATATATATATATATATATATATATATATATATATATATATTCCCTTGATATAATTGTGTTGTTTTGTTACAAGAGCTGCGATATTCATCTTTTTACAGTGGGTAATCTTAGAGTGTTTTAGCGATACATTTGGAGAGCCGGCCTGGCTCAGTCGGTAGCGCTCTCGACTCTGGATCGTGAGGTCGTGAGTTCGAGTCCAGCCGGCGACAGGTTGATTTCCTGTTCTGCAGATGAGAGAGTAAAAACCCAGGTCCCGTGTGGCAGTAGGTGTCGGCACGTTAAAGAACCCTCACTGCTCAATGGCCGTAAGTGCCGAGCATAGGCCAAAATTTGAATCTCCCTTCACCGGCATTTGGTGACGTCTCCATATGAGTGAAATATTCTTGAGTGGGGCGTAAATAACAATAAACAAATAAACAAGCGATTTATTTGGATTTATCATTAAACCTTGTATGATAGCAACTTTTCTTTCAGAAAAAAAATTCATTAAATACAAGCTCATCGAACGAAGTCTTATTGACACAAACGACCGTCTTGAGCATCTGTTTTTACCTCTTTTATAAAACTATAACTTTGCTATTCAAATATGAAAAAATATAAAATTTTTATGTATTAATGTTTTGAATTAGAGGGTCCGCCGTGCCCCAGTAGTTAGTACATCGCGCTTTGAACCATGATATCTTCCATCACAGGTCAGCGCACGTTCAAGTCCCGCTTGAATCTAATCTGATTTTTTTGGGGGGAGGGGGGTGAGAAAGTTTGCCAGTTTGCTTGCAGAAATTCGGTGGTCTCTTCCTGGGTACATTAATTGTAACCAGGTTCTCTCCTCCACCATTAAAAACTGGAGCGCCACCAAACTGAAAAAAAAATCCTTGGCGATCCTTGATTTGTTTACTTTTATTCATACGCACACAAAATAGAGTTCACTGCGTAATGTAACGTATCTGCAAAACAAAATATCAATTGTTTAATGACTTCTTGTACAGACGATAATATCAATAACCAGAATAAAATTTCTGTGATATCCATTTACACTGATGTGCTTGCTATAACTGTCGATCTCGAAGAGTTCCCGAGGCTGTGTCAAGACGATTACCGCTTTTAAATACGAAAATATAGTTCATAGATCGTTTTCTAATTTACAAGAAGTTGTGGAATTTGGTTGATGACACGAACTATTCATAAGGATAAAGATAGAGGAATGATTGAGAAAAATATTTCCTGAGATAGTGAATACAGACAGAAGCGAAATACTGTTTTATATTCATACGCGCCATGCTGTTGAAACGCCTTGGTCGAACAGAAATTCATTTTCATATTAAATTGTTCACGTAATGCAACTCAACGGTCGCACTGGCCTCTAATATCATATTTCATTTTATTAAGCTTGACGTTCCGTCCTTGTCTGTGTCGTTTCCGTGCCCAATTCGCCAATTAAATCTTAACTAAGACCGCGTTTTCCCAACATATATATATATATGTCTTGGTGTCAACAAGTATGCGCTGTAAGCATGGTCAAGGTTCTCCAAGTGTTTGGCCTGGATATTACTTGCATATGGGAGGTGGTTTGCCTCAGTCGTTAGTGCGCTCGACTCGTGATCGTGAGGTCGTGAGTTCGAGTCCAGCCAGCAGCATGTTGGTTTCCTGTCCTTCGGATGAACAGCAAAAACTGAGGTCCCGTGTCACAGTAGGTGTCGGCACGTTAAAGAATCCTCACTGCTCAATGGCCGTAAGTGCCGAGCAAAGGCCAAAATTTGAAGCCCTTCACTGGCATTTGGTGACGTTTCCATATGAGAGAAAGATTCTCGAGTGGAATTTTCAACAACATTGAAACAAATTATTTATTGATGGGGACAGTGAAAATATTTCAACACACATTCATGCTACTCTAAATGTCATAAGGAGAGTAATATCAAAATGCACGTAATTATTGTTAGAAATGTTTACAGGGTTGACGTGAATGTTGGTTCAAATCACTGACAAATATCTATTTATAACTGGTAAATGGTCTACCGAGAAATAAATGTTTTGTATCGAATTGAATAACATTATTGTACTCTTAAGAAAAGCTGTACGAATTTTGAAATATGTAGTTTGAAAGTCACCTTGCTGCAGCTTGTTTACATCGTTTTCAACACAAACAAGCCCGTAGTACGTGTAGAAATGCTTTACAAATATCTATATATAGCAATTTAAACAGGGTGGATAGTCAACTGTAATATCAATCTTTTGTACCCGATTGAAAGACAGTATTGTCTACTCGAGGACAGCTGCACAGTTCTTGCAGTGTGCAGGTTTAATATTACCTATATAAAGATTGCCGACACGTCTCCAACGCAAACAAGCCGACATTGCTCTAAGCAGAAGGACACGTATCTGTCGCTGTTCTATACTGATAGAAATTTAGGCAATTTACAGCCGGAGACCTGTAACTCAGGAAAAAACTCAACCCCAGAACATTTGCTGTACAAGAGGTAAGTAAACAATATTATTTAGCGGTTAAGACGCAAAAAATAAAGAAAAAATCAATGTGTGGGTGACGCCCACATATTTGTTTTTTTTACATTTTTACTTGTACTTGATACACAATGACAAAATTATAATATATATATATAAAATTACTATAGATATAAGATATAATATATATATATATATTATATATATATATATATATATTATTATATATATATATATATATTAGATTTATATTGTGAAAATAAGGGTAGTCCAGTGTGGTAATCATATACAAATTAATTTTAAAAGTGCCAAGCCTGCCAATGGGTTTCTCAAACAATTTTCACAAAATATAAAGGAATTTAACAATACTCATGTTGGGCATATACCTTTTTTGTTATTGTATGACATTCAAAGTAGTAATTTTTTTTTGTAAAATCAGTAAAAGAAAAAATTAACAAAACAAAAACTGACTTTTTCGAAGACCAAAATCACACAGACACGTAAATTTTAATATAGCCGAAATCGAACAATTGGGAATCATTAGCACATAATAAAAGTTCGAATCCTAAAATAAAAAATGACGGTCGCCATTTTTTTGTGTTGCCATTTAATTAAATATATTGCATTTGTGACAACTATGGGCCTCCGTATATCTCTGTCTGTTTGTTTTGTGGCATGACGTGGACATAGAATATAATTTTGCTTCTGGCTTTATTTTATATATCGGGATCGTGATTTCAAAATATTTTGTTATTTTGCAATGCAGACGATCTACAGGGAATTTGGTGGACAACAGCTCTAGATCAAGACGTGATTGTATGTCTTCCCTAAACACTTGAGTAAGACGTTTAGTAGCAAGCGATACAGTATACGTTATAGATCTAGACCCTACATAGATTCCAGACTACCACCCACTTCGAACCCCTGACCGAACACAAATATATATTTATAACAGAATAGCTTTAGACAGTAGATCTATACGATACACTGTAATACAGTACAGTAAGTACACAAGTTGGCCAGTTTTAAAAGGTTTTTTCGTTTGCTGTAAAATTATTTGTTGTTTTTGGTGCCTGGCCTTTTCATAACTTCTGATACTGGAATCTTTCTTTAAATTGCTGATATGAAATATATCAACAGTTGCCAGATAAAATATAAATGCTGCAAAGATCACAATGAAAATGTGGCGCTGATTCCGACATTGCCAGTAGTACCCACATAGGCCAGTACACACGAAATAACAGTTTATGAATAAATTAAATGTGACTTTTTCAAATGCATTTGTCACAATGGTGGTGTTAATGTAGATATTATGAAATAAGTAAGTATTTATACAACATACATGACCGATTTTCTTGGCAATTTCTTGGTGTAAATTTTCCCTTCTCCAAATGATTTTGCACAGAGCTGAAATTGGCCCACAATAGACACCTACTGGTATATTTGGGAATTTGGGGAAAAAATTCAGGAAAAGTGCAAATTATATTTTATTTGAAACTACTCTTGACACAGACAATGTTACTGTTAATTGTATCGATAAAATAATATTACAATTCTCGGGGTATTTAACCAGAAATATCTTGACAGTAAATGAGACAGGCAATTTGGATACTGTGCCAATTTGGGTGCTTTTGCGATGATCTACCGAGTAAACCACGTCGATTTTAGAAACAAAACAACAGATCTAGATTCCTGCCAAAATAATACTGCATCATGCACTTATATGTGTTACCAAAAAAAAAAAAAAACAGTCTTTAATCCACATAGCCTCAAAGGTATAGGTGTGGATTTATAGGGGTGTCACTGTGCAAAGACACCTACAATACGTATCCCCTCCCATGTGTACGGCATACCATGCTTAACTGCTTTTAATACTCTGTGGCTTGCGCCTACAAATCTACAAATTCAGTAAAACCCAGGAAAAGCATTTAAAAAATTATACAGAATCGGTTATTGTCATCTGGACACTATCGTTTATAGATCTCTAGGATATATATATATATATATATATATATATATATATATATATATATGTGTGTGTGTGTGTGTGTGTGTGTGTGTGTGTGTGTTATATTCCAAGGTCAATCCCACTCACTGACATTTCACATAGCACCTTTCTGTCATTCATATTCAAACGTTGTTATGATAATGCAGTGGTTACGGTAACGCTGGTCCCTGGACATGGTGTTTTGGTAGGGATTTTCGACACTATAATAGGGGGCTGAAATAAAGGCCCATTCACAATGCAAAAATAATGCATTTCTTCCCAATTTTAAGTCGAAATTTCTTAGCTGAAATAAAATTTAAATTAATTTAATGATTTTCTTGTAGATATTGAAACAATTTTGTGTATTTTTAGATTTCACAAATTTAATAGATATTGCTAAGATTCCCAATTCAAAAGGGTCATGTCCCATTCATAAAAGAGTGTGAAAAATCAGTTTGATGTGAAAGTGGCGGATCTAGAATTTTTCAAATGGAGGGGCGTGGAGGCCGATAAATTAGACTAAAGCTTTTTTAAAACTGTGTACAACCGTTATACGTCAATTTATTATTGGAGGGAGGGGAGGTCTATAGAGCGAAATGAGGCGCGGAAATTTCGCATCAATTTTCCAACATTTTTATAGAAAAGTTTAATATCTAAAAGTTGCTTTATTTTTAACTTTAAGTGTTGGGGTAATTGTTAAGGGAGCGGTTTTACACAACCTTAAGAAAAGAAATTAAATTTTGGTAGCCCGTAAGGAGAATATTTCGTTAAGGGGTGGGTTTTATATACTGCATAAGTACCTTATAGCAATGGCTGCTCTGTTGATAAAAGTTGCAAAAATTATGATGAAAGAAATCGCATTCAGTAATACTGATGTATGCACAATATCGTAATTTATTTAAATTTATCTTTAGTTACAGTTCCATCCAACTCCTTTGTTAGAGCAACCATCTCGCATTTGAAAGGTCCAGTTCCAAAACCTGCAATGGGCCTTGTCTTCAATAAGCGATGAGGCTTATCTTTGCTAGTTTTTTTGCCAAGAGCTCAGCGTTAGGGAGCATTATCACGTAGTGTGTGAAAGTAAAACAATCGAAACCCTGTATCATGACATGAATGGCACATTACAGAACCCTCACTCAAGCCATTGACAGCAGCATCAGCGTCGGAAGCAAATTGAAAGGGGGGGGGCTAAACCAACTTAAAACACATACACGCCAGAAACGTCTATGTCCTATGTCTATATTTGCAAAAAAGTTGGGGGGCTTATCCCCCCTAATCCCCCCCCCCCCCGTTCCGACGCCTATGAGCAGTATGTATATATAAAGCCAGTTACGTATGAGGGCGAAATATTAGATAAAATGACTCCTACAGGGAGAGATCGCCTTCAGCAACTTTGAGACGAATAAGTGTACTTGTGACTGGCATAAAATTTTTAAATCCACCCCTGGTATCTTGAATGTATTTTAAATACGGAGTGTAAATATTTAATAATCGCAGTGTGACACATGTCAATCAGTGTCAAACCTGGAATTGATATATATTTTATTTCTTAATATTACTTCAGATACTAATATATTTGTTGTCTATTTCAGCTAGAGAAATGGATTCCTCAGACCCCAAATGCGCCATTTGCAGTGGAAACGTCGAGACATTTTGCCTTGATTGCAGCTCGCCATTTTATTGTAACAGTTGTACGCAATCACACAGCGGAATGGCCGCCACTAGAAATCACCGAACCATCAACCTTTTGTCCGGAGAAATGCGGAACATAAGTGGTCAAAGAAACCTACACTGTCATGGATGTAAAGATAAAAGTCCCGTGTCTTTAGCTTCGTACCTGTGTCCAGTTTGTCAGGAATTTCAGTGTCAAAAGTGTTACCTAATTCATTCAAATGTGAAGTTTCCGAAAACACATCAAGTGATAGAACTATCACGTGACGGACAGAGCACCACAACTAAAGCTACAAGTAAGATGGCGGGTAAGGTACAAAAAGAAAGTATTGACGACGGTCAGTTTGCCTCCGATTTCGAGGGTGCGGTACACATTACTGGCACCACCAACGTTGACTTAACTGTAGCCCAAACACCACTGTCAGTCTTGTCTAGTGGTGCCGTCACAGTAGATAAAGTTGGTGGTGCCAGTAATGTTACAACACAGTCCGTCACAAACATGTCGTATGTCGGTGACTTTGATGTTAAGTCAGACACAGATAGAGAGATGTGTTGTATAACCGGCATCACGTGTTTGTCTGACGGACGAGTTGTTGTCTGTGATCTCTACAACGACAAAGTGATAGTTTACAACACCGACTGTAAGTATCTCTACAGTGTACAATGTTCTGGTGATCTCTCTGGCATTACTGTGGTGTCATCTAACACAGTGGTGGTCATAGAGGACGACGCCACACTGAGATATTTACAGTTGGACACACAGCGTGGTGTCAGGTTAGATAAACACATTAATATCTCTCCAGATGCCTGTGCTGTGTCGTACGCGATCCGCACGTTCGCCCTTCTGTATCGGGAGTATGACTGCAATGAAGTTGTGATGATAGACGACAGCGGCGTCAAACTGACCGTCGTCAAACTTACACAAGTCGAAGGTGCCATACCTTCCGCCATCTTACTGGACAGCAGTGGCACCAGATTTTATATCTGTGATAGAGACAGTCACCGTGTCTTGTGTTTCAGATGTCAACCCGGGCACACGGGAGTCCTCTGGGAGTGTAGTATGTCCCCTAATCCATTCTCATTGGTACATGTAGGGGACAGTTTAGTTGTTTTCTGTGTGGAGAAAGTACACGAGATAAACAAATCCGGACATAACCTACAGGAAGTTGTTGTTCACGGTAAAAACTTTGATATTTCTCGTCCTGTCGCAGCATTTCAAACCAGTTGTCGTAAACTTGTTGTCGCGTCTAGGAACTATGGAAATAGAAAAGTTCAAATATTTCAACTGTAAATAACATTCATTTATTTATTATTCAACTCGTTTATTTACTTTGTTTATCATAATTGTTATCGGAGATAATTACAGATTGATTATAACTAATTAAAGATGACACTGAACTGTTTTGTTGTTTTTTATTTTGGAGCTTGACAGAATGTTGTTACAAACGTAAACATGGCGTGTCATGGTGTGTGAAGTAACTTTATATTATATAATTTTACACACCTGGTTATATTCAATATATGGTTATGATGACGACGACATCAATATTTCGAGGATAAGTACACACGAGTTACCTCTCTTGGATAATAAAGTCTCTAGATGTTTGACGACCACTGGTCTTGAAAATCTTTTTTTCTTGAAATTATTTCGAAAATGAAAGACTCGTCGTCTGATTTATTTATTCATTTATATATTTATTTACAAATGATTTATTTAAACTTTGATTTGATTAAGTCTATAACCTTACAACTAGTTGACTTTGTAAAGAGAAAGTACCACGAGAAATGTTATCATGGAAATTTCAACACATCTCTGAATGTCATTTTACATGATGTGATGTGTGTAACGGAGGTTAGAAATAAATGGAATTATTTTGAGATAACAACTGTCATGTGTCATGAACAAAATACAATGGAACCTCGCTTGAGTGACCACCTCGCATTTCAGACCACAAATTCCCAGTATCTCTATAATTTGCAGAACCTCAGTTAGAGACCATCTCACCAATCAGATTAATTTAAATCAGTCAAAAAGGTGGCCTTTATAGCGAAGTTCCATTGTACATCGTTACAAAAATCTTTTGATAGTGATATAAGATATTGGGTTTTATCATTTCGAGAAATGAGTCAACTGAACTCCGTTGTGGCGTTCATCTAATTTTTGTACAGTCGTCCGAACGTATATATATAATTCATGTCGTATTTACTCTTTAAATCTGGGTGATCTGAAAATACAATTAATTTTGTTCAATTTATCACTGATAACATCAACCTTTTAGCAGACAAACACTGTTAATACATATATATCGCCTGTACACGTTAAATGATTCGAACATGTATAAGACTTCTCTGTGTTACGGAGGTTAGAAATATTGGCTTTTGAATTTTGAAAAATGTTGTCCCCACACTAAACAATTTTAGTTTCAGTTATAGGATGTCGACCAGTTTTTATTGGTGAAAGAGAACCTGGTTACAATGTACCCGGGAAGACACCGTCGGCCTTCCGCAAATAGACTGGTAAACTTTCTCACAAAAATTAAATTAGGTTCAAGCGAGGCTGGAAACTGCGCTGACCAGAAGTGAGAGACTTTATGGTTCAAAGCGCGATTTACCATTAGTAAAAATGGTGTTTCTCATCTTATCATTTCTTCCAACACCTGTTCCAGGAATTAGCGAACAAGAATGTGAGCGCATTCTTTATTGAAATTTGAATTCCAATTGAAAAGAAATGAATGTTAACTCAGTAGTACAATGCTTAAGTATCATTTCTCGACTAGTAATCACTTACATTCCCTGCTTTGTACATGTATTTGATTTATTTTTCTTTTATCCTTTTTTAATTTTTTTTGGGGGGGGGGGGATTGTGTTTTTACGTCGAGGCAGTTTTCACTTATATGGAGAACCTCCAGCTTTGCAAGTACAGTGCTATGGACTAAATAAGCAATAGGCCACATTTACGTTGGCACGGGTTTGACTCTGTCTCGGTTCCAGGAAAGGGATTAATCCCTGTATTTTTTTATGAGTACTAGTGTGAAGGGCCCGAAGTCACCAAATTTACTCAATACTCAAACTCAACATTTATATGCTGTCAATATACAAACAAGTCCAGTTATAAAATACAATTTGCGTGTTTTTACCTTAAAATCATGAAAAGTTAGTTGTTAGTTGAGTAAATTTGGTGACTTTGGACCCTGGTACCGGTAATCGTCGAGTCCGGAGCTTTCGTTGCGAGTCAAACTTCCACCACTCCACTTGACCACTTCAGGCCTTCGCTTAATTGAAATCTTACAAATAATGTTTACCATTCGGACGTACTTGATCATGGCATAGCTGTGAAAGTATTGTTAAGAAGACCGACATGTTAAGTTTATGATGGGAAATTTCAAAATATGGATGTATGTCTTTATTATTATTTATTCTAACAGATGTTTTGGTATCTGATAGGTATTTAACTATTTAACAAAATAACTATTGAAACTCGAAGTGTCTGGTTAATCAATTAAATAACCATATTTCTTGTTGCAACAAGATTCGTTACGGTAGGTTAGTGAGGCAGTGCTTGTTTTATAATGGTGTTCCTACTAGATTGGGCTAGGGCGTTCCCCCTGGCTTTATCGTTGGAACCCAAAATCGCTAACCAGGGGTCCCAACAGAAGCAGTATTCATCGCTGTTACATTATAACTCTAATGTTCGATCCTTTATCTTTATATTACAATGTGTATTGTTTCACGTTCCACTCAGAATTCTTTCATCAATACCGTTAAGTGATAAGCTCGCTGTGAAGAGCCAAAATATTGAACAGTGCTATGGGCTAACCTTCAATATAACGAGGAATGTATTACGAGGCATGCCTTGTGTGATAAAATTTCGAGTCTCCTTAGAAATACGGATGCCTTTTATATCTCATTTCGACAAAATTACTATGAAATACTTATCATCTGATATACTGAGTCTTAGGTTTGGCGGCAATTCGAATACAACCCTTGCAGCTTACGTGTCAATAGCTGTATCACTTGGCCGTTTGTCCCGTTGGCGATATGTAAGAGACGAGCAAATGTCGTAAATATGACCAGATCTTAAATATTGATTTTTTTTGTAAGTTAATGGAAATATTCACGAAATCCGAGAAATTTTCTATATTGGCGACAAAAATTTAAGCGCAAACATAATAAGAGCATTCGCTACAAAATTATCAGGGTTTCAATCCTTTAACCCATACAGGTCATTTATATTACAATGTGTAATACTCTATACTGGTCTACACCGTAAAAATGAACATACCATCTAGATATTTAGGGTAGAAGGGTTATGGGCAAAGATAAATAAAGTTTTTCGCCATTCAAGCTGCCCAGTGAAATACGTAAGTTATCTTTCTTAGACCATTGCCATGGTACAGCAATGATCTTGCAAAATAAATATTTCAAAATAAAATTAGTCGGCTAGCGCGCTTGACTCTTGATCGTGAGTTCGAGTCCAATCGCCGGCAGGTTGGATTCCTGTCTTCCGGATGAGACAGTAAAAACCGAGGTCTCGTGTCACAGTAGGTGTCGGCACATTAAAGAACCCTTACTGCTCAATGGCAGCAAGAGCCGAGCATAGGTCAAAATTGAAGCCCTTCACCGGCATATGGTGACGTCTCCGTATGAGTGAAAGATTCTTAAGTGGAAAGTTAAACAACAAACAAACGAACAAAAATCAAAATAAAATTTCATTTGGGCAGGTCTCTCTCTCTCTCACGATAATTATGTGTAAATAATCCTGTAATTATTTTTTAATTTACTTATTGGAATAAATTATCAAGATATTTTACTCACTTCTACGTGTCTATAATGTAACCCCCCACACATTTAATTTATTTGTTTATTGTTACGTCACCAAATGCCGGTGAAGGGCTACAAATTTTGGCCTGTGCTCGGCACTCACGGCCATTGAGCAGTGAGGGTTTTTTAACGTGCTGACACTTTCTGTAACATGGGACCTCGGTTTCTCTCTCTCTTTCTCTCTCTCACACACACACACTGCCGTTGATATATATATGAAATATATCAGTAGAAGCTTAGGAAACTTAGTACATGATAAGTGATGTTCATCAAGCTCATTACAATGTTTTCATGCCGAGACTGAGTGTGGAACCTCTCTATTAAGACCACCTAACTGACTGACTGAAAGTGGTCTGATTAGTGAGGTGTCACAGTGGAACCTTGCTATTAAGTTCACCTAACTGACTGACTCAAAGTGGTCTGATAAGCGAGGTGTTACAGTGGAACCACGCTATCAGGACCAACTAACTGACTGATTCAAAGTGGTCTGATTAGAGAGGTGTCACAGTGGAACCTTGCTATTAAGATCACCTAACTGACTGATTCAAAGTGGTCTGATTAGTGAGGTGTTACAGTGGAACCACGCTATCAGGACCAACTAACTGACTGATTCAAAGTGGTCTGATTAGAGAGGTGTCACAGTGGAACCTTGCTATTAAGATCACCTAACTGACTGACTCAAAGTGGTCTGATTAGTATAAAACTATCTATCTATCTATCTATATACATATAAATATAACCCTAACCCCTGACAGCCTATATATATATATATATATATATATATATATATATATATATATATATATATATATATATATATATATTACCATAAGACCTAAACTTTGATTACAAAAACTATCAGAAGATTTTTAACTGATTATAAATATATTGCCAAGGATATACATAGAGGGTTGCTATTCCTTCCATCCATGAAAAAAACCCAATGTTTACATGGCCATTATTCACATCCAATTTCATTTTTCAAATAATGACGATAAAAAAAGAAAAAACTAATAATAATATGTTTTTCCAACCTGGAATTTTTAAAAACATTCTATTTGTATTAAACATCATATTTTTTCATACCATTCAAAAATAATACAAATTACTGATTCTGAAAGCTTGTATGCCTTTCAGCAGTGTTGAAAATGGAGGAAATCACCTGCATTCATGAATCACCATGTAATGTTTGACAGCTATTTATAGATACAGATAGATACCACATACATCTAGGTCATCAAAACATGATCTTTGTGTAATGTCCTACAATCAATAATTAACATTTTAATAATAATACTCAACTGTTAAAAATATCACATTTAATGAGAAGTTAACGAGAAAGTTTTATCACCTTGACTATTCTCCCTCTCTCTCTCTCTGCACACACACACACTTGTTGTTATTTCATTAAATTGTTTTGGTTTTATTTTGTGTTACCTGTAATGAAGCTATCATATATGATTATGCCTTTTAAAAAAATTATTGAAAAACTGAATTCCATCTGATATTCATACCTGAGGATTTAAACTATAATTTAACAAACTGATCATAAGTAAAAGCTCTTCATTCATTTATGGATTAACATTTTTACAAAGACAAGCCATGTACACAACCCTGGACATAATTCATTCTCCATTTCAACTTCAAACAAATTTTTCATAAAACTTTTGATATCTACTTAAGACCGTCATCAGCTTGTACTCTCAAAGCCTGGAGGTGGTTTTACTGGATTACTTCTAGAGGATGAACAACTTTCAAACCCTGGAGGAGGTCCTGTTACACTCAATCCTGGAGGTATGCTTGGTTTTGAGCTATTAATTTTTCTTTCATTTAATTCTTGCATTGTGTTTTTCTCTTTACTGAAAGACTTTTGGGGTTCTCCATGGACACATGTTGTGCCTCCTGAGCTTTTTGAAATTTCTCTGAGATGACTGTCTTGTGAAGTTTCCTGTGACTTATTCTTATTTGCTGTCTTCTGCTGAGAACTCCTAGTCTCTGCTTTATTCAACTTTTCATGTGTAAATTTCTCCTTCCTATTCTGAAACTTTGGATCATTATTTTGGTTCACATCACCAAAATTTCTCCGATCCCCATCTTTTCTGTTATCACAACTTCTGTCTGTCCTTTCCATTTCTTTCACACTTTTGCTATGTGAGGTCTCATCTATTTTTTCCTTATACGTACTTCTGGCTGTTTCCTTAAAGCTTGTATTACTGCCTTCTTGATCCCAATGTTTTGCTTTACCCCTTCCCCTTCCTCTTCCCCTCCCCCTCGGATACGACTTCTTATCAGGGTCAAACCTCTGATTATGTCTATATTTTTCTCGTTCACTTCTTGGTCTATCAAAAGAAGACTTGTAACAATTTCTATCTTCCTTATAAAAATCTTTTTTGGCACTTGAATCTTCATGTGAATTCTTTGATGGGTCATATTTCGACAATAATCTACTGTCTTTCCCCCCAGCAAGATAACCTTTCTCTGTCTGACAAAATTCCCGAGATTCCTGATCAACACATTCTTCACCTATCATATCTGAAGTTTTGTCTATCACTTCATTTTTTGGTGATTTGCAAGTTTCCCTATTGCAGTCCGCAGTAGATGGCAGAGACTTATTTCTGTTCTTCATCTCTGCCAAGTCATCACCCGTATCAAACTCATCAACAGGTGAAGAATATTTTGGTTTCTGGTCAGATTCACCAGACTTCCTATTCTTACTTTCATCAAAGCTTGGCCTGCACTCCTTACTCTCAGCAGACTTTGGCCTGCCCTCCTTCCTTTCATCAGAGCTTGGCCTACACTCCTTACTTTCAGAAGACTTTGGCCTGCCCTCTTTCTTTTCATCTGAGCTTGGCCTGTACTCCTTACTCTCAGCAGACTTTGGCCTGCCTTCCTTCCTTTCATCAAAGCTTGGTCTGCTCTTGTTTCCATGCGAGTCAGGCCTTCTCTTACCATGCGTATCATCATTTTTATACCTTGATTCCAATGTTGGTCTATTTTTATTGTGATCATTGTAATTATATTTTTGCCTTCCGTAAAACCTGCGACCTGATAACGACTCCTCAGAATTTTTATCATCTGCCTCAAATGAATTCTGACAGCGTCTTCTTGGTTCTCCTCTTTCCTCCTGCTGATCTCTCCTTCCTCTTCCAGAGCCAGGATGTGACCTATATTTTCCACTGTATGGTCTATCGTGTTTATATCTGCCTTTGTAGGTGTTAGAATAATGATTATCTAATAAAGGTCTATGACCTTGTTCCTTCCCTTTAGGACCTACATTCTTGCTACCCTTTGCAGAGGTCACTCTTGTGCCTCTGTTGAATTGATCGCTGTTATTCTCCTTCCTCTCTTCTGACAGAGGTACATCCCTTGGTGAGTGTGACGGGAAAACCAACATGTCCTGCAATCAAATTGAAATACATCACAAATGCTCTAAATGAAATATGAAACATGGGTTGAACATTTTCTTTACACTGCTGAAGTGCTGGACCATTCCATTAAATTTTGTTTGGGTCCTGTCCTCTAGCATTCAGGTCCAATTACAATACCTATACTGACACTACAGCTGATGTTGAGGGTAATCTTTGACAAAATCCATGATAACAGATGATTTAATTTCAGGAAATAAACAGATAAAGTGGGATAGAAAAATCAAATTATTGAAAGCACTGAGATGGGTTGTTATGAGAAAATAAAGATGGGGTTCAAACTACTTCCATTTTAACTCATCTACCCCTAAAGACACATTTGGACAGACTAAGTCAATGATTTATAGAAGTTTCCATTGTTTTTCAATGGTTAATGAGTTTCTTTTTTAACTCTTTATTTTTAAATCATTTTTCTACAGTACATAACAGAAACATGACAAAACTATCAACACAAACATACATATATGTAATGGTATTGACACAAGATGTCAATGGAAAAGCTGATGATATATTGACATTTTTCTTAGACTGTAAAAATAAAGTAAACCTACATGTATTACTATTTATAGTTAGCTAGAAAGGTGACAGTCTATTGTGTTGTCTGATTTTGTTTCTTCAATTATAAGATTGTGTGGTTTTCAACAGCCACCATAAACAAATTTTAATTTTCTATGAATGAGGAAGAAATGGAAAAAAAATATACAACACTGAATAGTATAGAGAATGATAAAAAGTTATAAAGATGTGTGAGGGGGTAGAACAGATAATAACAAGAATACAATAACATTCTAATGATGCCATGTATATATAAACAGATTATCCCTAAAAGTTTAGCTTTATTAAGAGCTTACATGATTTGATTTTACATGATTTTATTATATAACTTTTTTTTTTTTTAAAAACTACAATATACAATTATAAATATATATGAGACTTCATTATTTCAATTTATAAAAAAGAAATTGTATACTTCTTTTAAATTTAGGACGACCATTGTCTGAAATATGAAATTGTAAATATATTTCCCCATTTCTTCTATTCTTATTTAAATTTATTCTTAAATGTATTATCCTTGCCATTAGCAATAAATTTTTGAACTGTATAATTTTCTTTGAAAGAATTTAAAAGATCGTTTAAATTAAGTGAGTTGCCTAGACATCTTGTTTTATAAATATACTGTTTCATTGTCAACTCTATTGCAGGAAAGAAGATTTTGATGGAGCAGCCCCAATATAAAGGTAGTTTTATTTACAGAGAAAGGGATCATGAGAGCCTCTAATAATATGTCAAAGCTATCCAGTAATTTTTGTACTTCAGGGCACTCCCAAAATAAGTGAATGATTGTTTCTGGTTCAAAATTGCAAAATGTACCACGAGGGGAGGTAACTATTCCAATTTTGAGCAAAAATGTGTTTGTTACTAATAAATGGTGAATTATTCTATACTGGAACCTTTGAAGTTTGGTAATTTTTGTTACACAGACTGGCAAATTATAAAACTTGGGCCAAATTAAATTGTCTGTGCGATCAAAAAGAGTGTTCCACCTTTTTTTTGTACCTGGGGATAGTGGGTTGATGAGTTACACAAAATATATAACAAAGATCTACAGTAGACGAAATGAAAAAATAAATAAAATGACAGGAAAAACAAAACAGTAAAACCAGCATATAATGAATTTCAAGGCACCTTATTTTTCAATCTGTTATAAGGACAGTTCGTTAAAGTTTCAGCGAGGTGGGCTGAATGGTTACAATACAAAAACCAAAAAAAGGCTAAATGTTCTTAAGAAGAAACAAGAAAGGAATGAATGGAATTTTCCTAAGAAGTAACAAGAAAACACACACTTCTTGTTACTTTTAATTTACACAACTTATTTAATCAGAGATTAGGCCTACTTTTGCTTTGGGGTAAAAGGTCAACAATTGAGTTTTGTTTTAAAGATGTTGATCACTTTGTTATAATTCTATAAAAGACATTGGTTGGGAAATCTAGGGACATGGAAATTAGTTTGTTACAGGCAAAATTTTGTTATATAAAATTTGTTATAAAATTGTAATTTTCAACAAAGAATATATAGAGGTGCAGTTGTGGATTACTTATTGATGTATTGCGTGCATGACTTCGTACAAACCGAGTTCGTTATATTCAAGTTTTACTGTATATAATTATATCTTTCACTGATATGCTAATCAAGGAGAATACAAAAATTATGTTCAACTTACTTCTGTGACTAAATATTTATTTTTCTCTTCATCCAGATTAATAACCCCTCCCTTAGCTTTCTGTTTCTCCAGTAACGATGCCATCTCTTGCTGCCATTTTATTATATCGTCAGACGGCTTATACAAAATAATATCTGTCTGTGACGGTGATTTGTCCATTTCACTGGTCGTATTATACTCAATTTCCTCCCTACAGACAGGACAGGGCACCTGATAGAAACACAAGAATGACATGTTATTACCGTATTTGACCCTTTAAGTACCCATGTCTCTTAAAGTCCAAATTTACACGTGTATGAAATCACCCCATGATAATTCTTGTCCTTCTAATAAACATTCAATGTTCCAATTTCTTGAACATTAAGTTAAATGTGGCACTAATTATTAATTATAATGGACATATATATATGTCTTCAATGGTTTCGCAGCAGTCATGTGCACTTTATATATAGCACCTCTAAAACTTGTATTATTCTCGGTAACCATCCATGAGTCAAAGTCCTGATGTTTCAAATTTTTCTAGATGGGCCATTGAACTTTGACTCATCAAAGTTTTACTGTATTTTAATTTCAATTAATTTACTTTTAATATTTGTGTTGTATGCCACATTTATCAATTTTTCAGTCATCTGGTGGCAGTCAGTCTTTAGTGGCGGAAAAGAGAACCCGGCTACAATGTACCAGGGAAGAGACCACCACTGACCTTCCAGAAGTAAACTGGCAAACTTTCTCACAAAATCAGCTTAGGTTCCAGTGGGACTTAACCTTTTCAACCCTACAGACCATAATAGACCGATCTTAAACAACAGAAATGAGCATACCACTCAGATATTTAGGAGTGACAGGGTTTAACCTGTGCTGATAAGAGGTGAAAGACTTCAGGGTTTAAAGTGTGATGCTATGACCACTTGCCACAGAGGTCCCTTAGAGAAAAACTCATTCTCAACACTGAAAAGGTGACTACTCATGCAATTGTTTTGAAATTTCAGAAAAATGTTATAAAATGCAAATTGCTTATGTACAAGAATGTTTAAGTTCACGTAGAATTTTGGCACAAAAAAAAAAACAAGTACAAGGTTATCAGCTGGATAAACAATGTTCTACCTTGGAAGGGCCATCACTTTTATCAATTAAGTGCTTTGGTTTTACACTGTCTTCAGCTTGCTGTATTTGTTTAGCATGTTCCACGTATCTGTCCAGGCAAAGAAGATGATAGTAGTGGTAGCAATCCGTCCTTGTGAATTTGTCCCCTTCATAAAAATGTTCGTAGCAGATTGTACATGGACATCGTGGTATATTGCCTTCTGTAAGGTCTTCCTTGGCAAGCTAAAATTACAAGTAAAACACATTAAATGAATGCATCAAAGTGAATTCAAGGGGAGATAATTGAAGAAATCATACAAAATTTAATGAAAATGACAAAGGCTGAAATTACCTCAAAAACACGTCAAAAATTGATATTCCGATTTCTATGAAAAATACAAACTTGAATCATACATCCATGTAGATCACTTAGAAACAATCCGTTTTTCAATTTTTGTAGTGGTTCTGGAGAAGAAGATTTTTAAAGAGGGTACCTTTTGGGACCTATTCTGCCTTGCCCTGGATCCACCCCTGGGCCAATCTGGTGGAAAACTACAAATTTGGTGAAGGACATTGAGCACTTGCTGCCTGCCAAGTTTCATCAAAATCCCTTCAGTGGTTTCAGAGAAGAAGTCAAAAATATGAAAAGTTTACGGATGGACGCTGGACAGGGAGTGATCACAATAACTCATTTCAGCCTTAAGCTCAGGTGAGCTAAAAAAGACCACAGGCCTTCCATAAGCAAACTGGCAAATTTTCTCACAAAATCAGCTTAGGTTCCAGCGTGACTCAAACATGCACTTACTAGATGTGAAAGACTTTATGATTTAAAGCGTGAAGCTCTAACCACTCAGCCAGGGAGGTTCCCCCCCAAACTGAGGGCAAATCATTTAGCTGCTGTAAGCTAATACCATCGATGCGTTTCCCCCTTTAAAACTATTCTCTGGCTTTTAACATGTTTAAGGTCCATGGCATACACATGACAGCAATTTTTCCTGACCTACCTAAAAATTTCTGGGTCCAGGGTTCTGAAAAATTTGGAAATATATAACAATTCAACTAAAACAGGAAAACTTAAACTGAAATATTTGTTTGGAAATACAATATATTTAATTTTGAAACAACAAACTGGGAGTATTTGCATATTTTTCAGAGAAATTTCAAGTCATTTTTGCATTGGGAATTAGTTCTGTAACTGAACCCCAGAACAGCCTGAGTAAATTGTGGCATGAGAGGGCATTGGGGGACTGAGGAACTTACCTCTATGATTTCAAACAACATAGGACATCCTTTTCTTTCTTTGGCCAAGTCCAACATGGCTGTATGTAAACTGAAAATGAAAAAAAAAGGGTAATATTCAGACCTGCACTGCATCAGAAAGTTCAAAGTTTTAGCAACCGATCCATAACAAAGGTTGCCAGATCTTTTTGTGTTGTCAAAGTCCTGTATTGAGTACTCTACATAGATATGGGCAGAAAATGACTCCAGGCATTTTTCTGTCAATTTTGGAAAATGTCATTGGCAACACAAGTCGGAATTTTAACGGGACTTTGTGTCATACTGGGGGAAAAACTTTGTCCTGTGAACTGGACAGCCATTGTGGTTCCGCGGCAGATCGCTTGATTTGCAACCCGTGGGTCACGGGTTCCAGCCTTGATCGAGACGATTGGCTTTTCTTGAACTTCAGATGAGACTGTAAAAACCGAGGTCCAGTGTCACAGTAGATATCGGCATGTTAAAGAACCCTGACTGCTCAATGGTTGTAAATGCTTAGCATAGACCAAAATTTGAAGCCCTTTGCCAGCATTTGGTGACGTCTCCATATGAGTGAAAGATTCTTGAGTGGGAAGTTAAGCAACGATACAGCAACAACATCAACATGAATAAATGAACTAAATAAAAAACACATAGCCATCTATAACCTTTATACATGTTATTTATTTAAATTTGTCATTTTATATCATGCCATATACATTTCACTCATATGGAGAATTTACAACAGACTATGCGATAACTACCATTGCCGATCACAACTACTGTGATTGGGTAAATTGGACAACACCCACTCCTTATAAATATTCAATAGCTACTAGAGATTTCAGTTGCATGGGACCACATGTAGGAAAGATCATAGCGATTCTGGACATTGGTTTTACGACGATGATAGAACCTACATTTAAATAATAAACTTTCACTTCTTATACCGAGCTTTGGAAAAGGAACAGTCCCTATACAAGTGTTGAAACCTACAGTGGAACATGCATCACAGATCACATGGTGCAAAAGCCTAGGGAATTGAACCTGGCACCTTCCACTTGTCAGTTGAATGCTCTACCTCTAAACCAGAACCTGATATGTATCCCTTGTCAGTTGAATCCTCTACCTCTAAACCAGAACCTGATATATATCAGCCAGTGGATAAGAAAAGAATCTTCAGGATAATTTGGGGGAAAATTGTTTTTTTTTTATGTTTTCAAAAACCTATGTAAATGTAAAGAATATAACATTAGAAAGATTCTTGGTGAGAGTAACGTTTTTTGTGTTCAGCACAAAAATCTACAAAATAAGAAATATTACACATTACAGTATGTTTCTTACCTGAGAAGTTCTTCATCTCCCAAACCTCTAGAATTTTTAATGATGATCTCTGGAACTTCATTCGGGTACTGAAAACACAGCAAAATTTATCAGTATCGTTCGTTTATTTTATGAGACAGAATCAACTTGTAACAGAATTTTGTGTGATGTTACATGTACTACGCTATGATCTGACTGACTCACTTAGCACATTTACATATAGTGGACTGTTAAGTCTGCTTTAATGATACATACATGTATTTCAACATACACACACATAAATACATATACACATGTCACTCTGATCACACACAACACAGATCACAACACACACAACACTCACATCACACACACACAAACAAAAATAAAATACACACACACGTCCCTACAAATCACACACACACACACATAAATACATACACACATGTCACTCTGAAACAAATCACACATACACACACACATAAATCACACACACACACACATAAATACAATATACATGCACACATGTCACTCTGAAACAAATCACACATACACACACCACAAGTCACCTCTGAAAGAAACCACATACACACGTACATACATAAACATGTAGCTATATACACACATATACAACACACAATTCACACAAAACACGAAGGTAAATTGTCGAGAATTGTTGACTAATATGAATAATCAAGTACTGAAGTGTCGCTAATTTTGACTCATGGTGGCGTGTTACCGATGTCATCAGTTAGGGTTCTTTAATTATGTCGTATATATACTGTGACACCGAACTCATCCAAAACAACCACGCCTTTCATTTTGTATGTCATGCACTTTACCAAGCAGCTGTAGCCATTTTAACTAATTTACCGCTAAAGACACATTTGGGCTGCTCTAAGCTATGAGTTTACAGAAGATTCCATTGTTTTTCAGGGATGGATGAGTTAAAGTCTTTTGTATGACCAGGTACCAGGATTTGAAATTGTGACGTTCCACTTGCAGGTGAAATGCTCTATTGCTAGACCATTGCAAACAGTAAACATGGATTAAACAAAACAAGAAGCCCAAGAGGGTCTCAGTCGCTCATGTGAGAACCATCTACAAATGTGGAAAGAAGACCAAGAAGAATATGTACATGAAGGCTGATCTAGCCAAGAATCTGGCTGTTTTAAGAAACTTCAAAATCTCTGTCAAATTTGGGAACAATTCTTTGAACACATTTCTTCCTGTCAAGTTTGGTCAAAATTTCTTCAGTGAATGCAAGGGTTTTACTGAAGAAGTTGAAAATAAGAAAATGTTTAAGGCTGAAAAAACCTCAAAAAAAAACGGACAATATACTAATATCTCCGACAGGGTGTGATCATCCAGTAGCTCACTTGAAACAATCCTTTGGCTCAGCGTGAGCAGTAGATAACAAAAGTAAAATTGACAACAATAGTTACCCGGATACCTCTGCGTAATCTGGTGGAGCTCAAGCAAAAGTCATGAACACATGCTTCCTGTCAAGTATTTCATCCCCTGTGAGCAGGGTGGAGTTGCAGTTTACTGATACAACATGTGATGGTTGCTCACAAAGAAAAAAAAAAAACCATATCTCGTACATTGGAGCTCAAATATATATGAATATTATTCCACATGTTACAGGGTGAGTTGCTGATACAACGACTGGCTCGAACGTCACCAAACTTATGGAATATTATTGAATGGCTCCTCGAGACTCAAAGTAAGTTATTGAAACCTCAAAGTTCTTGAAACCACAAAGTTTCAAACAGGTCCAGATTTTTTTCCTTCATAAATTAGCGGAGGCCCCTATTATGCATGTAATAAACATCAAAGTAACACTGCTCAATCAGCATTGTGTAGCAATAATACTACCTACTAATCATACTTCTGTGGAACATCACAGTATTATCGCTTCAATATTTGCAAAATTCCCAGATATTGTGATGCTAATTTCAATCAAGAACACAGCTCCACCTGTTTGCGTAGGATTGTTATTGCTTATACATTACAAACATAATGGATACAAGGACAACATGTTAATTTATCAAAACTCTCAAAATGCTTTTAATTTTTGCTTATACTTATCACTGACATACATACATGTACATGTACAAATAAATTAAATTATAAATGAATTATAAATTACATTGATTATTGCCAAAATTTGTGTGAACAATTTGGGTGTCATTACAAGGGAAGTGATATAAGTTATAACAGGCTTTAAGATATATGTATGTGTACATGTACAGTTGAACCTGCCTTGAGAGAGAGGCCGTTAAATCTGCCACTGAGATGTGGTCTCTCAAGACAGGTGGTGTCTCAAATAAGGCTTCAATTAAAGGATTATTGAACAATGTGGTGTTTCCAGAATGTGGTCTCAGAAGACAGGTGGTCGTTCATGAAAATGATCTTTCAAAATGTTCAAAACAGGTTCTTCTGCACTTCTAATGAAATGAAGTGTCCATGCCTAAATTACCTCATTTTAACTTTGCTTCCAGAGAGAGAGAGAGAGAGAGAGAGAGAGAGGAGAGAGAGAGACGAGAGAGAGAGAGAGAGAGAGAAGGAGAGAGAGAGAGAGAGAGAGAGAGATATGAAATGAAGCATTCATGCCTAAATGATCTCATTTTAACTTTGCTTCCAGAGAGAGAGAGAGGAGAGAGAAGAGAGAGAGAGAGAGAGAGAGAGAGAGAGAGAGAGAGAGAGAGAGAGATATGAAATGAAGCATTCATGCCTAAATGATCTCATTTTAACTTTGCTTCCAGAGAGAGAGAGAGGAGAGAGAGAGAGAGAAGAGAGAGGAGAGAGAGAGAGAGAGAGAGAGAGAGAGAGAGAGAGAGAGAGAGAGACTAAGCATACCTCTCATTGTAGTCCACCTTCAGTTCATTTATGTAAATAGATTCCAAGACTTCCAGTTCTTCATGTATAATGCATTGACTGCAAAGAGAATTTTATTATTATTTTTTGGTAGATTTTCAGCATTTCTACACGCCATGTATATATCTCCAATTATCTACAGTGAAACCTGCATATAGGGGCCAGCCAAGGGACCAGAAAATATTGACCTTTATGTGCAGGTGACCCTTATACACAGGTTCAATTTAGTTGAAGTGTGCAGTGTACTTACGACGACACAACAGCAAATGCCGATGCCGACTTAAAATGCAATTATGAATACTTACGGATGTACTTTATACTGAATGACTTATTACGCTGCGTGCATTCTGTGTAAAAAGAATTTTATTACATGAAATTAAACAATATGCATTTGGCAGTAAAGTAGTAAGATTACATGTTTAGGACTACGTCGACTACGAATCAGACTCGGCATTCATTTTCAGTCAGGACATCCCGCATGCTCTGTGAGTAAAAAACTAGGGATCCCAGTAAACTATAAACATGAGTGTTGTCCCCTGTTATGTCTATCGCAAGCCTGACTAGCAAGATACTGAACGGTTTCCTTGAAATTGACGGTTATTTATTCGCATCAGTGATGTACGTATCGTAAATATTTTTGATAATCGAGTGATGCATTGTTTTTATTGAAAACACGACTAGTACAAAAAACTGAAAATCAAAAATGAACTTGAGACCCATGAAAAAATACTCAGCACGTGGACGAGTGAAGGCTCAAATTTACTTGGCACTTCCAAAAAATCACTCATCTGGACGAGTGTGTTTTTAAGCCCTGTGTACACTGTGCATGTGAGACTAAAAAATAATTTTCCAGCCAAGATGACCAACAATGGATGACATCAACCGGACGCTTCATCAGTTACTCTATTCAAATCAAATGTTTTTGAGACTTTTTATGCTCAAATTTTTGTCGAAGTTCTTACATGTATGTTCTAAATATTCCATGTCATGATTAAACTGTGATGTCAATTTGCCGTATAGGTGTTGCTCTTGTGACAGTGACTCCAAACTAATGCTTTTTCTCGCATTTGTAAAACAAGGAGCTGCACTTGCTTTCAAGGCATTGCCTTGGTTCATATTATAAAAATGCTGTCATCACTGCATCTGTTTATTTATCTTAAAATAAACTATTGCAGATCAAGACTAGGTATACAGTGGAACCTATCTTGAGAGACCATCCCATCTGACACTGAAATGCGGTGTCTCAATGTGGTCACATAATTTCTGCCCGAGTTTCAATGACGGAATATGTCCAAGACTAGTCTGTTCTATGACTGCTCTTCGTAAGTCTGATACATTAACGTAGCTTTATACAAGCTTAGGAAGAGCAATCATAGAACAAACTATAGCCTCTTTGTCAGTTCAGATGATCATGTGGTGCAAACATCTGCCATAAAAACCCAGGCAAAAAGTACATCATACTACATGTATGTGTCCGTCAGAATAAACATGTGATATTTCAATTTCTATTTGAGATTCACATTTTAAAACCAAAAAAGTGTTTGGATTCAAAGAAAAATATGCCTAGAAATGATAGATGATCTACATTTATTTTATTGACTGCCATAGGGGTATTTATTATTTTATGTTCTCTTGAAATGAGCTGGTTGCCGAAGTCAGGAATTTCCTGAAAAAAATATTCAGGCTTGACAAGGGATTGTGGCAGGGGTAATATGACAGAATCCCTAGTCCTTACTCCTATGATATATGAACTTGTTGTTTCAAATCGTTTGCTTTTAATGTTTAACTAAGTCTTATTGGTTTATATTTGTTTGTATTTATTGTCGTTTAACGTCCCACTAAAGAATCTTTCACTCATATGGAGATGTCACCAAATGCCGGTGAAGGGCTTCAAATTTTGGCCTATGCTCCGCACTTACGGCCATTTGGGAATGAGGTTTCTTTAACATACCAACACCTACTGTGACATGGGACCTCAGATTTTACCGTCTCATCTGAAGGACAGGAAAATGACCTGCCGCTGACTGGAATCGAACTAATAACCTCACGATCTAGAGTTGAGTGTCCTACCGACTGAGCAATGCCAGCATTCAAGTCTTATTGGCAGTTGCTATTTTCTCATATTTTCTGAAAGACTGGGGAACATTGTATGTGACGTGCATTACAGTTTGAAAGGAGGGGTGACTGTTAGAAAAGTGTTTCAGAATAGAATATACCTTCACCATATCATGAGTCGGTAAACATTTTTTGTAATTTTTTTAGACATTTATCTGTAATAAATAATACGGTAAGACAGAAGTAGAACCCACAAAGAGGGCTAGAGCTTTCATCTGCAGTTTTACATGTTGTGTGATTTTTATCATGTAAATCACTAAATGTACTATGCCAGTTATTCACTCACTCATTATTTATCAGTCATGAATTACATGTAAATGTATCATTATGTTTTTATGCCTCATATTTTACTCTATTGCAGCATATCCATCATTTTGTACAATTCATATTAGCCGAATAATGGATGCGCTTCCTGATCTGGTTCAATGTACAACTTTAGTCATTATGGCCTAAACGTATAGTCATTAGTCTCTGAATGTAAAATGTTTGCTAGTACGGTAGTTTATTACCCAATTTGCAATGCGCTTTTATGTAATGACTTTGCATTTCCGATATTTTGTTTATGATTCGCTAACCCAAATATAATTCAGCCGTTATATTTCGTTTAGTACAATCACTGCATTATCACCTGAATGCATTTACACTCAAAAAGTGACAGACACATACCAACCAACCCTATTGTTTTGTGCAGGGGTATCCCGCATAAAGGTTGAAATTCAGGAAATGTCCCGCTTGCTGTTCCCCTCCCCTGCAGGAGTATAAATTTCCTGCATTTGTATTTCAAAGCATTTTTATATTACTGTAAAGTTCAAGTCGCCTTAGGCTACATTTTGTCAATGTCGCTCTCCTGGCAGCCGTTTTGACTTTTGTTTACACCTGTAGTAGCATGTGATTAATATGTGATCAAATGCAGCTGAAGTGTACCTATGGCTGCCAATGGATTAAAACTACACATACACAACCAGGATTATTGTCACTTGGCGGTAATTATAAATATTGGTTTCATCCGACCCTTATCTGGGTTGATGAGTGTGTATAATACCCAGGCCTCTGGAGAGACAATCTTTTGAATGTATAAATATGTACGAGTCAAGGATATAGGCAGGTTAACTGTCCAGTCCAGTCAAGGTCAGTCAGGTTACAGGTCAAGGATACAGGGCAGGTTAACTGTCAAGTCAGTCAGGTACAAGGATATAGTCAAGGGATACAGGCAGCGTCAACTGTCAAGTACCAGTCAAGGCATATAGGCAGGTTAACTGTCCCAAGTCCAGTCAAGGATTAGGGCAGGATCAAGTCAGTCAAGGATATAGGCAGGTTAACTGTCAAGTCCAGTCAAGGATATAGGCAGGTTAACTGTCAAGTCCAGTCAAGGATATAGGCAGGTTAACTGTCAAGTCCAGATCAACTTGTCAAGAGTATATAGCAGATTAAGCCTCCAGTCAAGGGTAGGCAGCGTTTATTCCATCAGCAGATAAACTGTCTATTTGTGGCTTTATGTGGACAGTTAGCATTTATATCCATGTACTTAAGTTAACCAACCTGCCGTCGGCTGGACTCTACCTCATGGTCAAAAGTTGAGCACACTACAGACTGGGCCAGGCCAGCTTTGGAATGTTATGAGTGTTGAACATTGTATTGTCCTGACTCAGAGTCATTTAAAATGAACAAAAACTACTTGTGTTATTTATAACAATGACTGAAGCAATAAAGTACATACATGCATACTTTATAATTATTAATACGTATTGGTGCTTTATAGATGAAGGTCATACATTTATGCTGAAAATGTTGTTCGCATAATATCTCCCCCTCAGTTGTCATAGCTGAGGGGGAGATCTCCCTCAATGAAGGTTTCAGAGGTTGGCAGATATGCAGACAGGAAATTACTTCATGTTTCAAATTTGGATTGAGATATACAGTATTACAGCTGGTGGGAAAAATAAGAGAAATTCAAAATAAATGTAAATAAAGCTGTCCTACTTTTGAAATAATGCGAAATAAAATATTTATCCAATTGTAAGCATTGTCAGCATTGTCAGCATCTACATGTATTTGATGTAAACAACTTGAAGAAATGGCAAAGGAGAAAGACTTCCAAGTTCCAATTTCACGGGGTATACCTACTTCGCATACTCATTGAATACTATGCTGTGATTGGTTCCGTCTTACTCTAACCTTCATACTTAATTGGACCTTGTTATAAACTGTAAACAACCCAGTCATATTCACTGCGCAACTCCACTGGACATGGTGGCAGCCTTTGAAAACTGCTAGTTGGTATTTATTTGCAGTTACATAAGTGTTAAAAACAGAACTTTGAAATTAATTTTTATCTTTTTTTTTTTGACTGATTAGAAGGTAATCTTTTGTTTTGATAAAATTGTAGATGTGATGGTGGTTTAAACCGTATGTAAATCAACCGGTAAATGCCTAGGTGAGCAACTCCACCTGACAGCATGGTATTAGAACTAGAAGTACAGGTTGCCAGATGTAGTCGGAATAAATGTCCCCTTCTGTACATATTTGAGGAATTCTAGTAATTTCAGCATCAAGTAGTCAGGCACCCAGTAACCTTCACACTTTTAAAAGTAACTTTGGCACTTTACTTTTCAGCATCAGGTATTTTCAGTACACGAACAAGCAATATCAGCAGCTAATATTGATTAAAACAAATAAATTAATATGTAAAGATGAATTTTAATTCCTAAACATAAAATTTTAATGTATGTCTTTGAAAGTGCCGAAAATACTTGCTTACAAGTGCCGAAATTACCTGATACCTACATAGGAGCATCGTCATCTACAAAACTGAGTCAGTAACTGACAAAAACTAACTCCAGACTGTTGCCAACAACCATTCGAAGTTCCCACAACAATTCGTTGGGAACTTGCTACGAGAATACGACGACTTCTCATAAGTTATAAAACTTCGTGGTCCGGCATTAAAAGTAAAACTAATTATCCAGTAAAAAAACAAAATAAAAAACCAAAGCGTTGAAATAACACGATTTGAACTAACGAAGTTTTATACATGAACTGGCCCTGTTCTAGGATAGGCCCTATTGAGCTATTCACAGTGACACTGACAGGGCACTTGTTTCGGGTTTCTATCAATGGGGTCGAGAAAACTTCAGATTTCATTCAGTGATTATCATTAATGGGATATCAAATAAATTGAAAAAGAATAGTTATTGATTTTAAATTCTAAGCTGTTGTCAAAAATACATAGTTACTTAATAAAGATTGATAAGTGATCATGCGTTAGGCCTACCTCTCACTTATGTCATCGTCAGCCATTGGTAATCTCAAATTATATCTCGAACCCGTAACCTGTACTCGACATACAAAAAGGTACCATGCATACCGTACCCGAAATTGTAAATCCCGCAAAACATACACCATCAAGTGAATCTTATCGATATTGTTTCAATATACCAAAACGGTTAGCATGAAAAATAAATAAATAAATAAATAAATAAATAAATAAAATAAATAAATAAATAAATAAATAAATAAATAAATAAATAAAGCAAACAAACAAACTAAAAAAAAGAACAAAACCAAAACATAAAACAAATGAACAAGCAAAAAATAATGTAACCAGGTGTTGGTCTGTTATTCTTTCTTGTATCATGATCAGTGAGTGAACGAACCAATGACTGACCTACTATAATATACCGTGTTACCGGCGCCACATCTTTTTGCCATTATATTTGAGAATTTCATTCTGTACTTCAGATGTCATCTGGAAATAAGAAAAACAGCATATCGGAATGTTGTTAATACTTTACTTCATTTGAAAAATGGCGAACACCTGGGCCCGAAGTCACCAAATTTACTCAATACTCAAGCTCAACTTTTATTTCGTTATTATGACTCTATAATCGCTTGTAAATTATTAAGAAACATGTTATGTTTCATCATTCACATATAAATTTTTGTGTTACACTTATAATTTTCATGTAGAAATGAATAAATACGTTGGGTACGGTACTCAAAATTTGAATACGTACTCGAACTTTTTTTTTTTAAATATTTTTGAAGTTTTCATCAAATAAACAAAATTTTTATCATTATTTACAATTGTGGGCTGTCAAGATACAAATATGTCCAGTTACAGAATTAATTTTTGCGTGATTTTACCTTAAAATCACGAAAAGTTAGTTGAGCTTGAGTACTAAGTAAATTTGGTGACCTCGGGAACTGATTATGCTTATTTTATTTAAACAGTTCTAGTGACAAACCAATGTATATTTTTTCAATTACATGTCAGAGATATATGTAATATTTGTAAAATCAATTTATAAGTTTTTCGTGATAGTTTTTAAATCATTTTAGACTCCTGTTTGTATATATCCATTCATCTACAGTATGAACAAGGTCCGAAGTCATCAAAATGTACTTAGTATTCACAGAGCGAGCCGGCCTGGCTCAGTCGGTAGCGCGCTCTACTCTGGATCATGAGGTCGTGAGTTCAAGTCCCACTGGCGACAGCTTGGTTTCTTGTCTTACGGATGAGACATTAAAAACTGGAGATCCCGTGTCACAGTAGGTGTCGGCACGTTAAAGAATCCTCACTGCTCAATGTCCGGAAGTGCCGAGCATAGGCCAAAATTTGAAACCCTTCACCGGCATTTGGTGACGTCTCCATATGAGTGGGACGTTAAATAACAATAAAAGTATTCACTGAGCTCAACCAATTTGCCATGATTTCAAAGTTATGTACACAAGATACATGCTGTAACAGGATATGTTTGTATATTAACGATATACAATTATCACCGGGGAAAATGTGTATACTTTTCCGGCGACAATGAAAAAATATATGTAATATGCTTCTGTTGGTAATAAGCACTTTATTGTATAGGAAATCTCGACTCGTCTGTAAACAGAACTTCCGCCCAATCTCTGGTATTGAAAGGATGATGTCTCCAACACCACGCATAAAATTAATCTCGCAAAACGGTGATGCCAAAGCAGAACAGGACTGATAGCAGGACGTAGAAGATGGATGTTGGCCTGTCGCAGTCTGTTTCTTACGGTACGAGGACTTATCCGTCGATGCCCAGGGAAGCTTCTAGCCGTCAAAGAAGCCGATTGGAATTGATAAAGTTGAATAAAAAATGTCCGAATTAGTTGTTTATCACAAAATTTCTTTGTGATACAATGATAAATTGTAATGAGGAAAAGTATTGCTCATTTGAATGGAATTTCAGAAACATTTAAAAAATGTTGGAGTACGTACACAAATTTTGATTAGTGGACTCAACGTATTTATTCCTTTTTTTACAGATATATCATACGTGTGACCTTAAATTCATATGTGAATGGTGAAAAATAATAATATGTTCCAATTCAGTCAGATCCAGAAATTATACAAACGACTATATTGTCAAATTGATAAAATTAAAGTTGAGCTTGAGTATTGAGTAAATTCGGTGACTTCGGACCCAGGTTGTGAAATAAAGGAACGCAACTGGTACATAGTACCCAGGACTGCTCACCATTGATCTACCATTCACTGGAACAGAGTTATGTGGACCAGTCTGTTCTATATTGAGGCTGATTTCTGTCATTTCTCTCTGTCGCAGGGACATGACAATAATTATCGTCTTTTCGTCCCGCCATTTCATGTTTTCATGTTTCATGCGACTTCATGTTTTAGTTATTTCGCGTTGGATAGTTTCGTCTTTTCGTTATGTCGCTACAAAAAGACGATAGTTAGCGGAGCGAAAAGACGATAATTATCGTTCTGTTGCTTCGACAAAGCGAAATAACGAGATGACAGGAAACAGCCACCATAGTTCTATGATTGGTATCGCCTCCGACCGCAGTTATACTGACACCTTCCCGGAGTTGGGTTCCTTTCCATGATTTAAAAGTATTATCGTTACAGACACTGCCAACCCCCTACCCCCACCCCGAATTTACGACTCTGATTTTCTCAAGAAACGACGTTTTCAAATGTTGGCTCTAAAACTGATCAGAAAGAAATAATGAATTTTTAGAATAAAATATGAATATATGTATTATATTTATGATGAAAATCTTTTGCATCTCGTCTGTCACGTTTTTGTTCGAATTCTTGACCATTCACATAACTTGGTTAGTACTTGCCTATTCGTTGTGGAAGGTAAGAGCCTAGGAAAGTTTAAATCTTAACAGGACGTAAAACAACAAAATAAAATTTGAGTGTTCGAGTAGCCCACAGGCTTAGGATATGGGTGTGCGTGTGTGTGTGTGTGTGTGTGGGGGGGCTCCCCACTTTTTTCACATACAAATTTTATTTTATATTAACATCACGTTTGGAATCCAGAAAAAGGCTTTCCAGAGCTTTAGAGTTAGGCCTACCAAATTTTTTCGCGCCTTGATACGCTCGGCGAAAACATTTATATACTCTTTTTTCCACTAACTCGAAATCCTGGTTCATCCAGGCTTTGTCTGTATATCTTGGATTTTATGGACTTGGACTACCGACTTTGTGTTATGTGTTGTGTTTGCCCTACATATCAGTAAAGATATTTTCGTTTGACTGTTTTCTCAGCATGTAGGGGCTGAGTGGTCAGAGCATTGTGCTTTAAATCACGAAGTCTCTCACTTCCTGTGAGCGCAAGTTCGAGCCCGTAGGAACCTAAGTTTATTTTTGTGAGAAAATTTCCCAGTTTACTTGCGGAAGGCTGGTGATCTATTCCTGGGTACATTGTTACTGGGTTCTCTCGCTTGTACAGGCTCCCAAATGAGAAAAAATATTGTTTTTATTAGATGGATAAAAGAAGAATTATGTGAAGTAACCAGGGAGACCGTGTCCCTAAAGTTTATAAAATAGTTGTGAAATCCTTAATTTTCTATAAAAAGTCGGAAAATTAAAAAAAAAATTAAAAAAAAAAATTCGCGCCTCGCTCCGATCGGCGAATAAATTTTAGGTTCACAGTACTCCAACTTTGAATCATCAGTCTGCTTTTCAGAATGTATGCATTGCATCACAATTAGTTATAATTTTATGTCACCGCCGAAAAACACCCTCCCTTAAATTTTTTTTACATCGACCACTGCCGTATGTAGAAATTGCATAATCAAAAGGCACATGACATTTTTTTCCCTGGGAAAACCACTTTCCAAAAAAAACAAAAAAACAACAACAAAAAAACAGCCCCAACTCTTGATTTGCTTCGTACGCCACTAACCGTTCCCGTTCTTACTATTACCAATTCGACTCGAATTCGATCCTCGGATTGAACAGGGAAGTACATGTATGTGTGATGGTATGGTGGACGCCAGCTCAGACACGTGGGTTCTCTCCGGGTACCGTACTCAGATTTCCCCACTAATTAAGCACCTCTTACATTAACATCACAGCACACATAAACCATTAATATTTTGTAGAACGTGTTTGTTAATTGTTTTAAAATAAACAAAGTAAAGAATATTGAAGAACAAACAGAAAAAAAAACCACATCGAACTTTTACAGAAATTCCGAGCCGGCCTGGCTCAGTCGGTAGAACACTTGACTCTTGGTCGTGAGGTCGTGAGTTCGAGTCCAGCTGGCGGCAGGTTGGTTTCCTGTCCTTCGGATGAGACAGTAAAACTCGAGGTCCCGTGTCACAGTAGGTGTCGGCACGTTAAAGAACCCCCACTGCTCAATGGTCATAAGTGCCGAGCATAGACCAAAATTTGAAGCCCTTCACCGGCATTTGGTGACGTCTCCATATGAGTGAAATTTTCTTGAGTGAGACGTTAAACAACAATAAACAAACAAACAGAAATTCCCACCATAAACAGCGCGTTTTGAATGCACGTGTTGACCATGTATTGCACTTATTGACATTATATATATGTACCCCAAAAGTGTAATTTAATCTATTGAAAGGCACTTAGACATACCTTAGAGGTGTCCTCAGTTTTATTCAAACAAAGTAAATTAATGTATGTAACTCTAATGTCACAAACATTCCAGCTATTGATAGGTACGTGCGCCCAAACTGTGTATTTACAACTTGTATATCCGGAAGTGTCATAGTCTCGTCAAAAATGAGTTGATATATAGCACACCTCACCTACAAAAATACGTGTATATAGAGTAAGAAGTCGACTGTGAGAAGTGTAGGTGTGTTAGAACACTCAGCTACATACACACACCTACACACAGAGCGACATACACAATTACACACACAGCTATATGCACACATACACTCTTACACACACAGCTACATACACACACTTACAGACACGGCTACATACACATAAAACTACAAACACACCTACACACAGCTATATATACACACACTTACACACAGATACATACACATACACACACGCACACACAACTACAAACACACTTACACACACAGCTACATACACACCTACACACATCCATACACGAGCACTCTCAAATACACACACAGGCCCACCCGCACACAATCATTTCTTCCGGTTCCAGTAAATTATAAATATCGATCTGAGTCCGTGCCAGTAAACTAATTAAGTATTTGTCGTTGATGCTCATTAATACTCAAGTTTGAAATGATTACTCAGCTTAACCCTTAATCTTGAAATCTGATTGGCTGGGTACGTCAGGTCAATAACATGCTCAATCGATCGATTGGAGTTGATTTAACGTGCGGCGTGACTACTCAAAGCCCTTGCCACACGCCGGTGCTACCCCTGTAGCTCCGGAGAGGCTCCTTGTGTTTAACGTGCAACCATGATGGAATTTGTTACACGTGCTCGCCCCTACGGAGTAGGCTTGAGCTGAGGATCTGGTAGTGGCGTTGGCCGGTTTAGGGTCCTCTTCTCCCTGGGTTCGTCGGCCCTCGGCTCCCGAATGGGAGGGGCCTTCTGGTAGATCGTCGACCGGCTCCTCTGTGTATTGTGGCTCTGGTCCGATGCATGTGGAGACCCCGGGTCCGAGGTGGGGAGTGAGGCACAGTTGCTAAGTCACAAAGGCAATATAATTTTGAGTTTAGAAGATTTACGGCCACCTAATTTTTGCTCAAACTCATGAATGATTTTTATAATGGCGTGATGAACCCTGACCATAGTGGAGAAGTATCAAACTATAAACAAAGTAAAAATAAAGAAGTACCAATTGATAATCGAAACTCAAAATTCGTTGAAAAGGTCAAGTTTGATAAAAAGGTCAAGTTCGGTGAAAAGCACGATCGGCGAAAGGAAGTCACTGTCTGTGGTCGTGCTTCAGAATAATATGTAATATTCCTGAGAGGGGGGTCATATTGTTTAACAAGATTCCCGCATCGACCTTGAAACTTCTTTAACGACGATTTCAAGCGTTCATCAACGTAACCCTGTGTAAGTAGCTCTCAGAATAAAATACTCATAAGAAGAACATGCCCTGGCATAACGTAAAAGTTGTGAAATGAAAACGCCATAGACAGGAAAATAGGCATACCATGGCAGGGTCACAATTGATATATATTATATACCCGGAAAGTTTTGTTCCTGGATATTTTTGGCCTTTAACGACAGTAAATACATTCACCCCGTCTTAAATTCGCAGTAAATATCACTATAATCGCACTTACGGCCTGCATGTCCAGGTTTAAATTATATACTTTTAAATTTCGCTTTCATTTTAAATTCGCCTTCTCATCTAAGGACGAATATGGCGAAAATTACACGGCAACGAAAATTTTCAGGTATACGGTACACGATTCAACAACCACTGTTGAATAAGTTACTCAACATTTCATTCATAGTATTTTAAACAAGTTCATTGTACCGACCATAAAATTTGCAAAATGCTGAATTTAACCATTTCAACCCTAAGTATCAAGATGGTATGATCTTTTTTTATTGTTTAGACCGGTTTATTATTGCCTGAATGGTTTAAAGGGTTAATAGCATTTTCTCATACCAATTTGTTAGAAAGATACAGCTATGAGCAGTGAGGCAATACATTTCTGATAAATGTTTACGAAGTGAACATCATCAGTTATGGCTTTGTAAACCGAGAAGTTCTTTTTTCTCCTTATATTACATTGCTGTTCGTTTCATTGGCTTCTGAGTTTCGCCGACTAATGGATGTAATATAATTAAGAGTATTTTACAGATGTTAATATTAAAGAAGTAGTTAGTGTCCTTTTAGTTAACAACAATTGAAAACTCTTTATGATGGATGTCTCGAAACAGCATTTAGTATCATATAGACACAACCTTTATTTCCTTTCGATGTATTTCTTCATAGAAATGAATGCAATACAGAAGATTTGAATAACAACGGATTTGGGACTCTTAGACTACGAAGGAGGTATATTGCCGTTGTTTCTACTGTATAAACTATGCTAATACCTAGCTTAAAATGGGTTGAAAATCGTCATACGATGTATTGTTTTGAAGATAAAAGACGAAAACTGCAATGGGATATTTTACTTTACTTTAATTTCATTGTATGGTGACAATATGTATGTAAACTATGGAAAATCAATTTCATTGTATATATATATAGATCTACAGTAGAATCTGGTTAACTCGAAATTCATGGGACTACCCCTATTACTTCGAAATATCCAGAATTTTGACTCGACCGATTTAGACAGAACGAGATTCCACTATATATATATATTTATATATATATATATATATATATATATATATATATATATATATATATATATATATATATATATATCCAATACAAATGTCATATCCGACATATATGCCTTTGTTGGAATTTTGGAGTTTACATAAATTACTCATATCCCTTGATTATATTTCCACAAATTTCACATACCATTTAATTGCTAATAGCTAAATGTATCAGCATTCATCACAACTTTTGTAAATATATGGAAGGTACAAAACAAAATTACAGAAATACGGAGGTACAGTATTTTTAGTGATACTCTTACGGTCGACCTAGTTATCTTCAAATTATCAAGAAATTACTATAAACAAAAATAACGCGAGATTTGTAGACGAGTACCTTTAAGTACACGTAGGTCCTCCGCGGAAGAGTGGTTAAAGCATTGCGCTTTGATCCATGATGTCCTTACTTCTGGCCAGCGCGGGTTCTAGTTCCGTTGGAACCTTAGCTGAATCTTGTGGGAAAGTTTGCCAGAGGAAGGTCGGTGGTCTCTCCCCGGGTGTTCTCCTACATCATTAAAAACTGGCCATCACCATATGATATAACTGAAAAATTGTTTAGTGTGGCGGAAAACACCATTCAAAATTAATTACATGTACGTGAAATTGTAATTGCCTCAGGTGTGAATTTACTTTTAATTTTACTTTTATGGGGTGGTAATTCGTGTATTCCAGAGTAATAGTTATGGAAATGAGTAAAAGATATATCTGAGCGTTCAACCAATAAGCATACGTGTCAGGGCTCCATTCCCGATAGCCGGTCATACCTAGGACATTGTTTGTAGTGACTGCTCCTTCGTCGAGCACTCGGCATAAGACGTGAAAGTCACAACCACAGTGCTACGTCACGGCAGGGAGTGGCACAGTTGTAATTTTTATTACATTGACGCCATTCCATAGCATAGTTTAAAAGTTTGACATTTCACCTAAAAGTTTTACGTCTCAGTTTACCTGAATATTCTTAGCGGGACAAGACACAGGACAACACTGAAACTTAACAGGATTAAAATTAATATTAAGGCTGAGAATCTGAATTTTCGTGGTTGAGATTTCCCTGTCTTAACCACAACTAGCAATGGATTCGATTAATTAACAACGGAAACAGATATGTTGAAAAAGAGGCAAAATTCAAATAATGAGATCCAGTACAACAAACTTACAACGATAATAGAGGAAAACGAATCATTTAGTCTTATTCATTTGTTCACTGGAAATAATAATTCAGTTACGATAACACAATATTAATATTCAATAGAACAGAGAGATGAAACACTAAAACGTAATTATTTAGAAGAAACGTTGCCCCGGATGTTATACACGGTTTCTTGAATCCAGCTACTCCGGTGCAGAATTCAGCCGGATCACGTGACTGCAGGGTGATGTAATCATACCGTACATATTCGTCTGTTGTCGCCGTCATGAAGGTAACGCCAACAAGTTTCAAGTTGTTTTCCATAACGAATCCAGAAATGTTGAACAGAGACCTGAAAAACGTGTAATTATGTATCTTTTTGATCACGAATTTGGTTCTAAATAAAGTCAAACGATAAATATGAGTACCAAATAGAATAAGAGCAACCTCGTGTCTCCAACATATTATAAATATAATACCGAAGTTATAATGCTCAAGATGACCGTTTCTGTCAATTAGACGCTCCAATTTTAAAAGGATTTTTTGAAGAGAAAGTGGTATCAGACAAGGCCAAATAATAAATCTAAACTTATAGCCAAAATCCGCCTAAGAGTAACCACTGTAAAGGATGGCTATCTTAGCGTTAGAAGAATTTAGAATTTAAAATGGTGCTATCAGTGCAAAATATTAAATACCAGGTACATATAAGGTAAAATATAGCAATAGATTATCAAATTAGTTATTCACAAATTTCGGCGTCGCCATGTTAGTGAACTCTCTGTAAATGGTTTAAAATTACGACTCAATCATTAACTTATCAAAGAAACATTGACTTGAGGTAGCCTTCTATTTCTTAGAGAAAAAGTATAAAACTGTCCGCTCCCTTGACAGATGAGAAGACAGAAGGTTCACGTCTTCCCAAGAAGAAACGTTGAAATATTGACATGAGGTAGCCTTCTATTTCTTAGAGGAAAAGTATCAAAAGAAAAACACTGTCCGCTCCCTTGAGAGATGAGAAAATAGTCTGTTGTTCTTTAATAGCATTATCTATGACGGAAGGTTCACGTCTTCCCAAAAAGAAATGTTGATAATTAACTAAGTCAATCACTTGTTCCTCGATTTTTAAAATCAATATGAGGTATCTCAAAATCGTTTATGATAATTTTCCAATGCTAAATCAATTTTCGCTATATTGGTGCAATAATTATGTCACGTTCAGAGCAGTTCATTTCAACAAGTAACGGTAGGAATAGATGGCATTTTTATAATATTATTATCTATCTATTTCATTAACTTGCCTTTACTGCTTTATAGCAAACGGGAAATTGTTTTATACAAATTGAACTTCTTTCGTAATCCCATTGAAGCCTGCTATTGCAGACAGCATGATAGGAAACTTGTCTTCGCCGGTAATGATATTCTAATAACACCTTACCTTATTTGAATTATATTCGCCCGCTCATTTAAAAAGATTTTGCGAACGAAAGGTCAAATTTTCTTATAAGACAAATTGTATCAGCTATTTAAACATCTTTAATACTAGACAAGAGTTCTGTTGAAGTCGAATCATTTCGAAACTTTGCCGGTCGTACAATAGGTCTATGATTGTAGCTTGGTCTAGTCTGTGTCTCTCAGACAGGGCTGAGAACTGAGGTCCAACTTGCACAAGAATTATCTGGACTTTTCAGTAGAATGTTCCAATAACAAGCTTGAATAGGTGGATGATTATTTAAGCGCCTTAGGTCCTTTGGATCACTATAACATTTCAATGGTATCGTCAGTCACAAGAAAGAGAAAATTATTGATAATGTAAAAATGCTTTGGCACTAAAAATATTTTTTGAAAAGGGCCATAAACTGTTTACCAAAAATTTTATTTCGATTTTTCTGTACTTTAACAATTTTTGTAGATTGATGTAGAGCAACAAATAAGAGCTATACACAGGTATAAAAATCTTGTATATCTTTTGTGTAAGAAAGATCAGGTCCAGTGTTGTATTCATATACAAATAGTAACGTTGAGTTAATCAGTTGCAATTGGAAGTGCCAAACCTTGGTTTCTCTAGCAATTTTCAAAAAATATATACGAATTTAGGAATATTATGCCTGTGTATATCATTTTTTGTTATTGTATATCAATCCAAGAAGTGATAAAAAGGGAAACAAATTTTGACAAAAAACACAACTCATCCCTTTTAAGAAGTACAATAACTAAAACCCAAAATCAGTCAAATACATTTCTTACAAATCGTTTTGCAAGGCAAAAGGTCATGACAAATCACGATTAGTTTTTTTGTTTATTGTTGTTTAAAGTCCCACTCAAGAATATTTCACTCATATAGAGATGTCACCAAAGGCCGTTGAAGCGCTTCAAATTTTGGCCTATGCTCGGCACTTACGGCAATTGAGCAGTGAGGGTTCTTTACACCTACTGTGACACGGGACCTCGGTTTTTGGCAAATCATGAAAAATATTTTTTTATCCAATGGCTGTCAGTAATACTATGGGAGGAGATCTTACAGTACAGCAACTATATAGTTTGCCGTTTGTAATTGTTGACCATTCACTTCTAGTTAACACAGGTTTGAGCCCCGATGGAACCTAAGCTGATTTTTTTGTAAGAAAGTTTGCCAGTTTACTTGTGGGAGGCCGGTGGTCTCTTTCCGGGTACATTGTATCCGGGTTCTTTCCTCCACCATTAGAAACTGGCCGCCAACATATAACTGATAAATTTTTGAGTGTGGCGTTAAACACTATTCAAAATTCAAATAATTGTTGACAACAAATATCTTTCACTGATATACTGACGTCACAAGCTACAGTGAATGTCTGAAATATTGTAAGTCATCAGAATAAGCCACGGCAGTCACTTCGTTTGTCAACCGTTTGTTGAAGAAACAGTCCCAGTCTCTTGTCAAATTTGGGGTATGACCCGATACCTGGAATCAAAATTCTGACTTTGCGCTCAATCACCCCTAGTGGCACATTTGGCTGACCTATATCATTGATTTACATGGGGGTCCAAGTTTTTTTCAGGGGTTGATGAGTTAATTAGTATGAATATTGCTTGTACCTTGTGTCAACAGGATTCGTGTAATTTCGCATTTCTCCGGCATCGACTAAAGACGTCTGCTCATACAACAGGAAATAATAGAAATGTGCCTTGTTGTCAGGAGGGGCGGGACCGATATACGTTCTTATTGTTGTTCCGTTGATTGTCTCCCCGTTTGGAATGTTGACGACCATCCAGTGAAGATATGGGTGATTTGGTTTAGCAAGAGTAGGATAAGGAACGTCCGGATCAACACAGACAATTGCAAACAGGGTATCTGCAAAAAATATCGTTTTAATTTATCATAGCAATTGAAAGTAATAATAGTTTCTTGATTTTTACGATTTGTTTTTCAGTGTTACAAAGCACAAGGAAAACCATTTAATATGGAACGGCTGGTTCTATGGAAAGCCAATTGCAATGTAGCTATAAGATTTGTCATAAATTGCCTAATTGCCTACATATAATGTTTTGATGCGCTGCACACTTTTTTTTTATAATCTGCTTCGCGGATTATAAAGTGTACACCGCCTCAAACCATATTATTTCTCAATACGTAACAAAATTGTTAAAGTTAATCCTTAAATAATTTGACAATGCATGAAGCGAGAGAAATGGAATATATATGTATATATAAAGTACCGAAAAGGGATTCCAAATTCCTTTTGTGTTGCGTCTCTCCGGAACATGGATTAATTGGGATCAATAGTTACATAGGACTTTGTCCGAACGTTTCCAATAAAGAGAACTGGATACAGTAACAAGTTTTATTGGATTAAGTATTAACGTCAGTGAATTATACATTCTGTATCACAGTCTCATCTTATAAGCATTCATTTGAGACAAAATTAGTGATAATTATTGGCGCATTTACATGTCCAACGATATTTCAGAAATAATAATACGTAACGTTGTTTTCATCATTTTAGCGAAATGGTGTTCTTACCTATTATAGGATATAATGAATTATATGTAAATAGAGATTATTACCATTTTGATATCATACTCCTTCTCAGCCCGAGGTTCCCGATATCAGCCTGTGGGCCGATGATACAACAATAGCAACATACTTTCTCATTCCAGTATTTGGCTGACAAAGAATTAAAAATCCTTTTACCGTGTCCAGTTTCATGATTTTGGATGACACTGAACGAGCAGACGATATAATATATAATGAAAACAAATGACACTCGAAATTTTTTTTTTCATTGATTGCAATATAAATACAGCAGTTCCGAACAGGGGTGCATTACTGGACTATTTAATTCATGGGGGGAGTGGTGCATTACGAGAATAATTAATTCATTGGGGGTGTGTCAGTATTACATGTACAAATGTAGTTATATCCGGTACAGACATACGATAAATGTCAATAGAAAAGAGATAAAATATATAAATACCATTAAAATTGTTTGTGTTGTCCTTGAGCTTCTCTAGAGTTATCGTAGGTGTCACCCCTGTCCTTACATCACAGGCCTTCACCAGTGCGCTTCCTTGTTTGTGTAAATGCAGATTGCGAGCTCTGTCCAATAAATAATGAACAAAACAATTACATTTACACATTATCCTCCCTCTCTCTCTCTCCTCTCTCTCTCTCTCTCTCTCTCTCTCTCTCTCTGAGAGAATATATTTCAAATGGCATTGATTTTCAACCAATATGGGCCGAATATATAGCAATGGAAGGGGATTTAAGTTATTAAAAATAAACAGGGTTTTCATAATAACTAGGTTATAATAGCTATAAAGAAATTTGGCAGGGGAATCAAAATCAATTCAGATACAACGGGATTCCGAAGTAACACCTCTTTTAGGAAATTGCATACCGGTAAAATTTCGCCCATAGTTATTTTCGCCATTTACGACAAAAACCCATTCGTACCGTCTGAAATTTGCCTTTATTCATTACAGTGTCTTTGATGGCATGTATATTCATGCTTCTATTACACAGGTTTAAAAATTCGCTTTCATTTTGAGTTCACCCTCTGATCTTGGGGCAAACATTTCCAGTTAAATGTATATATAAATCTCATGATAAATGTGCATGTGTAAGATTTTTTTCTTGGTCACTATTTTGTTTGGGTTTTTTTTTTTGGGGGGGGGGTGGGAGTTCAGCATCAGATATTTTCGTTTAAAACAATTGCTATAAATATACGTACGGGCAGCTGTATGGACTACAGCACGATTCAAACATGATTGCTGAAGGTGAAAAGAGTACATCCACGTCGACGGTCTGGTTTAAATCACTTGGAATGAACGTGCGATCGTAGTTACCAGTCACTGAAATGAGAAAATTTTCTGTTAATCGATCTACATCTACATATTATCTTAACATTGTGCTAAGACATTATCACCTGTTAATGATTTGCAGGTGATTGTCGCAATTATTCTGACATTAATTGGAGAAAATTGTACGTTATTATTCAAGTGAAAATTGCTGGATAAATATTGTAGGCATTATTGAAACATGTAGAAATGATCTTATTGTTTTAGAGATGTAATGTAAACCCGTTTTCTGGTCTCTTCACCAGTGGGTGACCAGACTATCGTTTGTTATAGATTCAACAGTTTGTACGTCAGTATAGTTTCGATTAATCTTAACACCCCCCCCCCAAAAAAAAAAACCCAAATTAAAAAAAAACCCAAAAAACCCAAAAAAACAAAAATAAAACAAACAAACAAACAACCCCCCAACCCCCCAAAAATAATAAAAAACCCAACAAAACCCCCAAAACAAAACCAAAAAAATCCCTTTTGGCATTTTCCAAAAGAAAGGGATCATTTTAATTGATATATTTGTCTCTTTTCTGTTGAAATCAAATTATTTTGTTTGATGGCAAAATAATGACGTCCACACTTTTAATGTGTTTGTTCGCTCTTTATAGCCCAGTAATAAAACTTTATTTATGCAAAATAAAAGTATACAAGTTCGTTTCATTTTTAGAGGGAATTACATTTCATAGTTTGAAAAGTAATGGCGATGCTTATCAAATCTTAAATGAGTATTAGCTGTATTTAAAAAAACCCAAATATTTCGATTTTTTCTACTTTTACTACTTGTACCTGACGTACAATAGCAAATAACAGCTATATACAGACATAGAAATATATATTATATATATATATATATATATATATATATATATATATTATATATATATATATATATATATATATATATATATATATATTATGAAAATATGATTCGTTTCAGTGCGGTATTCATATGCATATGAGTAAATAAGTTGCAATTGACACAGTGCCAAACCTGGGTTTGTCAAGCAAATTTCACTAAATAAACAGGAAATTGAAACTTTTTATGCCTGTATTTATCTCCTTTTTTGTTATTGTAAATCTAAGTAGTAAATGGGGAAAAATGAAAAAAAAAAAACCCGCAGCTAATGCCCCTTTCATTCATGTTGTTTACCCCATGTTCTTTTGGTTTTTCTTTTTGTTTACTTTTTCTCGTGTGCTGGATGGTTTGATCATCACATATTTACCAGTGGTTTTACCAAAAATATACAAGATAATGTTGTCAAATTTTGGTAAAACCCTGATATACCAGAAAGTAAGGGCATAATCTGTATATTCTATCTATCTCTTTTATTTATAAACTTTTTGTTTCGCAAGGTTAGACAAATATCCATGTTTATTTTCGGAAATCAAAATTTAACTTTAATGGCCGATTTTTACATAAGAAATATAAACCAAGAACATAAGAAATATAGTAATATGACAACTATCATTTTTGTTACATAAAAAACAATTTGTTTTCTCTTTTCTGTCACAGATTAAAAGAAATCTTACCTAAATCGGCTAGAAACAATACATCAAGGAAAAACACAGCAATGGTATTCCAATGCTCCATCTTGTATAATCGTTTATGTTTCTTGAGAAATGAAGATAATGAATACGAGGATTTTTTCGGACACCAATTGAAGTTTACAACGTGCGTTCAAATCAATTCACATACACTTAGGATTTAGGAGTTGTCATGCGACGATTTGATTGGTTAATTGGGGTAATAAAGAATGAAGTTGAACGTTATATATTATTGATTTTATGCGTCAAACAGGAAATAATGTGACAGAGAAATTACGTCATTTACCACGAATATAAGCTTGGTTATTTATGAAGCATGGGAACCTAGATGTTACTGGTGTTTTATGTAATAATATTTGCTCAATTATATGCTGTCGGTTATTCCATTCTCGGATTGTGTTAATAATAAAGTTAAAATTGTATTTTCGCAGAAATAGTTGATTTTTCTTCTCTCATTTTTTGTTCCGCCGTTGTTTGTTTTGTTGGCTTTTTCCTTGCTTTTTGTTTGATATTTTGGGGTTTGTTGTTTTTTATGGGAGATTGTGGTTTATTTGTTGTTGTTTTGTTATTACGTGATGCGTTGAACATAACAAATTCTATTAGTCGATATCTTTACATTACTTTATATAGATTTTCCTACAAGGGGCCACCGTTGCCGAGTGATGTGAACACCGCAATTTGAATTATGAAGTCTCTCAGTACTGCTCAGCTGGACTAAAACTTTGCTAAATTTTGTGAGAAAGTTTGCCAGTTTACTTGTGGAAGGCCGGTGGTCTCTTCCCGGATACATTGTAACCAGGTTCTCTCCTCCACCATTAAAAACTGGCCGCCACCATATAACTGAAAAATTGTTGATTATGGCGTAAAACATTATTCAATATTCAATATTTTCTTACAATAGCAACTTCTTTTCACCCAGGTTTTCCATTATTGTAGATGTCATTTCTAAAAGTTCGAGAAAAGATTTCAAAGATAAGTGAATAATTAATTCAGTAAAAGAGTACTTTCCATGAAGAAAAAAAAATAGAATTCTGGCAAACCTTTAGATCAGGCACTTTTGTAGTATGTTCACCTCTAAAATATTTACAAGGCAGGATGTCACTGATGATCTTTCACCTATTGACTATTTAAACATGGCATGTATTCATTGGTTTGTTGGATTCCCCCCTCTCTCCTGCGTCGATCCACAATCTGTCTCACCCTCGCGTTTTCCCCTCTTAAGTCCAAATTAATAATATTTAGTCTTATCCATTCTCGGAACATGGCCTATCCACTTCCATCTCCATTTCTATAAGGATGTTACTAAATTGGCTCCATTCCATCTCTCTCTGGAACTGAGACCACAATGGAGTTAAATATACTTACTTGTGTATTTCCCGCAATCCGTGAGTTGTTCCAGATGGTTGTCAGTTCGATGTATGCAGTTTTTGAAAAGCCTAATCTCCTTCTTATGTCTTCATTAATAACCACTTAGGGGTTTACGTTTCTGCAATGTAAGTCCTTTATCCCCTCTCCTCCTCCTGTGTTGTCTTGGTTTATATATAAAAATCTCAGATACCAAAGTATAAATCAATAGGATGTCCAGGACATAGATACAAATCCGGTAAAAATGGACAAACACGGACCTCTGGAAACCAAGAGGTGGGATCAGGTGCCATGGAGGAGTAAACATCCCCTGTCGACTGGTCACACCCGCCGTGAGTCCACAGTAAAGTCCAATGAAACACGTGAGGAGTGTATCCTCGTCACAATTGGTACAGACGTCTCAACAACCGCCAACGAAAAGGCAACTCAACATTTCACTTAGTGAAACAGAGTAGTCGCAAACAAGACTATTATACCGACCATAAAATTTGCGGAACGTTGACATTAAAGGCGGTTTTCGATATCCCTGTGTCAATAATTTGTCAGTGAGTAGTTTACCTCTGTATATGAAATCTTCATATGTTGTGCACGCCCTGGCATATCGGATCATTTGTGAAATATAAACTCCATATGCAGGTGACTGAGGGATATTACTACTTAAATGTGGAAAATTTACGATGGGAAAGCCGAAATCGTCGCGTTTAAAGTAAAATTTCGCTCAGATAACGACATTTGAATTTAAACTTCTCAAAGCTTAGATATTCATTTACATTTAGATTTATTATTTGGCCTTGTATGATACCACTCTTTATTTCGGAAATATACATTTATATCAAATCTGAGCTGAACTGATGAAGTCGTATTGACAGAAACGCTCGCCTTGAGCACCTGTTTTCATCTAGCATTTGTTTTTGTCTCTTTTGTAAATTAATAACTTTGGTATTGTTAATAATACATGTATTTATTTTCGTTTATTCAACCATTGGCAGGTTTATAGTCATACAAATATACATTTAATAAAAAATTCATGTTATCATATTGCTATATATTTCAAATATTCATCAATCATATGGATATCTATTTATGAATTATAGATTTGGAATCAATTTATAGATTCTATCAATATATCATATCCAAGTGCTAATGTCAGAAGCGATATTTTTGGGCAGATATTTCAGCATTTTTTCTCTCAAACATATTACGGTGTTCCGTGCATTATATTTATACATACAATAAAAGTGACTGTTAACATTTTTTTTAATCTATCGTTAGTTATTGTGTACTTACTTTCGTACTGACCATTGTGTCACTGGCATGTAGGCTAGAAGTGATAGAGTGGGCTGTAGTAAATCTCATCCACCAAGTTTTAAAGAGTGATTAAAGGCTGCAATGAGTGGTCTACTAGTGGTCTTCGCACACCTGTATGCAAAATTTTACTTGATCCCTCACAATTCCTGATACCGCGACGTGACTTTCTTTACTCTCGCACCATCTGGTGATTTACCTAAACACTCGTAGCGGTCGTAACCGGTCGACATGGGGTTATTCACTAGATCCCCACAGTTCCTGATACCATGTCGTGATTTTCTATAACATCGCACCAACCACCGGTTATTCACTAGATCCCCACGGATACCTATACCACGCTCAAATTTCTTATAATATACGAAGTCTTGATTTAAATAAACTCAAAGTGGATGTGACCGGTCGACAGAGATAACTCACTCGATCTTTCACCATATCTGATGCCACTTCCTGACTTTCAATAGTATCAAACCAACTGTTGATTTACGTATAGACTCAAGGTGAATGTGACCTTTCGGAGAAGGTCACTCAGTCCTCCGTTACACCTGATAACACTTCTTGATTTCAATATTAATTTAACACAAACTCTTGATTTCCCCATACACTCAGAGCGGATTTGAACGATCGGCATGGGTAGCTACATGTATTTTGATTTTCTATGACGAAGATGCTCAATTCTATATGATACTTGGTCGTACTCCTTCATTGTCTGGAGGTCTTTGTTTCTCTACTATTAACTCATCATTCCCTGATAAACAATAGACTCTTCTGAAAATCAATGGCGTATGCCAGTCCAAATGTGTTTCTAGGGGTGAATGGGTTAAGTAAAGAGTTATTTTTTTCATTCAAAAGGTAACGTATAGGTACGGACAACTGAATTATACATATGTTCTACGAAACTGACAACTGAATTACACTTATGTACTACAAAACTGACAACTGAATTAAACATATGTACTAAGAAACTGACAACAAATTTATACTAGAGAACTGATAACTAAATTGCACTAATGTACTACGAAACTTACAAATGCATTATACTTATGTACTACAAAACTGACAACTGATTTATACTTATGTACTATGAAACTGACAACTGAATGATACTTATGTAATACGAAACTGACAACTGATTTATACTTATGTAATACGAAACTGACAACTGAATGATACATATGTATTAAAACTGAGAACTGCATTATACATAATTAATGTATTACGAAACTGACAACGGAATTACACATACGTACAACTGAACTGAAAACTGAAGTATACAACACACCTTCGTGTTGAGATCGTTTTATATCTACCTGTTCACAGCGCGTAATCTTTTCTCCGTGCTTGACCTTTTCCGTGGTACATTTGCGGCGTGTTCTCGGGAGCTAGACGTTTGGTCCGGTCCCGTTTTGGGATTCGCAGTTGCTATTCATACTGGGATCGTTGTTGTGTCTACCTTTTCCCCGAGCTTGACCTTTTCCTCGAACTCTAGATATTTCCATGGAACATCTGCGGCTGGTGGGGCATACTAACAGGGGACGTTGACGCCTTCCGGACATCTGGTCCCATCCCTTTTGGGATTTGCAATTGTCGTATTCTAATGGACTTGGAGATTCGATTATCTATTGGTATTTCTTCACTATAATTCAGCTTCCACATCGCCATTTTAAGTGTTTTGAGTCACCCAACGTAAGATCATTTGATATGAAGAAACACTAAAGTTAGCATTTATTTGTGTTCGAAAGATACAATAAATCATGAGTCAACATTTCGTATACGTTCAATATAAAATTAATTTTTGATTAAACCATATACCACGAAAGAGGTCGGTGTATGTCTGTTTTTACCAGATTTGTATCTATATCCCGACATCATAAAGATTTATACTTTGGTACCAGAGATTTTTTTTATATTTAAATGGATCAAATTTTAAGCACAATTATCATAAGATGATTTATTGACGACAGGGTATGCTTACTCCTTCATGTCACCTGATACAACCTCTGGATTTCTAGATGTCCAATGTACACCCGGGCCAAGTTACATAACAGCTTGTTAAATCTAACGTGAAGTGAACCAATATTAAACCAACTGTAGGTTAAATTTAACAATGTGTTTTGCAGCCAGGTCCTCATTTTCATATGTATATATCCTGGACATCCTGAAGATGTATACTTTGGTAACTGTAATTTTTGTATTCTGTTTGGGAAAATACGAGTCTGTACGGAATTAATAACTAAGACAAATTCGAGAATTTTACTTCTGGTAAGCGCATTATATATAATTGGCTGAGCAAGTTGATCCATGATTTTACATGCCTTTTCATTTCAATGTTCAAATTGTTATGGCTTAATGAAAAATGTAAATGACTACCAAGCTATGTGCTCTAGTTCTGTAACAATAGACGAGTACACGAATAACACTTCTGAAAATCTCACCAGCTTTAGGTGAAGTGCCAGAAATTTTGACCTAATAGGCTTTTTTACATGGACTGACGTCAGTCAACACAGTAGTTAAATTTTTACGTGCTAGGCTGTTGTGACATTAGATCACAGTTTTAAATGTTATGAGAAAAATAATCCCCGACCATCATTCCTCATGCCATGTCGTGGTTAAAGAACAATCACGACCGTTCACGAGATCTTCCGCTTGCAAATCGGTCGCTCAATCATTAGACCCCAACAAACAAGCATATGAAGTTAATACAACAATATACAAGTAAATCTATAATTTATTGCAATGCATGTACTATAATTTGGTATAATATTTAAAATATTTATTATCAAAAGAAATAATCACACAAAAATAGAATTGTATTAAAAATATAAAAGTTACAAGTATCTTCATAGTATAAAATAGCAGAGAAACCTTTTAATCTATCCATTTGTCTACTCGACAATTGTGTACAATTATGTGTTAAAATAAACAATAAAAAATGATACAAAAGGCTCACGCTGGATTCAGAAAAATATGGGCTGAATATTAGCCGCCCAGGATATTTTAGCCAATCAAAATTTTAATGAGCTATGTCAATGAATATTGATAACAAATATGCATATGATTTTTTGTAACATGCATGTACTTATGGTGGTGACTGGTAGAAATTACAAGGCTTGAAGTTTTCTTGATTTGGAAAACTTCGGATATTTCTGTTTTTACCCCTTGTAAGTGATACTGTGTACAAAGCCAAATGTAGTTGTCTGCGATTATACTAAATCTTTCTCTTTTGAATGACAGCATTATACACACAAAACATGAACAAAAAATGACCAAAAAATATTAGCCAGAAAATCAGTCAATTGTAATTTACTTAAGCCAATTTTGACATAATTAGGCAATGGCTACATTGGCGAATGGCAGGTGAGCCTTGGATGTTGGCTTAAAGAGCACCCTGAGTGAAAAATGAAAATTTCTGTGTTATTAGATCTCATCATTCTAAAGCAACATCGAAATCAAAATTGATGCACGCGTTTTCTAGATAGTAGTGATAAACTACAAAACTCACCTATACAGACAGCTCAAGTAGCCAGAAAGGGGCGGAGCTTAGTGTGACATTACAATGCGGACTCCGGTTGCGAAGTACGTGGTTCACCATAGGCTTTGTATCAGTGGTGCCTCAGACGTGGATGACAATGACCACCCTTGCTGGTTTATTGAGTGAATATATTTGTTTGGGAATTTTTAATTGATCAATGAAACGAAATTAAGTTGTAACATTTTTTGTGTTAGGCAGCGATATTCTACATAAAGAAGTACATATATATTTTTTATTATTTATGACTCTTTGCTTATATCTCTTAGTAAAATAGCATAATTGTCATCCACGGAGAACAAAATAATAGTTAAAATATAACCTTTGCGGAATTAAATTGTAAAAACAAATTAATTGAATTACCATTTTAATTTTTTTATAAACTGATATAGAAGTAGGCATAAATTGTATGTCATTTTGAAAAGACAACTGCCGTAAATTGCATTGTGCTATTGGCATAGCAAATAAAGTACATATATAATGGAAATTGAGAGCAACATCAACTGTAATGAAAATGGATATTTAACAAACATATGATTCTGATAAACAACAAACAAATAATCAACAATGTTTTTTTCCCCAGGGTCATGTTTTCATTCACCGCTGGTTAAAGACTACATGTCAGTTATATACAGAACTTTGTCACTCATGTCTCATGACATGGAAATATACCGGAAGGTGTGAAGTAAGCGGGAGGATTAAAAATAGCATACATCACAGGCGGTCGTTGCTCTCTTTTTTCATAAAACATGAGAATGCACGAAAGAAAAACTTCAGAGATAAAAACTGCAAATAAAGCGTGATACTTTAAATCAAGCATAAATATGCCATCCGTCCATAAATGTGACACTGAAAAAGCGAAAATCACATGTTCGTTATATGACTACATTTAAATAAAATTATTTCATATATTCTAAAAGTGTCAAAATAATTATTTATTTGGTAAATTTTGTGATTTTAACAACGATGAATATGACTCGTTTTACCGTCCACTTTTAATTTCCGCAATGACAGTAGTCATCCTAAGGCTAGTCCATGACATCACAGTGTAACTCACAAATTTGCCGGAAGTGTAATGAATTCTTTTTCTTCCGAAAGCAGGTAAAACCTCTCACTTTGGCGGTCAATATCTCGAGAACCTGCCTACCAATTTTGATCGGGTTTTCAATGTTGTTCTTAGAATGATAAGTTCTATAAATATAAATATTTTCATTCTTCACTCAGGGTGCTCTTTAATGTCGATAATTTGGTCGGTGACAAATATTATCCTTCAACGAAACAAATTATAAATTCTCAAAATAAAATGAGCACTAATAAAATGAGCAAGTACAATCCCCTTTCATGGACACTTGCGCGTCCTACTGGACATGGATCTGAGAAGTTTGGGTCACCTCTACAGATGTCGGATGGGTTGCTTCCCCTTTCAGTGACGTAATAATTCTTAACATATTCATCTGTAGTTACTGTCATCCACGTTGTTCCCACTAACCTCAAACTGTTGCTTGTAACAAAATCCGAAATGTTGAATAAATACCTAAAACAGATAGGAAATGAGTGTATATTCATTTATTTTATTTTAACTTCCTGTCATGCATTTCTTAATTATACGATGACGCAGTCACGTTGTTCTGAGTCATATACTCATATCCACAATAAGACTAAACCACTTAAAAAATATTAAGTCTACTTTCAGAATTCTTTAATGCGTTAATCATTATTTATATTTTCACATCTTTACTAGCAACATAAAAACCTACAACGTGTCAGAGACTGCAACATAAACACCTATAACGTGTCAGCAACATAACCACCACTAACGTATCAACAACATAAAAACCTACAACGTGTCAGAGACTGCAACATAAACACCTATAACATGTCATCAACATAAACACCTATAACGTGTCAGCAACATAAACACCTATAACGTGTCAGCAATATAAACACATATAACGTGTCAGCAACATAAACACCTATAACGCGTCAGAGACTGCAAAATAAACACCTTTAACGTGTTAGGATCATAAACACCTATAACGTGTCAGAATCTGCAACATAAACACCTATAATGTGTCAGCAACATAAACACCTATAACGTGTCAGAGACTGCAACATAAACACCTATAACGTGTCAGCAACATAAATACCTATAATGTGTCAGCAACATAAACACCTATAACGTGTCAGAGTCTGCAACATAAACACCTATAATGTGTCAGCAACATAAACACCTATAACGTGTCAGCAACATAAACACCTATAACGTGTCAGCAACATAAATGCCTAAAACGTGTCAGCAACATAAATACCTATAACGTGTCAGCAACATAAATACCTAAAACGTGTCAGCAACATAAATACCTATAACGTGTCAGCAACATGAATACCTATTACGTGTCAGCAACATAAACACCTATAACGTGTCAGCAACATAAACACCTATAACGTGTCAGCAACATAAACACCTATAATGTGTCAACAACATAAACACCTAGAACGTGTCAGAAGACGGTACTCATCATTGTGCTGGGGCAGTCTAGATGAGGCTTAAAATGAGACTTAATAATTTATTGAAACTGCGACCATTATGTTAAAGAGAAATCAAAATTATATCGAGAATAATGACAAATGCAAAGTCTCTAAAACAACAATTCTTTGACAGGTAATCTAAATATAGATATCAATAAATATCAAGAATCATCTGCCTTCCATCATTTAAACGAATTACAGAAATGTAAATCCTTTACGCCATTCTCCATAACACCTGATCCCACATTCAGATTTCCAGGGGTCCGTTTTCGTCCAGATTTGTATCCTGGACATCCTAGAGATTTATACTTTAGTAACTGAGATTTTTATATTTGTGAGGCGGGACGTACGTGGCCAAGTAGAAAGAGCACCGCACTTTAAATCATGAAGTCTCTCACCTGACCTTGAAGTGCAGGTTAGAGCCCCGCTGGTACCTAAGTTGATTTTTGTGAGAATGTTTGCGAGTTTACTTGTGGAAGGCTGGTGGTCTCTTCCAGGGTACATTGTAACTTGGTTCTCTCCTTCACCATTTAAAACTGGTCACCATCATGCAAAATTTATGATTGTGGCATAAAATACCATTCAAAATTAAAAAGAATATTAGTGCGACATTAAACAACATTTTGATTTAAATCTCTAAACTAATTATTAACCTCGTTGACAACAAGGTATGGTCTATAAAATATACCTAACTGTAAAGTAACAAAAAGTAAAAGTAAAAGTAAAGTAAAATTTTACCAGTACCTAGAATTAATTGGATTTGTATAGTTTTTCATATCATCTGTGTTCAGCATCGATGTTTGTTCATACAGCAGAAAGTAGTAAAAGTGTTGCTTGTTGTCTGGTGGTACTGGGCCTCTGTAACTATATACGACCGTTCCGTCATCGACATCACCATTCTGTATGTTTATGACCATCCAGTGCAATAATGGAGAGTCTGTCGTGCCATAGGTTGACATTGGTACATCCGGGTCAACAGCGATCAGAGCATAGTGAGTGTCTGAAAATAATGGTTGTAATTTCAAATGATTAATTCTCGTTGTAACCACTTCTTAACCGCTGTTATAATCTTTACCCTTAGATTTTTAACAGAAAACATTTTAACCATTTCACACCTATATATTTATAAATGGCATTTTTTTGGTAGATCTATTGTGGTCTGTAGGGATGAAAGGGTCAAATTACGTCAGGAATATGCTGTAATAAACACATATGAGGAATATGCTGTAATAAACAGATATGCATGAACACACACACACACACACACATATGGTTAGGGTTAGGGCTATCATTGAACATTTTCATGTGTATTCCAACTGTGTGTGTAGGTGCGTGATTGCATGTGTCTGTAGGAGGTATTTATGCTAATGTAATATCTTAGTCCTGAAAAAGGGACAGGTTGCCCGTAAAATTTGGCTCCATTTATTCCCATATTGTTAGTAATTTTAGTGATATATACATATGCAAAATATTTCTTGGCGAGACACAGAAAATGAAAAGGAAAAGTGTACTGCAAATGTGGAAATTTATGTGTGTATATTTTTTATACTGAATTACCATTGCATACCAGTCCCGCTGTTGTACTAATACAAAAATGTCATAGTAAGATATGATACCACTTTAAAAAGTAAAAAGTAATTAAAACTTTTCAAAATTAAAAAAAAAATAATTTCAACCACGGAAATATCCACGTTGACAATGAACTCTTATTGTACTACTACGATTTACGATACATCCAATAGTATTACCAGTGAAATTCCGGTAATTATTCATATATCCAAGTTTCTGGAGAGTGACATAAGGTTTTAGTCCCGTCCGAACGTAACCAGCTTTTACAAGATGATTTCCCAATGGGTTCAGATTGACTGTTTTAGGCCTGTCGAAATAAAAACAAAAGTTTAAAAGTAAAGCTATATCCGGATTTTCTACTGATCCGAGAACTCAATTTCCCAGAGTTTCCAGTATCCAACGATATAGATCATATTTTAATCTATGTTCTATTCTATCCCATGTAGTATTTGAACATACAACCAGCTTTTAGCATGTGTCAAGTTATTCAATATTTAATAAAGTTGCAATATAATTATATTCATTCTTACAGAGTATTGAGATATTTCATTGAGTAAATTTAATTAAAAAGTTCTTCACTGATATTTTTTAAATGAAAACGGTATTTAATATATCATATATATCATTTTGAAAAGTTGACATACTTTTTATCAGAGCTAATGTACTGTATATCTAGTGCAACTATCTATTACACATCAAAAATAAAAACTGTTGAAAAAAAAGATAAAATAATAATGAAAATAAAGAATATGAATAAAACCAAAAACGAAAATAAAGACAAAAACAATAATGAAAATAAAGAATATGAGTGAAACAAAAACGAAAATAAAATTAAAAGCAATAATGAAAATAAAGAATATGAATAAAACTAAAAAAGAAATAAAGACAAAAACAATAATGAAAATAAAGAATATGAATGAAACAAAAGCGGAAATAAAATTAAAAGCAATAATGAAAAATAAGAATATGAATAAAACTAAAAACGAAAATAAAATCAAAAGCATTAATGAAAATAAAGAAAAATGAAATTAATACCTAAAATTAAAAGGTAAAATAATTAAGATATAAAAATAGTGGTTGTATCCAAAGTTGCATTCCTGTTCTTCTTGCAATTTTTATTAAACATAAAACTAATTACATACTTACTGATAGTTATAGAGTCGGCAACAAGATTGAAATGATAATGTATCAGCAGTAACGAATTGTACATCCAGTCCCACTGTCATTTCTGATGTCATGGGAATAAATGAACGATTGTGCTTTTGTACAGCTGAAAATAATGTCGGAAAAATGTGAATTGCAACTAGAAAACAATACAGGCAAAAATAGACAGATACCATTCAAGATACTAATATTATCTTACGTCCTTTAACAAGCAAGCCAAGTATTTAATAAAAAGTTAAAAATAGTGAACATCGACTTTACTCATGTTTGTCTGTCCGTCAATTCGTCCGTCATATTTTCCCAATTTCTCCCTTTTTGACAATTCCTGATAATCACATAATCTTGGAAACAATGGGACTGGTTCATATACCACGTGATAACTGATAACGTTTGTGCGGTACTAGTATATTCAATGGTGACGGAACGTAACTCTACGTAATCATTCTGCTGAAATGACGTTACAGCGGGGTATCGTATGCTGGTATCATTCCATCACCAATAGAAACAATAGTCCCACACAAAAGTTATCGGGTGTCACGTGATACATGAATTTGTCCCATTGAAAAAGTTTTGCAATTAATTTAGTGGTCAAGGTGACAACATAACGCCATTTTACTCGTCCTTCCAAAAGCCTAATTTGGTCTCAAACATTTGAAAGAATGGTAACGTTCACGGGAGTGTATGACATGAAATAAAAATTTTACAATCAATTTTGTGTATTTTTAACTTGGTTATTCCTGCATAAAGGAGAGCAGACCATTCTATTAACTGACTTAGTCGATTTTCAATGTGGTCACAGGGGTTGATGAAATAATTCCGAGTTTTACAGATAACCATGTCAATGCTTTAAATGTGCAAACATTCCTATACATAGGAAACAAAACACAAATAGAGATTATTACTGCGATGACAATCTTATACAACAAAAATATTTCATTTTGAAAACTTTCTACATATTTTATTTTCAAATTTGGCCAATCTTCTGTTTACTTAGGTGTCTGTGACTTGGCCTTCAATTTCATGACCTTGACACTTTGTAACAGTGATCCTTAGATCATACGACTCGCCAATAAACTAATTATCTACTGATACACTGTTAAATGCTTGAAGTTTTATGATCGATATGGGAGAATTTATTAAAAAAAATATGAAGTCCCTCTCACGAATGTTAGATAGTATTCTGGAGCACAATCACATAGTGTTACCCCCTGTTTGCCAATCAAATCTGGAGCTGACCAATGACCTTTTAACTTTTAACCGAGTTTGACCTTTTCACGGAACTTGACCTTTTCACCAAACTCGAGAGGTTTCCATGGAGCATTTGGGACAGGTGTGGAATACTATCATTGAAAGCTGATTCCTTCCGGACACCTGGTCCTATCCCATTAGAAATTCGCAACTGTTCTTCATGTTGAGATCATTTACATTTTGCTAATAATAGATTATCGCTGCAATAAGTACACATACAGTATTGACATTATGATTCAAAATTTGTATTACCTTGTGTTATCAGAAATGGGCAGTTGTACATAATATTTAAATCTATAAACGACTTAATTGAGTATGGATCCATGGTCACCTCCATCCAATTCATGGCGATAGGACCTAAATATAGGAAAGAAAACTATTTGATTATGAATTACCTATATGTACAATGTTAGGACATAAATTGATACAGAAAATCTCGTTATCTCGAAGTTAAGGTGACTGTCCATATTACCTCGAGATATCCGGAATTTGAGATTTAATTTGCATACTTCTTATTGGACAATGAACACACCCTCTCACTGATCAACATTGGGCTCAAGTAATCATTATTATAATTATTATTATAATATATGTATATATATATATATATATATATATATATATATATATAGAGAGAGAGAGAGAGAGAGAGAGAGAGAGAGAGACAGAGAGAAAGACAGAGAGAGACAGAGAGAGAGAGAGACAGAGAGAGAACCATGTAATATCTCAAATTTAAATAACCTAGAAGTATCTCAAATTCACCTTGATAAAAATGATCTCAATTGAACGATCTTACTTAATCGAGTGATATCTAAGGCATGCATTTATTGGCCATCATGCTGTTCTTAAATGTTATTAAGTGTAACTTTTCGTTGAATCAAGGTAACATCGGCCTTCCATCTTTCTCATTTACCAGCTCGTGTCCTATTTTCCATATGATTAGCTACACTAAGTCAAACCCAGGAATGTTGAATTACAAAACTGCACTATGAGGTTATTTGAGTTTTGATTGGTTTGTAAAGCATGGTCCTTAAACCGGACGCCAATGAATAATAACAAATCCTAAACACTTGATCCCACCTCTGATTTATTGAGAAACTCGCCGATCCACGGATCCTTATCCGTAATTCATTATCCGAATTTACATATGTATGTTGTTTTCAATTGCAGAGAACTTTTTTGATGATACTGACTTTGTTTGTTTATTGTTGTTTAATGCCCCTATCACAAATGTTTAACTCATATGGAAACGTCACCAAATGCCGGTGAAGGGCTTCAAATTTTGACCTATGCTCGGCACTTACGGCCATTGAGCAGTGAGGGTTCTTTGACATACCGACACCAAAAATGACACGGCACCTCGGTTTTTACTGTCTCGGTACGAAGGACAGGAAACCGACTTGCCGCCAGCTGTACTTGAACTCATGACCTAATGATCAAGGGTCTAACATGCTACCGACTAAGCCAGGCCGGTTCTAGATGATTTCAAGACTTTAGTAGTTTCATTAATTTAGTGGAGCACACGTTTTTCACTTTGACATCGATAAATGACGATGCAGTGATGCTTCTTTTGTGCACCATGTCTTCCAAATTGTGAAGCTGTGGTATTTGAGAGCCGGCCTGGCTCAGTCGGTAGCGCGCTCGACTCTGGAACGTGAGGTCGTGAGTTCGAGTCACGCCGGCCACAGGTTGGTTTCCTGTCTTTCGGATGAGACAGTAAAAACTGGAGGTCCCGTGTCACAGTAGGTGTCGGCACGTTAAAGAACCCTCACTGCTCAATGGCCTTAAGTGCTGAGCATAGACCAAAATTTGAAGCACTTCACGGGCATTTGGTGACGTCTCCATATGAGTGAAATATTCTTGAGTGGGACGTTAAACAACAATAAACAAAAAAACAAACTGTGGTATTTGACCAATGTTCAAAACTCTATTAGATTTTCTTTTGATATTCCTATGCTGACCTTTTAGGAAAGTGAGGATCAATAAAGGGCATTCGCTAAAACATTTTGCAATTCATTTTTAATTCTTAGTTTGATATAAAATAACAAAAAAGAGATACTCAAATGTAGAAATTCTTAAATCCCTGTATAATTTGTAAAAATTGCTTGAAAAAAAAAAACATTTTCACTAGCAGTAGATTTACTCATCCTTACTATTTGTGCATATATGAATACCACCTGACTTCATTTTCACTAAATACATTGTATATAGGTATATAAGATTTTACTGATTCACCTTCGAGTTGAAGGGCGGCAGCTGCTTCTGAGATCGTGTATAAACCATTGGTCATTGACTCTGGCAGTTTATTTTGCCAATCACTGGACACTGTGATGTTGCCTGGTTGCCGAAAAAGTAGAAATGCATAAACATTTTCTACGGGAGATGATCGCAAGGGACCGCTGTATTTCTTAAATGCCTGCAAGTAGAAGGAAAAAATACACAAAATGTCGCACATAGTGGATTGTTATTTAGCCATTGTAAACTAGTATGAGTTTTTGCAAGTAACTTCGTTCTTTGTGGGTCTTGGTATTCAATAAAAGAGTAACGTCAATTATACAGAATGGTAATTTTCTGTAAAGCGTAGTCATTTTTTGTTTTCGGAACAAAACCAGAAAAACAAACGAAAGAGTGAGTGAAAATTAAGTGTCTTTTAAAGTGAAATTTTATTGATCGAATATCTTTTTAAAAACTAAATTCATGAAAATTGGCCGTCAGATGAAAAGTAAACAAGAATATGAATTCAAGGAAACACATTTTATAATAATAATTGCTGTTATATGAGTTAGATGGTTACTCATTTTTTAATTGGCTGAGAATCCTTCCTGGGGTTAAAACAAAATTCAGTTAAACATTATAACAATAACAAAGTTTAACTTTTATTACAAAATACCAAATAACAATGACAACCAAATGTTGCAAATGTCATGATATTCATCCAAAACAGTTCGATAAAGTATTATGACCCCTTTTCAAGAGAATATTTCATGGGAGAATATTTCACTTTTTATTCACTTCTCATTGAACGTTAAGTTAGTAGTTTTAGTAGAATTTTTAGAGTCTCATTCCGGGGACGTTATTGTAATTTTCTGGACGTTATTGTAATTTTTGACATCTTGCATTAGAAAACCACTCCTAACCGACGAAAATGAAGATAATTTCAAAAATTTCAATGTATTAAATGAGTAATTAGGAGGGATTCCACAGAAATTCTTAAATTTACCCTGGTGCACAAGTGATATAAATTTTGCCCTAGTAATTGTAATGCAGTAGACCACGTGACTGCCGACACCTTACCGTTTATAAGTAGATCAATGTGTCCCCGGAATGTGGCTTTAAAAAATCTAAATTACCTCTGCAAGTTCAATCTTGTTTTGTGGAATGTTGACATAAACTGCATGACTAATTTTAAAGCCAACATCATAGACAAACAAAGTAAACATTTCGTCTGTTTCCGATCTCCATCTCATTTCCGGTATTTTCTTTGTCTCCCATGGAAAATACACTTCCTGCGAAAGGGGATCGAGGCTGAACACTTTACTCTGGTCAACTGTCCAAGTATTACCGCAGCTTTCATATTTTCCTAAAATCAGAAATATTGTGCAATGACGCAATGGAAAACCAGATTCTCAAATAGAATTAAAATTGCCGATCGGAGCAAAACTATCATAATAATAGGAACTAAGCTGCTGTGTTTTACTCATGCAGAAAATGTATTCATTGAGAGTTATTCACTCTCACTAGAACAACACCTGTGTGGCAAAATAACGTGACAGTTTTATTGTGACGTCGGGTATTTAAAACAAAAGCGCTTACGCAAAAATATGACCATAAAAAGTCTCAAAAACGTTTGCTTTCAATAGAGTAACTGGTGAAGCGTCAGTTTGACGTTGTCCATCGGCGGCCTTTTTGGCTGGTTATAAAGTGTACAGCTCCTGTTGCCCACTGTACGAAAGTATAATGCAATTAAAATATATAGATTCATTATAATATTTATGTGTTATATTGTGTATTTTTTTATCTGAAGATTAAATACCCAACAATTGATTCCCATGTTTGTCGGTACGAATTACTGCATCTGAAGTTACCTGATTTACCTGAGCCCCACCATCACGCTGAGATGTAGTAAATCGTGTCACATCTAAGTCTAAAAATCTTATAATGAACTTGAGTTTTGATTATCTATTGGCACTGCGTCAATTTTACTTATCAGTATCAAGTTGTATGATAACATGATTTTACAAATACGAACAGGAGAGACAAGTGTCTTGAATCAGCGACCTTCATATATCACTGCTTGAATGCTTGAACTAAATATCATAATGACAATAGTTAACAAACCGCGATGTATACAATCAATATTCAAGAGTATTAACATGAGTACTGTTTCTAGACTACAAGTCTATGGTATTAACATGAGTACTGTTTTTAGACTGGTTGTTTGTTTGTTTGTTTATTGTTGTTTAACGTCCCACTCGAGAATATTTCACTCATATGGAGACGTCACCAAATGCCGGTGAAGGGCTTCAAATTTTGGCCTATGCTCAGCACTTACGGCCATTGAGCAGTAGGGTTCTTTAACGTGCCAACACCCACTGTGACACGGGATCTCCAGCTTTTACTGTCTAATCCGAAAGACAGGAAACCAACCTGTCGCCGGCGGGACTCAAACTCACGACCTCACGATCCAAAGTCGAGTGCGCTACCGATTGAGCCAGGCCGGCTCTTTTAGACTGGTACTCTATATGGTAATAACAGGAGTATTGTTTTTAGACTGGTACTCTAATGACAATAGTTAACAAATTGCGATGTATACAATCAATATTCAAGATTCAAGATTTATCAAATCATTCTCAACAGGTCATGGAAATGACATAAAGATATACAACATGTAAACAATAAATACAATATGACAGTTGACAAGGTTAGCAGAAGTATGTACCCCACATCAAGGAGGACATACCTTATTTTTTATAACTTTGCTAAATTTACAGTCTCTTCATTTTAGGAATTAGGTAAATTCATTATCCAGAATTATCCCCCCTCGTAGCAGGTATCAATTGTAATGTTATTTGTTTGCGCGTAAAATGACGAAAGTTATCGATTGCGACGTCACACGACATTGTTTTCTCATGTAAAATCAAAACGTCACAATCGATACCTGCTGACATGAGAGATAACGCTGACTAACGGAAAGACAGAACATTGGAGAATTTGTTGAAATATCGGAAAATTAGTGTTTGCAAAATCAAAATAACGACTTTCTTTCCTTCATTATATCATGTTGTGGAATTCATTCCCTACTATGTTAGAATTACAAAGATGACACTTTCTTTCATGTCTATTCATATTTGCCTGGCGTCCCTCTTCTATCGGGAGTTTGTGATTTCCTGTTCTAAAATTTACACAAAATATATGATCAACACAGTTAAGTTTATGTAGATATTCTTCAAACTCTAAGTTAATATTCTGTATGATATTCCTTTGGACGATTTATCTATATCTGACGTATTCTAAATAAATTGATCCTTTAATATACATTTAATCTTTTCTTTAACCAATTCATATTATTGATATTTAAAAACAAAATCCCAGTCAACAAGAATTAAATTGGTTCATAACATTCTATCATCCATGGGCAGACTGTACTTAAATTTATAAATTGATTATAATAGCCTGAATAGTATTGAAGTTAATTTATTTTTTTATCACTAGAAATTATTTTGGCCCAGTAACGCATCATACGTGTTTTAATGGAATAAATTAAAGGTGCTACTCCCAATTCTCCAGATACCATGGGGGGCCTCCGTGGCCTAGTGGTTAGAGCATTGCGCTTTAAATCACAAGGCCTCTAATCTGTGGTTCGAATCCCGCTAGGGTAATTTCGAATTAAGTGGGAAAGTTTGCCAGTTTTCTTGTAGAAGGTCAGGGGTCTTTACCCGGGTAACCGGGGTTTCTCCTCCACCAATAAAAAACTGGACGCCATCATATGACTGAAAAATTGTTGAGTATGGCGTAAAACAAATAAAATCAAATCAAATCCAGATACCATGAAGTAAGGGGTACTTCTTTTCAGGTTCAGTAACATTTTACAGTATTTCAAATGAATACGTTCTATGATTTCAACATTAGTGTATCCCTAAATTTCACATCCATACACACTTACCTTATTTTCACAAAATATACAGGAATATAAGATTGTAATGCCTTTTAAGTTTAAAAATAATGATAAATAAAATGGTATGACATTGTATAAATAAATAACTTTCAAGAGAGCAGCGTAAAGGATGAACGTAAATTTTAACGTAGCAAAAGAAATCTTTAGACAACTATATTTACCAGTTTCCGTTGTATACGTCACATCAAGGAATCTATCCATTAGCGCCGTATTGAATGTGAAGTTTGATCCGAACACTCTGGATACTATACTGTCCGCACTGAATGGAGATATATTAAAGCAGACTAGAGAAGCATAGGGATTTGGACATCGGATCCTGTAGGGCGTTCCGAACCAATATGCATCTCTATTCTGTGCCATTGATGTTATCTGGTCCAAGCAAAGGGATAAATTGGAGTTGCGGTTGCCAGGAGAACACATCGTGTTTGCAGTGACTGAAATAAAAATGGCGTCGAATTATTAGTCTTGTTGGGGATCTGAAATGTTATTACATGCATGTGTAATCACACAGTTACAATACAGAGTTCAATACGCCTATGCAAAATGTAACATCGTATTGCACTGTAGTTGGATACGGATAATTTCACCGGAGCTACTTTTCTGAATGGAACTCATGTCATCCAAAGTATTTGATGGCGTCGTTAAAAGCGGAATCATTTTTAAAATTGTGTACACATATAGATAAATAAGGGGCATGGAATAAGTACAAAACCACACAAATGTTTTATCCTTATCATCAGACTGCACTTGATCGTTGTAGCGGATGAATTCAACTCGAGCTATGCCCTCGTTGAATCCATTCGCTACAACGATCGCGTGCAGTCTGATGATACGGATAGAAACATATGTGTATTTTTGTCTATGTACATCACATGGTACGCGTGTTTTAATTGTTTATGCTACATCACAATTTACTTGTAATTCATGTACATGACATTTAATATGAAATAGATGATATGTAAACAAAAGGTCCATGGAGTCTTACTTGACATACATAGTGTCTCCGCAGCCGAGTGATTAGGGCGTGACCCTCTGAATCATGTAGTCTCTCACTTCTGGTCAGCGCGAGTTCCAGTTTGTTTGTTTATTGTTATTTAACGTCACACTTAAGAATATACCACTCATATGGAGGCGTCACCAAATGCCGGTGAAGGGCTTCAAATTTTTGCCTATGCTCGGCACTTACGGCCATTGCGCAATGAGGGTTTTTTAACGTACCGACAGCTACTGTAACATAGAGTCCCGCTGGAACCTAAGCTAATATTCGTGAGAAAGTTTGTCGGTATACTTGCGGAAGGCCGGGTGTCTCTTCCCGGGTACACTGTAACCGGTTACTCTTCTCCATCATTAAAAAACTGGCTGCCATCCGAAATTGAAAAATATTGAGTGCATCTGTTTTATAGTTTCAAGATGATAGCAAAAATTCTGAAAAGTTAAATTAAAACAGGAAATACCTCCCATAAGTGGCATCTGACAAGTTCAGCCATGTTGATTATTTGCATACCAAATACTGTTGATTTTATATATTTTCTGTCTATCTCAGATGACTTTTGAGTGTTTCGACATATCAGATTTATTTACTTATTTATTTTATTGGTGTTTTAACACCATAGTCAACCATTTTTTAAAAATGATATATACATTTAGTGGTGGTCACTTTTGAGTTGTGGGGGACACACACACACACACACACACACACACACACACACATATATATATATATATATATATATATATATATATATATATATATATATATATATATACAATTGATACAATCTACTATTATTTATTTTAACAATGTATCTTATGAAGACACTTTTTCCCAAGGAGTGCTGAATGAAAAAGACCGCCAAAATTATTTGTATAATTTGTTTTCATTAAAATACTGGATGCTCTTACAGAGGCAAGAGGCACTACCCATATGAGTGTTAAGTGTTGTTGATAAATATTTTATATTCGGTTGAGCCGGCGAATTAGAATATAACAAACATGGTCGATACTTCATCAACAGTAATATTTGCGAAATTCTGCTTTGAATACGACCCCTAATATAAATATTATGGCAAGTAATCACTGCCATATTCACTTTGAAAGTGTGCATGGAATGAACATAGGTGGAGTTGCGTCCCTGCACATCCTAAATAATGTTGTACTCTGTCGACCGATAAAAGATTGAATGACGTTTCATTTGTTTTTTTTAATTTTACGCCACATTCAAACATTTTTTCAGTTATATGGTGGCGTCCATTTTAAGTGGCGGTAGAGAGAATCCAGTTAAGATGTCAGCTGGAAATACCAGGTTTATATATAGGCCTACCCTAGGCGACTCACAATCTTTTATGCAGAGTTGTCGGTCCTTTCACTCCTCAACAATCTCTGTCAACGTCTGAAAACAAGTTCCTAAACACGTGATCATGTGACCCACTGAATGTATACAAAACCGAAGTACACAGGTTAAGGAGACTCTTCACACAACTATAGTCCGTATATTTATATCCATTTTTAAAGAGTATTTTCACCTCAAATAGTACCTTTTTATGTCAGCACTATACATTGTAAATATATGCAAATAAGTCCGATATCTTATAAAGAGCAAAATCTATAGAAGTGTCATGTTGTAAATCTAGAATTTACTGGGTGTTGTCATGTTGTATTTTTTTAATTTACACCCACTCAGTAAATTCAAAATTTACAACATGACAGTAGACTTAAATATTTACCAGCTGAATCTTCCAAATGTCGACTAGTTGAAAGAGATTGTTGAGAAGTGCAAGGACCGACAACTCTGTGCAAGACATTGGTCACGGTGTAACTCAAAATATCAACTTAAGGGTAAAACATAATAATGGGCAAGGCAATGGGCAGCTTTTACGTTATGCTATTGCATAACAGTTCTATTTCATACCAATTGAAAATAAAAAAAAAATTTCAAATAATTGATTTGGAATTTCGAAATAAAACCAAAGCAAGTTATTTACCAGTTGTTTTAATGGTATATAGGTTCTTATCACACGGCCACGGAGAACCCCTGAAGTTCCTCAATTTGTTTACATATTCTTGTATGTATCTTATATCTGTAGAACAATCTAAATTACCTTTGTTTGCCAGCAGAGATTCTATTTCTGGGGCGGGTTCAGGTTTTTTTTGAAAGGGGCAAGTGACTATATGAACTTCCACAATACCTATCATTAGTAATGCAGAGTTGTTGTTTTTTAAATTCACGAGTCTTACCAGAAAAACCGGTAAATTTTACTAGAGTCCAGTGAAATCTATCAGATAACTGGTCTAAATGACCATTCATTTTCCAATTCATTTCAATTGTGTATATATAAAAACCAGTAAAGAATTTTCTTTGGCCAATGAAATTCCTTTATCCACTGGTCCGGTTGACCAGTAATTCTTTTTTAATTTCAAAATGTCTGGTAATGCACGAAACTTTGCATGCGATCCGGAACAACGGGTCCACAGGACTGAATAGTCACTTATTTTGTTATGAAATATCAATGTTACAATCAATCAATAAATAGCTCTCTCTCTCTCTCTCTCTCTCTCTCTCTCTCTCTCTCTCTCTCTCTCTCTCTCTCTCTCTCTCCTTTCTGTCTTTCAATTGGCAACTCTGTCTCTTTCACCATTGTCTTTCAATTGGCAACTCTCTCTCTCTCTCTCTCTCTCTCTCTCTTTATTTTTTTTTTATTTTTTCAAAGTAGGGGTGCAACCCCCGCAACCCACTTCCTTGAATCCGCCAGTGTATTTATTTTGACACAGGTTGGGAACCGATGAAGAAAAGACGTAATAGATGTAAACTGTTTATTAGATATATAGATATAGAATCTAGTGCCGCATATTCCAACTGATATAATTAATCCTTTAGTTAGCAATATACTAAACATTTGTGGTATGGCTCCTGTAGTTACAAACAATTCTAGATATTTGCGGAATGACTACGATTTACACATTAGGCTATTCCAAGTTATTTTATGTTTAGCGTCCCCCCTGAAATCAAGAATCTGAAAAACCGTAAGTAACAAATCATCTCTAGCCCCCCCCCCCCCCCCCCCCCCCCCCCCCCCCCCCAACAGGAGACTGTCAATAGCTGTTATCGGTAATAACTACTAGTACTACAACTTAACCACTGCGCTTCAAAAATATTGACTGTTTTACGTCAATTTGATTATCCCTTTTCCTGCTTTTTGTAGCGCCCTGGGCGCTTATTGGGTGAAATACGGTATGTATAATTTTACAACAAAGCCCGATTTCACCAAGTATCATAAATATACAGGGACAACGCACTTGTGTGTGTGTGTGTGTGTGTGTGTGTGTGTGTTCATTTTGAGGCATGTATAGGTTCCTATGACCAAGAGCGTGTTCGATTCACTGTCCAGTTTTAACTGCCATCCGAAAAGGTAGTGCAGCTGTAACACTGACGTTACAAAAATGGCGGGAGTTATAAATGTCGGATGTGGCAGCTGCAGTAGTTGTTTTTTTTTATATAAATGCCCGTGCAGTATTTATTCTGCAAATATCCAAGGGCTGTTGTAGCACAAATGTGCTCGAGCAAAAGATAAATTAAAATTCGTCTTGGCAATTTAGCCATAAACTTACGGGAATTATATAAATTTTATAGTCACCTTTAAAATAACTACTTACTGTCCTGGGGCCCGTTTTACGAAAGGTCCTAAGACCTAAATCATAAATTTTAGTCATAACTACCATGGCAACGCATTGCTGAATGGCAGTCCAATGACAATTTGGACTTTGATTTTGGATTAGGGACCTTTCGTAAAACGGCCCCCTTTGTACATGTTCTGAGAATGTGCCGGAACAGTACTCTCACGGTGAATCAATCACATCCCGTTTTTCTTTTTTACTAATCAACCCCATGTGGACACATTTAGACTTACCCAAATCTTTAGATGGTAAGGTGTACTGTAACGATTTAGGAGTGAACAAGTTAATATTGCATGTAAAATTATATTGTAAGATTTGGATTCTAAGTCAAACACTCTTGAATTCTAAATAGTACTTTGCCATTATTTGAAATGGGCGAGTTCAAATGTGGCTTCGGGGACCGAGGAGTTATATTTGCTGCAGCATTTGCTCATTCACACCTAAAGTCACATTTGGACTGGCCCAAGTCATTGATTTACAGAAGAGTCAATTGTTTTTCAGGGGTTGATGAGTTAATGAAATGTTGATTTACCTGTTCGGTCGTGGCTGTTGATTATGTTAACTGACTATGAAGAGAATTTATTCCTCACTTTGTCGCAGCGACATAACGAGCTGGTTGTCGCTGCGAAAAGACGATAAATAAGTAATTAGCGGGTTGTCGCAGCTAAAAACATATTATTAGCGGAGCAAATTATTTCAACCCGCTAAATAGCGACTTCATGTTTTCATTATTTCGCGTTGGATTGTTTTGTCTTTTCGTTATGTCACTGCGAAAAGACGACAATTAGCGGGGCGAAAAGACGTCGCTGCGACAAAGCGAAATAACGAAATCAGCCACCATACTCGTTTCACTTAAATTTTACTCGCACCTGCGCTGATTGCGAGAGAGAAAGAGTGTGTGGTCATGGTCCCGCAGTCAATTAAACATTTTGTGTCACAGTTTTCTTCCAAAACAAAATTGAAACGTACGGTTATTTGTGTAATGCGGTGTCAGGTGATTTAAAGACATACAGGATGTCATTTTCATGAAAATAAAAACCCCGGGATTAGACCAAAACTTTTATTAAAAAGGCTTAAAAAAATAATTGCCGTAGAACATTATTGGTTATTAAGTTTGTTACTGGCTGTTCACGGGGATATGTCGGGTTGTTCACGTTCATGGAAGGCAAAGCGAAGCCGAACCTAATTCAAAGGACCTAACATATTCCCGTGGACAACCTGACAGATTCCCGTGGACGGTCAGTAACAAACCCAACAGCTATTTTACTTTGTCTTTGGAGCTCATTTTTAATTAATAACTATCTTCATCTGCCAGTATACACAGAATTGTGAATTGCATCATACGCCATTGCCGTCTATCGTTTGCTACTGACCGCCCATAGAACCATGGAACACAGTCACGTGACTGTTTTTCCCAATGAAATTGCGACATTTCAGTCCGAGGTAAAACAATACAGGACATCATGCATATATTGAATGAAATACGCCGACGAGTGATATTTCTGCCGTCCACTAAAGTATACAAATGTTCACTCGACAATTATTCACATTCGATTTATTTTTAATGATAAATAGGACATTTTTTGAGTTTATTTTTCAAACCGGGATAAACATTTTAAAAACATTTTATTTGTATAAAATGTCGAATATTTTAGTAAACCGAGGTCCCGTGTCACAGTAGAGTCGACACGTAAAAGAACCCTCACTGCTCAATGGCCGTAAAGCCCTGTCTACAAAATCAAAGTTTTGCGAAGTTTGTTTAAGTTTAATCGTGTGGACAGGCACAAAAAACTTCTCCAATCTTTGACAAACTCGGGAGTTTACAAACATAAGTTTGGTGAAGTTTGCTAGTACAGACTGAGCTCGAGTGTCGAGACCAAAAGTTGAAGCAATTCACCGGCATTTGTTGACGTCCCATTATGAGTAAAAGATTCTTGAGTGGGACGTTAAACAACATCAAACCCTAAAAAAAAAAACTCGAATATTTGACACTTTAAATACGAACAATAACTTAATTTTGAAAGCTTGCATGCTTTTAATTATGTCTCGGGTGAAATATCGTCTGGTTTTGCAGAAAAATTTAATTTCAATGATGAATTACAAACAACTACCCGAGGTCGAAGTTCAATCTCAGAAGGTCGAAACTAAAATATGTATCTATTGGATTTTATTTTATTGACATAGTTTTCGACCTGCTGTGAACCCAGTTTATACAACGATAACGTTGAGTAGTTATTTATAGCTCGGTGTCCGTTCTTGGCCATACCGGTTTGTCATTTGTTAACGTTTAAACAGAAAATTTTGAAAAAGACATCATTATTAACTTGATCTTTCAAATAATTAAAAGACTTCATGGGGTCAAAATGATTTTTTGTTTGTATTAAAAGTTTCAAATATTTTATGTGTTATACAAGTGAAATGTTTTTAAATTCCAAGGTTGAATAATGTCGTGATCACGGTGTTTGTGAACAGAAATCGAATGTAAATAATGGGCGAGTAAACACTTGTATTCTTACGTGGACGGCAGATATATATATATATATATATATATATATATATATATATATATATATATATATATATATATATATATATATATATATATAATCAACTGCAATATAGGCCTATATTTTCAGTCTTTTTAATCAGTTATTTCTTTACATTAAAATGACAGCTTTTCTCTTTTAATTTTCAAAATTATAGCTGGTCATACAACATCAAATTGAGGTATGAACAGAGAGAGAGAGAGAGAGAGAGAGAGAGAGAGAGAGAGAGAGAGAGAGAGAGAGAGCATATTGATGAATCTCGTCGGTTTAAAAAAAACATACTTCTAAATTACCATTCATTTTAATAAAGTTTCCAACTGACACGGTACATGTACATTCAGGTCAACGTTAATCAGGTAAAAAAAATTACGTAAACCTGACCATGCACTGACCGGGTGGGTGATCGTGTTGAAAAGATCAAAATAAAACCTGGCCAGTGGTGATCGACTCAAAATTCAGGAAATATATTTAAAATGTATATTGAATAAGACTTACTTGTTTCTGGTAAAACTGAAAAACATACTGCAAAAATGAATAAACCTCCAAACACTGTCATTTTGTAGAACAGCTTTTCGCTGGATATTTTTAGCGCAGGTTAACAATGTCACTCGCAAGAAGCTTGGAACTAATATTACGATGCTCTACCCCACAAAGCGCTTGAAAGATTTTGATGAAAAAAAACTTTCAATGCTACGAGGAGAGCAAAGACTCAATGACCGAATCGGACCACTTAACTGTATATTTAGTAGTGACGAGTCTGTCACGTCACTGCTGTGGCTGTGTTTAGTTAATCTGTTATAACAAATACTTTGTTGACAAACATTGATTATAAATGACAACATATTTAAAGATACAAATGTAATACACATATATCTTCATTTGTACACTTAGAACAACCGACAACATAATTGTATTGTATAAGGGATTAACTCAGTTTTCTCTGCAAAGTAATACAGGTAGAGTGATTTAGTTAGGGGAATTAAGGTTCCGCTAAAGTCAAATTTGACTGATTTTTCAAAACCAAAATTTGAAATTTTTATAGAATATAATACCATGTTTTATACACCAAAATTTGCAGAATTCTGTACTGAATCACAATATCATGACATGCATGTGGAGTAATAACGTTGCAATTACATCACTTGCTGTTTTAAAAAAAATTCTGTACAGTAAATGACTACTCTGTTTTCCCTAAAATTTAAGCATTATCATCTTTAAAGCTATATCCAGGGCAAGTTGGGGCTTTTTAGTAAAAATATTAAATCACAAAAAGGTATGCAACTGTAAAGCATGGTAGGCAAATTAAAAAATGGATGCCATTTTCCAAGTGGGAACTACTTTCATATAAATGTATGGAGGACCATAACTGTAAAGATAACTTACTCATGAACAAAATGCACCTGTAATATCTATTTCAACATTTGGATATAATGTCATGATAATTACAAAAAAATAATTCTAGGAATATTTTTTATAATAAATTCTACATACTTTACTAACAAGATGTAAAATAATATATATCGCATAGCATTTATACAAGTAAAAAAAGAAGAGTATTGGATAGCATTCAGGTAAAGTTTATGTTAGATATGCAGGTTATTCTCTGGTTTGTCATACCATTTTCAGATAGAAATTGGGTATGGAGAATTTAATCATTTTTTTTTAATTCTCCCTCCTGAAAAAGTGAGAAAATTCAGAAAATTAAAGTTTTTCTTATTTTTTGAAAAAAAGAGAGTTAGATATGTCAAATGGATAAATTTGATTTTTTGCATGTACAAATAAATTCTTATCAAATCTTTTGTTCAATATGTGTTCAAACTGCTTTATGACCTGAGAGTCTGAGAAAAAAATTATTCTGAAATATTGAATAAGAGACATAGGACCTATATAACACATTATACATGTCTCTGGTGATAAGAAAGGGCTTCACAACCTTTTTGTCAACAATGTAGTTTTATATTAAATACATAGTTAATATTAATAGTGACTAAATACTTTTTGTAAGACTGTATTTCATATCTGGCAACAAAAAATAATGATTTGTCAGAAATGCAAAAAGTGACATTTTTATTGAATATGTCGCCTTCCATACAATTTAGTGATGGAAACAGAAAGTTTAAACTATTTATTTTTATTTGCTATTGGCATACACAACTATCATTTAAGTAGTTAATCATCCCATGTTCACTGAAAATTAAAAATTATGGAGTTTTGAAAAATAATTTTAAAAACATTTCTAGCTCGTGCCGAGTCATGGCTGACACGAGGGACCGGTTAATTTGTTTGTTTTTTATCATCAAATCTTGTTTGATCTTTGAGACAATATTAAAAATGGATAATTGCGAAGTAAACAGACAAGAATGTGTTTAGTATTCGCTTTGAATATCTGTACTTCTTCTGTAAATAGGGCGGTTTACGTCTCCGTGATCAAAGATCAGCTGAATATCAGTCAACCGGAAGTTTCTGCTACAAAGTTATCCGTAACTAAACTCAAGAAATAACGATGTTTTATAAACGGAACATTTCCCAAAATCTATTTGAAACTATTTTCAGTTTAAAATGAATGTATAATTGAAACAAAAATTTTAAATGTTTGAATAAAACAAAAATACGAAAGTGCGTAGTAGTTTAAAATCTACTTTCACTTTCCACCAGCACCAACAACAGATAACAGTGGTGAGAATAATCCAGGGAAATGTCCCTGTAACATACGAACTGTACACAACTTAAATGTTTGTTGATTGGTTCATATTACAGGTATATTTTACAACTAAAGAAAATAATAAATTCATTATCGATCTCTTGTATGAAAGCGAATTTGTAGCATGTCATGTTCTTCCAAGGTGGCGCGGCCAGCAGCTGTGGAACACAAACGGGAAATCAAAATATCTCATAAAAGTCAAATATTTAGTTAAAAAGATGACCCGCTTGCCCTTAGTAGAAAACCAGAGTAACAGTATATGAGTATTATATTACGAAAAGTTTGTCTTTTAAAGCTGTGCATTTTTTGAAAATTTTAATTCACTTTTTCAAATATATTTGAAGCAAACACTATTTCTAACAGTACCAACAAGTCAAACACAAAACAGGCTGCAATGCAAGTCTATATAAAGTTTTAACAGTATGCCAAATTTCAAGGTTGGCTTTCTCATACCTAAGGAATAATTACTTTGTGAATCTTCTACCGAAATTCGACTTTAGCGGAACTTTAACTCAAGTTTACTCTCCAGAGCAACTGTCCAATTTGCTATATAAACACACTTAGCTACTAGACCAATTACGTAACCCCTATATAATTCTTATATCTACAGGATTTACCTATCTTCAATAGATTACTTAGAACTGGGACAGGTCAATAAACTTTCTAATTAAGCCTATAGACTAACGACAGTTTGCATACGCTATCATAACCAGGTAATGTTTTCTTTACAACACGTGACCATTCCTATTATAAATAGACTAAACTGTGTCACTCCCGATTGACGAAGGAGCAGCAAGAATGACTATTTAAAGTAGAAAAATGATTAAATGCAACTTAAAGCTGAACTACGGAGATAAAATGCTTTTGAAAAATGGAATAACTTTTGGATTTGCTATGGATGAACTAACCATGTATCTGTTTGTTGCTGTTAGTGTGTTACTGAAAACTTCACTGGATGCACAGATGTATATTTCTTTTGAAACGCCTGTAGACACGGTATACACAAAAGTACAGGTAACGGAGAACTGTTCAGTCTCTGCATGGACTTCCCAAGTTTCGCGTTGCTAGTACAGATATACGATGACGACCATTATAACTAATCCGCCTTTTATACCTGCTTTGGGACTTGATTTTCCGGAGAAACTATTACAAATATGTCAACTGTATGGGGATATGAAGTGGGAATGTTTCAAAACAATTTTTTCAACACATTTTGTTATTAAAAGTTCAAAAGCTTTTTATCTTCGTAGTTCAGCTTTAACCTGGATTTGTACGCAAGTTCAGTAGAATAATCTGACTAAAATATAACAATCAAACTTACAGTTTGTATGTAAATATTGTTTTAAACCAAACTGCAAACGAGCCGATCTGGCTCAGTCGGTAGCGCGCTCGACTCTTGGTCGTGAGTTCGAGTCCGGCGGCAGGTTGGTTTCCTGTCTGTCGGATGAGACATGCTATAGGTACCACCAAAAGATACAAGTTACTTCTGAAGGACCTTTATGTCATTAAGGCAATAATTCAGCTGGTTTATTATAAGTGTAGTCAAGATGCATACAGTAATTTCTTACAAAAAAAAAAAAAATACACATATGTCATAGGACAGTAGGCTACTTAAATGTACTGAAATATATGAACTTTAAATAGTAGGGGGTAAATACATGGAAAACAGGAAAACTACAGAAAATTAACATAACCTAGCGGGGTGCAGTCTCGTGACCCCTTTCCTGACCTGGGCGAGTTTAAAGTGCTCCCCAAACGCTATGTACAACTTAGGTTATAAAGCACAACGTTAAAACTATACTGGCTAGAGTTATCGTTCCTACTTGTCACCACACATAAGAGAGTATCCAGTGAGGAATAAAACGTTTCCCCCGTGCAGCTTGTCATAACCGGAAAGTGAGCAGAATCATCCGTATGATAATCAAAAAGTTACTCCGCTCCGCCATCTTATGTGAATCGGACAATATTATCGGTTTTACATTCATTACGGGAAGCCGGCCTGGCTCTGTCGGTAGCGTTCGACTCTTGAACATGTGGTCGTGAGTTTGAGTACTTCAGACTGAGACAGTAAAAACCGAAGTCCCGTGTCACAGTAGGTGCGGCACGTTAAAGAGCCCTCACTGCTCAATGGCCGTAACTGTCGAGTATAGGCCAAAATTTGAAGCCCTTCATCGGAATTTGGTGACGTCTCCATATGAGTGAAAGAAATTTGAGTGGGACGTTAAACAACAAACAAACAAACAATCATTACGGTAAATATTCAATATCGTAAACCAGAAAGGTATCCTTTCAGGGCTTGGGGAAATAAAATTGTTTTTGAGATCATATCCAATCCCCAGGGAAGCATGTGTAGATTTAGTGTCTGGAATATAAAAGATCCCGTCTTTAGATTTCCAAGTTGGAAAATTCCCAATTACATACCTACTACCGAATCACCTGGCATTCGTTTGTTGAACTGCACTTCATTTTTTCTATCAGTGTGGTGCACTTGAAAGAAAGTCCTAATTTAGCGTCTGGGAGCTGCTAAATGATATCTCAAGACTTGTAAATTATTGAGAGAAAAAATTATTCCGTGCGAATGGAATAATTATTGAGATGAAAACAATATTGTGTGCGAACGAAATAATACTGAGCAATAAATAAATAAATAAATAAATAAATAAATAACTCGGGGCCCCGACTAATAATCTAGATGCCCCGAGATAGTATAGTCGGCCGCTAATAACTTTAGACCCCGAGATAATACGTCGGGGCCCCCGAGTTATTTATTTTTTCATCATGTCACTTTTAATTTTTTTCAATTGCTACTTTTACGGCCCAGTTGAATAATTATTTAAAGAACAGAATTATTCCCTTCGCACGGAATAATTTTTTCTCTCATCTTTTTGGATTAATTTTGTTACTTTACGCTAAGTGTAAGCATTTTAATTCAAATTTTTATGCGTCGAATTTTTTCGAATAAATTGTTTGGCCTAATTCTGTTAAGACAATGAAAATTCCAGCAAATAATTCGAAGTAAAAATTTACATATGTACGAAATCGACCTTAAGTAATTCTTCTCCCTCTCATTCAATGTTTTAGTTTCAAGAAAATTAAGTTAATTTCAGTATTAATTATTAATTACCATCGCCGTAAAAAGTGTCAAAGCAGTCATATAAACCTTACATAACCTCTGAAACTAAAATTCGAAGTAATCTCATTTGTCATTCATAAGTCAAAGCCCCGATATTTCGAACTTTTCTAAGTGGTCCCCCGAACTTCGATTTAACGAAGTTTTATGTATCTAATTTTTAAACACTGGGATAACATTTCATACTTAACCAACTCCGTATGGGGATTACTGTACATTGCAGATGGACAAAGACATCGTCCAAATCAACTAGACCATTAAAAACAAGGGGCCTCCGTGGCCGAGTGGTTAGAGCATTGCGCTTTAAATCACAAAGCCTCTAACCTCTGGTTCGAATCCCGTTAGGGTCGTTTCGAATTATGTGGGAAAGTTTGCCAGTTTACTTACGGAAGGTTGGCGGTCTTTAACCCCCCCACCAATAAAAACTGGACGCCATCATATGACTAAAAGATTGTTGAGTATGGCGTATAACAAAAATCAAATCAAATCAAACCATTAAAAATACTATGAGTAGTTATAGGCAGCTCCATGCCGTTCAGTTTCAAATTGCCACCACAGGCGGCGCTTTAACGGTTTTTGATGACGCCATCAAAATGCTGGCTTCTGATTGATCAATTTGAATCTGCACGCTATGGAGCCGCCTGTGATGTCATACCGGAAGTGCGTTATACCAGAAGTGAGGTTATGTTGTCATGACAATAAATAGAAAGAGCCAATGTGGGGGCGGTCATCTTGAATAACGAGCCAATGATAGCCTTCGTTACAAGAGGTTGGGGTTACTAGAGGTCACGAGAGTTTACGAGAGGTCAACGGCTAAAGATAGAAGTTGGGTGTTTCCAGTTTTGGGCTGAGAGTGAATCTATTTTTAGAACCGAAACTTTGGTTTTTTCCTGGCTGGAGTGAAATCAGCAGTAGGTGTCGCCAAAGTCTGCCAGAGTTTACGAAAGTTGTCGAGAGTTGGCTGAGAATCTTAGTTGCTAACAGGAGATGAGTTTTTCCCAGTTTGGAGATCTAGAGCGTTGATTAGATGATGGGGTATTCCCCTGATGGCATAATTAAGTTCTAAGTTATGAAAACCTCATTAACGCTGCTAGTTGCCTATTTTTTTCTGAGTAGTTGAAAATTACTGTTTATACTATTTCATACGGTAAACACTAAGCCTATGTAATAAAAATTCAAACACACCCTATGCTGGTAGTGGCTTTCTGACGATGTTTACTCTTCGAGCTCCGGATCGTAAATGAGCTCTCAGAGGTCTAACCGAACCTATACTTTAGTTTTTAAAGTCAATGGCCTTTTTTTCGGGGATAATTGTCATTTTAATGCATGGGAAATAACCTAGCCCTATCTAATAAAAACTGAAACACTCACCCATGATGATAGTGGTTTTCTTATGATGTTAACAACTCGAGTTTCGGATCTCAAATGAGTTTTCACAGGTTTAACTGAACCTCTCTCTAGTCAAATGACTTACTGCATTAGCTGGCCACCTGTCATCTGACCACCTGTTGTTGACATCTTGACACTTGGCATCTGACCACCTGTTTTTGGCTACCTGTTTTACTGTCACTATTATTTCACCAATGCCCTTATTCTCTCTCTCTCTCTCTCTCTCTGAATCTCTTACTTAGACTCTTTGTACGTCTCATAGAGTTGTGTTACACACACTATTACGCTTTGTATCCTTATTTTCTCTTACTTAGAATCTCTATAGCTCGTATGTCTCATAGAGTTGTGTTACACACACTATTACGCTTTGTATCCTTATTTTCTCTTACTTAGAATCTCTATAGCTCGTATGTCTCATAGAGTTGTGTTACACACACTATTACGCTTTGTATCGTTATTTTCTCTTACTTAGAATCTCTTTATCTCGCATGTCTCATAGAGTTTAGGATACTAATACTCCTTATAGTTCTCTATGGTGTTTTATACCATATAATTCTTGTACCTTTGTGTCTGCCGTGTAGCAGTACTATGCTTAAAATGTAGGTGAACACCTTATACCCAGATAAAATACATGAATATCAAATCAATTTTTTAAGACAATTATTTTATTAATTAATTTTGTAATGCAATAAGTTTTAATTTTCCCCGTTCAAAAGAAATCAAAATGTATTTTGACAGAGGTTTAGGGAAATGTCCCTCTGGAAAATGTACAATAATTGAATGAAAAAATATAAAAAACTTCAACTGTCACTGCATTATGGAGTCAGGCGATGCCAGTTGCATCAAGCATTACACCATATCCCAAAGTCGGGTTCGGTCTGTTTCTTTGGTCCATTGAGTAGCTCTCCAATCTGGGCAGTAGAATTTCTGTTTGTAGTCATCTCTAAATGCTTTAGGAATGCTGGATTGCTCTAAATTTTCTTCAAATCTTGCAAAATGTTCGTTTCGTTCACAGTGTCTAGAGCCTCGATCTGTATTGACGATAAATGAATGTTTGTCATAATGTAAATACTCAGATAAAACGTCTCTTGGGTATACTCAGCCGAACGAGGGTCCTACGTAAGGGTCTCGTGATAAAATACTATTGAGTTGATGAGCATTCAAGCCTTGAATACTTTGCATGGTTTACACAGTCTATAGCCACTCCTCTCTGTTTGATGATTTCTAATACCTTATCGAATTCCCCATAGACTATGCAGTTTACACTCTCTCCTTAATTGAGCAAATTGAAGTTCGATGCGTAAATTTCCTGTTTTTATCCAGTGTAACTTGCTCTGATCATTGTCTTGATCAGCTGTCAAATCAAGCACCACAAGGTATAGCCTCTTCTATAGTGGTCAATGGTCACGGCAGGGGCCCAGTCTTCTCCTAATCGACCTAACCCTTGATATCAGCTCAAGTACAATCTCAAGTACAAGTTGTTTTCAAAGTCAGGTTCTAAAAGACGAGTGCAAAGACTTTCTCCATTGATACGTACATCCACTTTATTGACATTAAAATGTTGGAAATAAAAAAGAATTCATTGTCGCATCACCATTGAAAGCGGCATTGCTCACCATACCTACTACTATACGTTTTGGCATTTGACCTTGATATAAATGATATGTAATCTTTGAACATGAAAAGCAAGAATGGTAAACATTTTCACTTCTACACGTCTCAAGTGAAATATAGCAGTACTGGTTCATCTGATTCAGTAAGGTTGCAATGGGTTTCACTTTACGTACCACTAGATACATTTGTAACATCTTCAAATGACCTAATTCACCTCCTCCACACATCATGTAAAAGGGTTCAAACAGATTCAAATGGAGACGATCCATCATATGAAAGGTTTTACTTTCACCGATACGTTCATGACGCTTAGCCAATAATTTTCGCCGCCATCATCGGTATGAGGATTCACCTTGTCAAATCGTCCAGGTTGATCCTCGTACCAAACTTGTAGCGCTAATTTGATATTTTAACGTTCCGTCAGGAAATGACAGCAACTTTTCGAAATAAGCCCGATATGGATATGTATTGGTTCCGGGAGTGATCCAGGAGTGATCAGCTTTTAGAAGGTCTCCCAGACTTCTAACACATTGGAATGGTTGACTTCTATGGGACGTCTACCGATACTACGATGATACGATTGATTATACTCACAGTTACGAGCTCGGTCTACCGCTTCTCGCGCTTGCGCACTGGATACAGGATCGATAACTCGCCGACTGTGGTAACATCTACTACTGATTTAACTCCAACCTGGGAAAAACCCAAAGTTTCGGTTCTAAAGATAGATTCACTCTCAACCAAAAACTGGAAAAACCCAACTTCCATCTTAAGTATCTGACCCATCGTGAACTCACGTAACCTCTCGTGACCCCGACCTCTTGTAACGAAGGTTCTCATTGGCTCGTTATCCAAGATGGCCGCCCCACAACCTTCCATTTTCGGTCATACACACGCCTCTGAACTCAACGATTGGCCCTTTCTTCTTATTGCCATGACATGGCCTCATTTCCAGTATGATCTTACTCCGGGTATGACACACTTCCGGGTATGACGTTACTGGCAGCTCTATGGAGTGCTGTTTCAAATTGACCAATCAGAATCCAGCATTCTGATGACGTCATCAAAGACCGTTAAAGCGCCACCTATGTCGGCAAATTTGAAGCTTCACACCATGGAGCTGTCTATAACTACTGTTATGAGGGTTAATGGGTGCTTGTTTACAATTATTTGTACTTGTTGAACTTACATTCCAATGTGTATGTTATAGTGATGTGCACTAATCTCACTTAAATATAAAAATATGGTCTGCTGTCCTATAACTTGGTCTGAATCCCTGAAGACCTGGCCATCTCTGTATATATACTCTAAAACAGTTCTCGAAATCACTAGATAGGAACAATCAAGAAAATGATCTTTCTACAAGATTCAGGGAAGTGATTTTTAAATATTATTCTGTGCGAATTATTGAAGGATCAGTGTGATGAAGTGTCAAGGATATGAAGTTACAGGTCAAGATAACCGATTCCTCAGTAAAGACAAACATGACAACCCACCCAGTAAATTAAAAATTTATAACATGATACAATTCTAACGAAACTTGACAGGAATTTTCCCTGCATAAGGCCGCCTAAAATTGGCAAATAAAGGATCTAGATACATAGGCCTTACAACATCTAGTACTCCGAATAAAACATGAATCTACCTCTCTAGTGTTCCGAATAAAACAGATCTACATCTCTAGTGTTCTGAATAAAACATAAATCTACCTCTCTAGTACTCCATCTACCTCTCTAATACTCATAATACAACATAAATCTACCTGTCTAGTGTTCCGAATATAACATAGATCTACCTCTCTAGTACTTCGAATAAAACATAAAATTACATCTCTAGTGTTCCGAATAAAACATAGATCTACCTCACTAGTACTCCGAATATAACATAGATCTACTGCTCTAGTACTTCAAATAAAACATAAATCTACCTGTCTAGTGTTAAGAATAAAACATAGTTCTACCTCTCTAGTGTTTCGAATAAAACATAGATCTACCTCTCAAGTACTCCAAATAAAACATAGATCTATTTCTCTATTATACTGAATAAAACATAAATCTACCTGTCTTGTACTCCGAATAATACATAGATCTATCTCTATTGTACTCCGAATATAAAAATAGATCTACCTCTCTAGTACTCCAAATAAAACATAGATCTGCCTCTTTAGTACTCCGAATTAAAACATAGATCAACCTCTCTAGTACCCCGAATAAAACAGATCTTCTTCTCTAGTACTCCGAATAAAACATAGATCTACCTCTCTAGTACTCCAAATAAAACATAGATCTACCTCTCTAGTACTCCAAATAAAACATAGATCTACCTCTCTAGTACTCCAAATAAAACATAGATCTACCTCTCTAGTACTCCAAATAAAACATAGATCTACCCCTCTCGTTCTCATAGTATAAAACATAGTATTCATAATTTTTGTTCAGTTGCGAAAGAATGAAAGGAAAATAATCATTGTTCTGTCATTTTGTTTTATTTCAAACTGGCTATGGCAGTTGACAGATCTGACTTTAGTTAGATCACTTGTCTAACTTACATGTTGGAATCTACCCCGGACCATCATTGGATTGTATAATCAAGGTCAAATCTTCGCCATCAATTCTTGCACATGATGAGGTACTTATAAGAGATATTGTAAACACTTCATTGTTCTCTGGAATCTGCAAAATGATTGACATATATAGAGAAACTTATTTTGTACGACCACTCTCATAAAATAGCACCTGTCTTGTATGGTCAGTATCATGAAAGAACACTTTTCTTGTAAGACCACTCTCATAAAATAGCAATTGTGCTGTAAGACCACTGTCAGGAAATAGTAATTATATTGCAAGATCACTCTTAAGAAATAGCAGTCTTATAAAGCCACTATCGTGAGAGAGCAAATATTTTGCAAGGCCACTATCATGAAATTGCAACTGTCTTTTAAGATGACTATTATGAGATATCAAATGTTTTTTTAAGATGTTTTTTAAGACAGGGCGAAATAGCGAAGTTTGGCTGGTTGTCGAGTTTTAAATAAGGCAAAAAAAGGGCGAAGTTTGGCGAGTTGTTGCGTTTTAAATGCGGCGAAGTTTGGCGGGTATTCACGTTTATTTTACAAGGCGAAAAGGCGATGTTTGGTGGGTTGTCGCGTTTTAAACAAGGTAAAAGTTGAATTCTCTTAAGTCTCTTTTCAAGTTCAGATGCAGCCTCTTCACTGCAAACATTGTAGCCTTCGAAACAAACCCATAATAGGTTGTTAGTACACAACAACCCATAACTAATCATATGACATGCAAGATTAGTTGATTTATGAACAGTAAAAGCAGGTTAATCTGACTTCATTTTATCTTCTTAACTGAACGCTGAACCCGACGTTTGGGCGATCTCATAAGCTCCCTTCCTTTCTTTCTTTGTTTTGTATTATTTGTTTTATTGGAGTTTTATGTCACGCATGACAATTTTACAGTTATTTGGTGGCAGCAAGTTTTTAGTGGTGGAGAAGAGAATCCGGTCACATTAATTACTACGGTGTACCCGGCTATCAGCCGGTCGCAAGTAAACTGGCATTCTCACAAAATCAGCTTAGGTCCCAGCAGAGCTCAAACCCGTACAAGAGGTAAGATACTTCATATTTTATTGTTGTGACCATTAATGACCAGAGGTGATAGACCACAAGATTTAAATTTCTAATTGACAAAATATTCGTAATGTTCGGAGACGTTGTCTTTCAACAAACAGCCGACATTCCTATGGGAACCAATTATGCCCCTTTTCAGCCAGCCTGATCTTTTATTTATGCGAAGCAGACTTCATTCGGAAACTGATGAATCAAAGGAAGAAAAAGTTAGCGTTTTAGTCAATTAATAATGACAGATTTCATACATATGTCAATGTGAGATATCCCAGCGAACTAGAAATTATAGATACAATAGAATCAAGCAAACATGCTTCATACTTAGACATTTTACTTACTATAGACACAAACAGGAAACTGGCAACTAACCTAAACGACAATCGTGACGATTTCGGCTTTCCCATCGTAAATTTTCCACATTTATATATTAATATCCGACATATGGAGTTTATATTTCACAAATGATCCGATAAGCCAGGGCGTGTTCAACATATGAACATTTCTTATACAGATTTAAACTACGCATTAACAAATTATTGACACAGGGATATCGAAAACCGCATTTGATGTCAACGTTCCGTAAATTTTACGGTCGGTATAATAGTCTTGTTTGCGATTATTTTGTTTCACTAAGAGAAATGTTGAGTTGCCTTTTCGTTAATGAGGCGTCTGTACCAATTGTGACGAGGATACACTCCTCACTTGTTTCATTAGACTTGACTGTGGACTCACGGCGGGTGTGACCGGTCGACAGGGGATGCTTACTCCTCCATAGCACCTGATCCCACCTCTTGATTCCCTGAGGTCCGTGGTTGGTTGTCCAATTTTACCAGATTTGTATCTATATACTGAATATCCTAAATGTTTATTTTTTGTTATCTGAGATTTTTTATATTAAAGAATAATGTTCTAACCACTAGTGGCCAGAGGCGAGAATCTTCCTGATTTAAAGTGTAATGTTGTGACCACAAGTGACCAGAGGTGAGAGACTTCCAGACTTAAGGAGTAATGTTCTGACCAAAAGTCCACAGAGACTCCATCAGCTTCATAGAGGTGAGTTATCAATATATACTTGTCAACACATGTATTTGTATTTGTAAGTGTAAATAAATATGTGAACACAGAGAAACTCACATCATCACTTTGTATCAGTAGTTGCAATGACTTTTGATCTTCTCCATCTTCAAATATTAAAATTCCAGTACGAGGTGAAATATCCTGACCGGGCACTGCATCCGGGTTAGTGCTGCTAACCTAAGAATGAGAAGAACATGATAATGAAAAAAAAGATTCTAAACACTAGAAGTTTATAAATCTGAACAAAGAAATTTCCCCCAAAATGCCAAATAAATACCTATACCTGACAATACCAAAAAATAATGAAAATTAAGACACGTCATTTAGACAGACAACAGAGCTGCCTGAATTTTAAAAACTTTACATTTTCAACAGAAGGATAGACAATGAATTAAATTTCTGTGAAATCTTTGATTGTTGTACACTTCCTGTAGAAATATCACTTATTTGTTGATTTCATCAACTACAGCTGAAAACTCACAATTTTTTATCTGTACTATGGGCGTCATTGTAATGAGGATCCTACTGTGACATAGGACCTTGAGTTTAAATTTCATTGATAAAATCAGTCTGTTGTACACACAGGAAAAGTAAAATATAAATGTAGCACCCTTTGCCTAGAAAACCTTACCAGATCTTTTGCTTGGTTTACAAAAGAGAGCTATTAATTAAGCCTGATAAAAGATAGGAATCATGGATACCAACTGTTTAAATGGCAATCAAACTTTTTAAACATGGCCAGCAATGTGCCTTCATTAACACCAACAATCAACATAGTGTTCATATTCATCCACGGGGCGGTCCGATACGTACAAGAAAAGTTACACTGACTCGACCGAATGTTCCTTTCTGACGTCCCACCCTCAAATGTCTTGCCGACGTTTGAGCTTTTTCTGAAAACAGGACCGGTGAAATCTAAAAAAAGTAAAAAAAAAAACAAAACAAAAAACAGTTGATTAGTTGCCTTTTCGTTGGTGGTTGTTGAGACGTCTATACCAATTATGACGAGGATTCACTCCTCACGACGGATGTGACCGGTCGACAGGGAATGCTTACTCCCCCATGACACCTGACATCACCTTGGTTTCCAGAGGTCCGTGTTTATCAATTTTCACCGGATTTGTATCTATGTCCTGGACGTTCTATTGATTTATACTTTGGTATCTGAGATTTTTATATTGTAGTTAATCTTGTATTCACTGTATTAATCTTATATTCACTGCATAAATCTTGTATTTACCGCCTTATCAATTTTGGTGTTTGTTACAGACTAAATAATTTTTTATGAATGGAACATTATTTCTGAGACATGCCTGGTATATTGTTCAGATGTTGATGTTAATTAGGTTTTGACATAAAAGAATTAGTGAAATTAATCTAGCTTTCTTTCAGATATTACTGCAAAGACACATACCACGAAACTTGCTACGGCTAATAAAGCCATGAATGAAAAATCTGGACCCAAAACGGATTACATAAGAACCGGAAAATGGTCTGAAGCATAAGCTCTCAATATTGTTTAGGTCAACAAAACACTGAAATCCTCAATGGAACTACCTATCCTGTATAATTATATTCATCCTTCCAACCCTAAGTTTGTAGACAGAATGCTCTTTTATATCGTTTTGATAAGTCTATTATGGTCTGTGGAGATTAAAATGTTAAATTGAATGCTTTCACCAACATGATGACAACTTTTTACAATGCCTGATAAACACTTACATCTATAAAGTTAGATGTTATCATGGTTATATGTTGACCATTATTTACAATGTCTGAAAAACACTAACTTAAAACCATAAAACTTAAAAAAAAACCGTAAACGTCATCAATTGCTGCTATTGTTACCATGACAATATAATGACTATTGTTTACAATGCCTGATAAATACTTACATCCATAAAACTAAAGACACCGTGAGCGTCAGCTATTGTTACCATGACAATATAATGACTATTGTTTACAATGCCTGATAAATACTTACATCCATAAAACTAAAGACACCGTGAGCGTCATCATTTGCTGTTATTGTTACCATGGCAACTTTTGGATCCCGGACAATGACATCTGCAGTGATGGCCTTCAGTTGAAATTCAAATGTTTCTTCTTCTTCTGGTATGTCATCATCTTCAACATTGAATATTACAGAGGCATTGTTTGGACCTCTAGGATAAAAATATCCAACCTGAGAATTTTCGATAAAGTCATTGTCAGTTCCAGGGGGAATATTCACCTAAAAAAGAAAAATAGACAACCGGATGTAGATATTTTACAAGCAATTCTTGAGTGACAAGCTGTTTACTGGTAGAAAAGTTACAGTATACCCATGGGGGTGACCACAAACAATTATATTAAAAACCAATCTCTCATTCCTATCGTTTGCGATATCTTGCGTAGGAACCCGAACTTGACCTTATCACTTAACTTGACATTTTCACCAAATTTGACTTGAAAGGTTTCCATGGAGCGTTTGTGACGGGTGTGACATTGCATCAGAAGACACTGACTCCTTCCGGAAACCTGGTCTTATCCCGTTTGGGATTCGCAATTGTTTTTCATATTGAGCCCATTTACACTTCGTATTCATAGTGTTATAATGGACTTTGATTATCAATTATCGATTGGTGTACTTCTTCAATTTCACTTCTAAAGATAACCTTCAAGATTGCCAATGTCGTTTTTTCATTGATTGAACAGCACATACCCACCAGAGGTTTCTCACATGTGACCACTAACTGATTTTCGTTAGATCTCCATGCGATATGTCAGAAAACGGTAGTGGAGGGTGATTGAGACCGCCAGCTATTTACAAGTAAGCTTATCAATAAACTCAACTCTGAACTGACTAAAGTTTAGGCACTTTTGGATTTAAAGATTGATACCCGAACTACATTGCCACTGAAGTCCTTGGAGTCAGATATTTTCTCATTTCATGAATATGATGGGGGTTGTTGGGGCTCATCGAAGGGGTTAATATAAATCTTAGTATAACTCTGCTTATATGCAATATTAGGGCTTGAAATTAGCATGGCCCGCTGGGCCTTGGCCGGTAATTATGAGGACAGGTCAATAGATTTCTAATTTGTACTGGCACCATTGTTCATTAAAAAGAAATAAAGATAGACTGAAAGTGCCTTTTTAATGAAAATCTTAAAAACCTTTTCTCATATTTATATCCTGTTTCTGTCCTCATGTGTTATAGTTGGTTGTTTTGTTTCTAACTAGAGTCTAACCTGTGTTAACCAAGGAAAATCATGAAAGCGACCTCTTAAGAGAGGTGACCTCTTAATTAAATGTACCATGTATCATTTTCTGTAATAGATTGATACATGTCAACTTGGATATATCCTTATGTCTATTGTACTGAAGCGTCCTTAATTATAATTTTTATATATTTAAATTATTTGCATGCAAGATATGCATTTTGCCAATGCTTAATTCAACGGGAACTGCATGGAAATTCGACTACATTCCAGTATATTAATATTTTGCAGAGCTTCATTGATATAAACAACATTCCTTTTCTAAGATATATAATGGTCACATTTTGATTTTTATATCGTGAACTGAATATCGTGAAGTCATCTCGTGGACGCAGTATATCCCGGACATTATATTTAGTGAGAACTGCTTACGTTTTTATTTTCGACGTTCGTATTTCACAACTGAATTATACGGGTACCTGATATAAGGCCGCACAAATCAATCATGCATATACCTCTTCATAAATCCTTGCGATTTTATTGGATAATAAGCGTTGAGTATTTTCAAGGGTCTCGACCATTCCAAGGTGATATTCAATACGTATGCGTACGGTTCGTTTTACGAGGTGGCGTATGTACTTCACTCTTGTTTAGTATGGATCAAAAACCAAGATGGCTTTAATTTCAACTACGACCTCGGCTTCATTTTTGTTGACAATGTATTTTCTTCAGGGTGACCATTATCCACTAACACTTATTTTTCACCTGTGTTGACTTTGTATTTCCTCAGGGTGATAATTTCCACTACCACCTCGGGTTCACCTGTGTTGACAATGTGATTCCTCAGGGTGACAATTTCCACTATCACCTCTCGGTTGACTATGTATTTCCTGAGGATGTCCTTTATCCGCTTACACCTCTCCTTCACATGTGTTGCCAATGTATTTCTTCAGAGTGACGGTTTCAACTACCACCTCGGGTTCACCTGTGCCTACAATGTTTTTCCTCAAGGTGATAATTTCCACTACCACCTCAGGTTCACCTGTGCTTACAATGTATTTCCCCAGGGTGACAACAATTCACTACCACCTCGGGTTCACCTGTGCCTCAATGTATTTCCTCAAGGTGATAATTTCCACAACCACCTCGGGTTCACCTGTGCTTACAATGTATTTCCTCAGGGTGATAATTTCCACTACCACCTCGGGTTCACCTGTGCCTACAATGTATTTCCTCAAGGTGATAATTTCCACAACCACCTCGGGTTCACCTGTGCTTACAATGTATTTCCCCAGGGTGACAACAATTCACTACCACCTCGGGTTCACCTGTGCCTCAATGTATTTCCTCAAGGTGATAATTTCCACAACCACCTCGGGTTCACCTGTGCTTACAATGTATTTCCTCAGGGTGATAATTTCCACTACCACCTCGGGTTCACCTGTGCCTACAATGTATTTCCTCAAGGTGATAATTTCCACAACCACCTCGGGTTCACCTGTGCTTACAATGTAATTCCTCAAGGTGATAATTTCCACTACCACCTCGGGTTCACCTGTGCTTACAATGTATTTCCTCAGGGTGATAATTTCCATTACCACCTCAGGTCCACCTGTGTTTACAATGTATTTCCCCAGGGTGACAACAATTCACTACCACTTTTGCTTCGCCAGTGTAAACAATGCATTTCCTCAGGGTAACAATTACCAATCAACTACCACCTTTGCATTAATTATGGGATTAGTAAACCGAAATTTTAGTTGCCGTTTTACTTGGTCAAATTGGTGATTTTGAACGTAAAAAAGGTTACTGATGACCGCGTTTGGAAGGTGACCGGTTATTGTGGTATAATAGTACAGGTCAAAATAAATTTAAACGGACAGCTTAGAGGGGATGACATCTTAATAACGGTGGCCAGAAATGTAAGTTCGGCTGTATATCCTAATATTATTCATTTTCAGTCATTTGTGGGCCATTAGAAGGTTGACGGGGCTGACTTTTATGTTACTATCCCTTTTGGTAACTTTGATAAAAAAATTTAATCTAAGCACTGAATGCATAATCTTTACATTTATCAGTTATTTTCTTCTTATCGATGACAACATTGAGCTTTCCACACTTATCTTGTGTTTAAACTCACATCGACAACAACATTTAGCTATACACACTTATCCCGTGTTTAAAACTTACATCGACAACAACATTTAGCTACACACACTTATCCTGCGTTTAAAACTTACATCGACAACAACATTTAGCTATACACACTTATCCTGCGTTTCAAACTTACATCGACAACAACATTTAGCTATACACACTTATCCCGTGTTTAAAACTTACATCGACAACGAAATTTAGCTCTCCACACTTTCCCTGTGTTTAAAACTTACATCGACAACAACATTTAGCTATCCACACTTTCCCTGTGTTTAAAACTTACGTCGACAGTAACATTCAAAACTTCAGTCACTGGACCCGATTTCTGTATCCTCAGCTCGAACTGTTTCCCTTCTTTGACTATGACAGCTGTGTCCAGGAACTTTATAGTCAACTTTTCTCCTTGAGCAGTAAATCCCAATATAAACAGCAGTTCAAACAATATAAAGCAAAAAAATGATGGCATAATCTGAAAAGAATTGAACATTTGCCGGTATAATTTATGTACACACTTTGTAATATGATTTGATTTTGATTCGATTTTCTGATTAACGCCATACTGAACATTTTTTCAGTTATATGATGGTGTCCAGTATTATTGGTGGAGGAGAAACCCCGGTTATCCGGGTAAAGACCATCAGTCTTCCGCAAGAAAACTGGCAAACTTCCCCACTTCATTCGAAATGACCCTAGCGGGATTCGAACCAGCCATGTGATTTAAAGCGCAATGCTCTAACCACTCGGCCACGGAGGCACACTTTGTAATATATATATATATATATATATATATATATATATATATATTATATATTATATATATTATATATATATATATTATATATATATATATATTCCAGTTAGGTACAAGTCTTATGTAAGATTACTGCAGAAAAAAAAAACACTTCTGATCTCATAATCACTTTTCATGTTTCATGTTCATTTTTCATGTTTGTACATGTACGTGTTGCTAGCAAGAATATTGTTATTAATTATCTATTTACCTGTAAAACTCTTCATGGTCCGTGTCACAGTAGGTGCTCAATGGCCGTAAGTGCCGACCATAGGCAAAAGTTTGAAACCCTTCACCGGCATTTGGTGACGTCTATATATGAGTGAAATACTCCCGAGTGGGACGTTAAACAACATTAAACAAACAAAGAAACTTCATAGTCAACACAGAAATCCCAATATCTTTATGCTATCCGGTTACAGTAAAAAAAAAATATTATAATATGTTGGTTATCTCGAATTCCAAATACTCTGATAGAAATAATGGTGGACCCGTGAAGTTCAAAATAACACAAACAATATATATATATATATACTTACATTGCGACACATGTTTCGCGTTTCAACTCTCATCAGGCAATGTTCATCAACAAAAATGTATGGAATATGTCACCTGGTCTTATATCACCTAAAACATATGACGGATGTCGATACCAGTAGTTTATTTCTTCATACACTGTGCGTGTATTTAAGGGGATCTCAAAAGTTTGCCAATATCACAAACGTGACAAATAAATATATATATATATATGGATAGCAGTTGATGAATTAGATAAGATACATGTAACACTAGTGTATGAAACTAAATGCAAAGAATAAACAACATTAGTTATTCTGATAAGATCTAAAAAAGGTGTGGGTTATGTTCTGTTAAGTAATGCTTTGAAGTTATTATTCATAAAATCCTGCTTTTTGGGTGTAATATTCGAAAAGTCATTTGTTTGGTGTATCGGCATGCTTTTGACTATTTTCTCTATTTCGTCCATTACATCACATCATTGGTGAGCACACAAATCATATATATATATCATTACATTGTAACCTAGTTCTCTTCCTCACCATATAATTAAAAAATTGTTTGAGTGTGGCGTTTAAATCATTCCATATGCTGTTTGTGTTATTTGGAGCAGATATAGGACTAACAGCATTCAAGAACATGTAAAGCGTATAGAAAGAGTTGCTTGCCCTTGTGAGGATAGCTTGCTGTACACATTACGTGAAACTGATCTATTATCAACAGTATGGCCATTTCACCTGCTAAATATTTTACCACAGTCTCTTACAGAGTTAATGACCCTTTCACACTCGATCAAACAGTGGTTTAGACCCTTCTGTAGACCAATGAACATTCTTCAAATAATTTACATAGGACTTCTGTGCACATTTTTATAGTAAAATATATTTATTCTGGCTGGGTGGAGTCTCGTGAAATCTCCCTGGCCCCGCTCGAGTTTAAATCATTACAGGAAAATAATGCTGGCGAGAGTTATCGTTCCTTCTTGTGATCAAACATAAAAGGGTATCCGGTAAGTGCTGAAATAAAGCTTACTAATGTAAAATGGTAGCCAAAAAGCAAAAATACTAAAGCTAAAGCATGTCATTATTTCATATCTTAAGAACCTTTTCACTAAATAGACTGTTTATAGATGTCATTTTAAAAACTATAATCTACAAGACACATCGACGTATAGTAAGTAATGAGCTTTTGATTTACCTGATCTATAATATAGCATAAAAACATGAAAAAAAGATACATTTCACCTGAGTTTGAGTCTCACTATTGCTTTCTGTGATTTAAACAAATTTATAGATCCATTTCTGTTGTTTAATACTTTGGTATCTGAGATTTTTATATATTACTCATACGCATAAAACCATTCCAGACACTTATAAAATTGGGCCAGTGCCTGGGAAAAGGATCATTAGGACAATTTGTGACATGATTATGATGTTAATGTTTTCAGAAACTTTTACATATTTGGAATATGAATTATGATTTTGGTGTGAGGCGGGAGCATTCTGTTTTGTTACCGGTGCTAAAATTCCATAAAATTAGTATTATACCAGATGAAATTACTTGTTTTCTAGCATTACATTGGTTAGTTCGTAGGGACTATTTTCTCAGCCGCTGGTTTATATAATATACACATACCCATATAAAGTGCGGACTTCTATTAAAATGCACATACATGCATAATACACGCACAGTGACTAACACACACACACACACACACACACACACACACACACACACACACACACAGTAATAATTAAATCCATAATGAAATGTAATGGTCAAAATGTTGAAAAAAAACTTTTTATTTTACTTTAATTTTTGAAGAAATTTGTACCTTTTATGAAAATCTGTACAAAACAAAGGAAATAGATAATAATGACATTCTTCAATATCTGAACAATATTAATTGTTCATCTCTCCGTGAGAATGAGAAAAAAACGTGTGATGCTATTCCAACTTTGGAGGAAAGTAAAGCAGCTGTATTTAACATGGAAAATGACAAATCACCGGGATCTGATGGCCTGCCCGGTGAACATATATATAAATTCTCATATACCAAAGCATAGATCAATAGAATGTCCAGGACATAGATACAAATCCGGTAAAAATAGACAAACACGGACCTCTGGAACACAAGAGGTGGGATCAGGTGCCTTGGAGGAGTAAGCCATCCACTGTTGAATTTTATAAATGCTATGATGTAATAATAATGTAATAACCATTTTCATAACAAAAAATCTCCTTTTCTCAGCGTCATCCTGTCATTACTCTTCTGTTCAAAAAGGGTGATAGATACAATTTCAAAGATAACAGACATTTGAGTCTAACAAATACAGATTACAAAATCATTGCTTTTATTTTTGCTAAGAGTTTAACTTATTAGTACAGAACAACCTGCTTACATTAAAGGTCGCTTTATCGGAGAAAATGCTAGGTTGGTATTAGGTATTATAAACATAATACCAAAGTTATAATGCTCAAGACGATATCGTTTCTGTCAATTATACTTCATCAGTTGAGCTCCAGTTTGAAAAGAATGTTTATTTTCTAAAGATAAAATGGTATCATACAAGGCCAAATAATATCTCTAAAAGTATTGCCGAAATTCGTCTAAGAGTAACCACTGTAACAAAAATGACCATCTTAGCTTTAACCAATTTTCGACAGGGAATGCTTACTCCTCCACAGCACCTGATCCCACCTCTTGGTTTTTAGAGGTCCGTGTTTGTCCATATTTATCGGATTTGTATCTATGTCCTGGACATTCTATTGATTTATGCTTTGGTATCTGAGAATTTTATGGTGTTAACAGTGCCAAATATTACTTTAGTATAAGATGAACAGCTGGTACCGAAATACCAGAAACTAGGTTTATATTTTTACCCTCGGGGACTCAAACTGTCCACCAGCAGTGGCAACCACCTCCACCAGCAGTGGCAACGACCTAGTGGTTATAAATATTATAAACCGACGTTTTTTACCATTGTACTGATAATAATGAAAATGGAATTTATTCATGGACTCCGAAAAAGTTTTCGACTCCGATGAATGGAAATTTCTTATCAATGTTCTACATAAATTTAACTTTGGCGAATCTTTTAAATTACAGATAAAAATATTATATCAAAACCCAGTTTTTCAAATTAAAAATAATGCATGGCTATCCAAAATATGCAATATGTCAAGAGGAATTAGGCAAGGTTGTCCTATATTCACAATTCTGTATACTTTCGTGGCCGAAAGTTTACCTTTCAATTTAAGAAGTGACAAGAAAATAAATGGTATTACAATTCCAGGAATGTATGAATTAAAATATATACAGCATGCTGAAGACTTGACATTGATATTAAAAGATGAACTTTCAATACCCAAATCATATGTTTTGTGATCATGCTGGTTCAAAAGTAAACCTAAATAAAACAAACTGTATCATATTAGGAAGCCTGAAAAATAGGTATGAAGAATTATATGGTATAAAAAACATCAAATAATGCTGTTACATGCTTGGGTATTTATTTAGGACATAATGAACCTGGTTAGAAATAAACGACGAAATGCAGAAACTTTTTTAATCTTGGAAAAAAAGAAAACTCACATTATTTGGAAAAGTTTGCATAGTTAATTCTTTAGTAATGTCAAAATTTATGTTTGTAGCATCTGTATAACCTTTGCCCGACAATTTTTTTATTCAAAACGTAAGACGTTCGATATTCAACGTCATTTGGGGCAAAAGAGATCGTATTAAACACAATACCAGAATAAGAAAATTGTTGTATGGTGGCATTAACGCAATTTTTGATTTAAAATTGCAAGCTATTACGGCTTCTTGGGTATGCAGAATTTATAGAAAATCATGTATTTTATATGACGTCATAAAGAGTCATTATAGGTCATTTGGTATTCAGAAAGAATATTTGTTAAAATTGTCTGAAAGAAACCCTGTGGACTTTACAATTGTGTCTTGCTTACCAAAATTTTATTGTCAAATTTTCTGTATTTTTTTAATAACTACAAAAAAAAAAAACAGTAAGTGAAGTTAATTTATCAAGTGCTGATTTTGTTAGACAGCCATTGTGGAATAATACAATGTTTAAATACAATGGCAAAACAATTTTCTTTAAACTCAGTCATATTCTTTATGTCAAAGACCTTTTTGATGAAAATAGTAATTTTTTCCCTTATATATTCTTTCACAAAATCTTAAAGATAAAAGTAATTGTGAATACATTATCATTAAAAATGTTTTGAAGGAAAAAAATTGCCAAACTTGACATGTTTTATTGTTGCATGCAAGAAACATAAACAGAGTGCATTTATGTTTTATATAAGTTATCACTCCATTGTATATAAAAGGTGTAATTTTTCTACGAAAATATTTTGTGTAAGAAATTTGAAAAACCATGCTATCAAAGCGTTTGGAATCGGGAATAATCAATTGAAAAGACCACTGGGGAAACATTTACAAAAGCAAAATAAAACAAATTTATGATACAAAATGAGCCAACTTAATTATGAACTTCTGAATTAATTATTAAGTTGTAATTTATTTTTGTATAGATATAAGTTGCGACATTCACAATATTGTGACTACTGTCAAAACAATACCGAAAACATAACACATTTGATTTTTGAGTGTGATAATGTCAAAGAATTATGGTATAAAATATCTGTAATTTTAGAGTTTAACATAAAGTGGAAACATATTTTAATAGGATTCTTTTCCGATACCAATAACAGAACCTTATTCTTAAATGAATTGATATTTTATACCGCATTTAGAGTTTATAAATATAAAATGACTTGTAGATACGAGAAAAAAACCAGGAAAACAAATATGACTTATTACTTTACATGAAGAAATCCATCACAGACTTCGAATTTTATATAAAAACTTACAAATATAAAATCCTAAGATATCAAAGCATAAATCAATAGAATGTCCAGGACATAGATACAAATACGGTAAAAATGGACAAACACGGACCTCTGAAAACGAAGAGGTGGGATCAGGTGCCATGGAGGAGTAAGCATCCACTATCGACCTGTCACACCCGCCGTGTGTCCACAGTCAAGTCCAATGAAACACGTGAGGAGAGTATCCTCGTCACAATTGGTACAGACGTTTCAATAACCGCCAACGAAAACGAAACACAACATTTCACTTAGTGAAACAGAGTAGTCGCAAACAAGACTATTATACCGACCGTAAAACTTGCGGAACGTTGACATTAAACGCGGATTTCGATATCCCTGTGTCAATAATTTGTCAGTGAGTAGTTTACCTCTGTATATGACAGAGACTTAAAATGATTTATTTCAAAAAATAAAATGGAAACAATTAATAAACATTCATCTTTATTATATATAGTATATGTATGTATTTTCTGTATAACTTATCTTTCAGTATTCTTGATCGGTTCAAGTGATGCTGAATGTTTCTCACGGCTACAAAATATCTTGAATATACTGTGTATGATATTAATCTTGGAAATTAAATTGAAATTTTTTTCATAAGTTTCCACTTTGATAAAGATGTCAAAACATTTTTGATTGAATCTATTTTTTTTTTCTTGCATTTAATATATCGAAATGCATAATGACTCCTTGAAAAACCACCAGGTCCGTCGATATTTACACCCAAAACATCCAAACAGCTGAAAAGCTTAAATCCCATACATACATACATACATACATACATACATACATACATACATACATACATACATACATACATACATACATACGTTCATGGCACCAAGTTATGCATGTCTATATCAGACAAAGTAGTCATTTTTATGAATGATCTCCTATTAATTCAAATAGTTATATGTTTGTAAGTGGTCTTCTAAATGCGCCAGCTAATGTTTTTAAAATATCTGCATTTAAGAAAAAAGACTGAAATTGTTTTGTCGCGTAGTACATCAGCTTGTTCTGATAGAGCACCGTTGTGTGTCGTACTGTCGACATTTTTGTAATTACATGTAAAAAGTGCCCATTTGATTTTTCTTTAATTTTTGCATGAACAAGATGTTGATAAGTTAGTACATTTTTTAGGTACTAAATCGACTTTAAAGTATCGAAATTGTGATTTTTTGTTCTTGCTTTTAAAATGCGCCATTTCTGCATCTATTGTTTTCGTTGAAAATACATATTGCACAAGATCGTAGTTGTTTAGGAGGAGGAGGGTAATCCAACAGCTTGTCTCTAGTTTGGAGAACTTTTTATATATACCTGGTTTATTAGGGGACATCTTACATGATTGCAATGTGCGTCCAGCGCAACAAAAAAATATTAAGTGGATCCGTTTATGAAAATGGAACACTGGATGAAAAAGCAGTTTCCACAAAAAGCTTTTGTTAAGTACGCCGAAACAATATAATTTAAAACGCACCTGCATAATGTTACGTCTTTCAATGTCGATCTTAAAGGCAGACTATAACTGCTTAAAATTGCGTGTTATAGAAATTTGCAATTTTAAGATTTTTCTTAAGCGAAATATATATATATATATATATATATATATATATATATATATATATATATATATATATATATATATATATATATATATATATATATATATATATATATATATTATTTACTTCACGTTTTAAGCTTCTTTGCGGAGAAATAACCATTATATGTGTATAAATACATGTAAAGTACTGTTAATCATACCGTTGGACCCATTGTCATTTAAATATGGCAATAACCCTCACATATATCCCTACGACAGTTTTCTCGTGTTCGGATATATTATATATATATATATATATATATATATATATATATATATATATATATATATATAATATATATATATATATATATATATATATATATATATATATATATATATATATTATATAGTGGAAAAATATTTAAAGACCACCTAACTGACTGACCCAAAGTTGCCTTATTAGTGTGGTGGTCTCGTTAGCGAGGCGATGTTTCACTGTATATATAATATATATATATATATATATATATATATATATATATATATATATATATATATATATATATATATATATATATATATATATATATATATCTTTAGAAAATACAGAATGCATATAAACATTATACCAAAGTTTTACTACTCAAGATGATCGTCTCTGGCATTTAGACTTAATCAATTCAGCTCCGATTTTAAATAGACTTTTTAAAGGTAAAGTGGTATCCTATAAGGCCGAATAGTACACTTAAATGCATAGGCAATTCCGTCTAAGAGTAACCACTGTAAAAAGATGAATATCTTAGCTTTTGAAGAATTTAGAATTGAAATAGTGTATCAGTGCCAAATATTACTTTAGTATAAGAAAATCGCCTTTAATGTCAACATTCCGCAAATTTTACGGTCGATATAATAATCTTGTTTACGACTAAATGAATACCATTTGACACAGTATTATACATTATAGAGACCTTTGAGGACATCCGTCACATTTGAAAACAAAAACTGTGTTGCTATATTTAGTACATACAGGCTGCCAGAAAATATGATTAGAGAAGAATTCTATTTTTCGGGATGACATTCCAGTAACATTGGAAGAACATAGAAGTCAAAATGATTTGTCACAAGTAAATTTAACTCTTTCACCCCTGAATATATAAGTGGTGTGTTCTTTACGGTCAGTATAATAGTGTTGTTTGCGACTACTCTGTTTAACCAAGTGAAATATTGAGTTGCCT